>OX465102.1:12813968-13176468 GCA_949987565.1 Luidia sarsii | reverse complement strand
ATTTCAAAGGATTCAGGTAGGTTCCTAGCAAAACGGGTCTAGGACATTAGGGTTAATGTAACTGAGCCGTAGCTAAGTCCACAATTTTGAATCGATCTGCAACCAGCGCTTCAAACAAATCTGTGGTGCAAAGCATAATCATTTCCAATGACTACAGATGCCCTCAACTTCACCTTCAAAAACATTTTTAATGAACCACATAAACTACGCAATCTAATAACAAATGTTTTCATCACATCCACAGGTCTACCTTCCTCAATCCTCCATAATCCTCCGGGTTGTGTTGGAGGATTGTGAGAGGACTGAGGCAAGTATGAAGATTTCCAGTTGGAGGATTACGGAGGATTGCGGAACAATAAGATCTTGGAGGATTGAGGAAGGTTGTCATATTGACTCCGCAGGACTGTGGAGGATTGTGGAGGATTGTGAAGGATCGAGCAGGGTTCCAAGTAAACAGCACTGGGGGTTAGGGTTAACCGATATGCAACCGTCGCTACAATCGACTCTAAGGGGCTTGGGGGGGTGGCTTCGCGCTACTCACTCCCCCACGGACGACAGCTTGGCCTTGTCGTCTTTCTTGGTGCGTGGCCGACCTGGCTTCAGCTTGAGCGGGCTGGTGGGGGACTTGACGCTGCTGGTGGCGCTCATGAAGTGGGTGAAGATCTCCGTCTGCTGGAGGAGGAAGCCAAAGCGGGTGGCTCGGTCCTTGACCTGGGGGAACACACACAAAACAAATTGAGCAGGGATGTAAGTGACCGACAAAGTCATTTCCTGAAAATAACCGAAGGCCAATAAATTGTGTGACTGCGAGTGAGTGCTTACGCGACAGAGGTGCGATTGCGAGATTCACGGCCGGGGTGCAGACGCCCTTCAGTTTTTAGGGTTTCAACACAAATTGAACAGTTTGAGATACCAATTTGACATTTAAAAAAATTAAAAAATTAAAAACAAAAAATTCAAACAAAATTATTGCAATTTCCGGAAATCTGAACAAAAATCACGCCATATTCGGAAGTCTTACATCCCTGATTGAGATGAGATTTGATAGTTTTGCACGGTGGAAGTAAAAAGTGGAAAGTCTGCGGCGACACCACACAAGAGACCAATTGCGCAGCGACCACTGTTCACATGCCTTTGGGAATGGTCCTGCTTGGATCGAAATGTCAGTGAACAGTTTTCATGTTCACTTCATTTTAACTACATGCCATCACGTGACTTATAAATAGTGGGTATTTTTGCATCTCATTTGGTGCAGAAAAGGAGTGAAAATTCGCAAAGAAGACTCATATTATCCACATTCTTCTTTGTAAAAAACCATCGATGCAAAAGTACCCACTCTAAGTCACGTGATGGCATGTAAACAGTGAGTCGCGCAATCGGTCTAGTCTGTCCTCTTTCCAGACGGGGAATATGGCTTGGGAAAAGGGCTGTCAACTCAAACATTTCAAGGCAGCGTGAACTCTGCCTGCCCATCGTCAGACACTTGGGTTCTCCTCTACCCTTAAGCATCCACTCTCACACCGACACACTCCAGCGAACGTCCACCTCTCTTCACGCCCCGGTGGTCACGCAGGGCGGAACAAAATCCCTCCACGCTCCAGCGCTCTCCACAAAAATCGAATTGGAAAAAAAAAAAACACCCAAGCAGACAAGTTGAGAGGGTCTGACTATTCGATCCTCCAGCGCAGGAAAGTCTGGTGTTTTCGGCACAGGTCTAGTCCAGTGTGCGACCATACCGGACCGGCTGTCCAGAGCTTTTTTCTTGCACAATTAAACAAAAATGGTGCTTATATATTACGGTTGATGTATCAGCGCATGCTGTAAAATGAAAGCCAGTCATCCTTCCACAACCACCTCAAGGAAATTGCGAAGACCGAGGGAGGGTTGTGGCTGTGCAGAAGGCATTCAAGAGAAGCAACTGCATTAGGCGCTGTACACAATTTCTACGAGTCCTAGTCTTCTTTGGCCAGTTTTACCATTTTGGCGTCGTATTCTGCTTTTGTCTCGCTCGTGTCATTACTCTTTGGGGGGCTCTTCAGTTTGAAGGGAGGCTAAGAAAAAGAGGAGATAACGAAATGGGTATAAATTGAACAGGTTCCATTTTGTGACAAAAGACAACCACTTCACCGACTACAGATCTCAACCCAGGCATGCAGCTAGGGCTTGACCAAAAAAGAGGGAATTCTAATCTGGACAAGACATTGTAAAGTGGTTTTCAATTTCTAATGACAGACATCAAAAGAGAGAGAAAAAAAAGAGGAAATCAGCTGATCCGAGGAAAAGTTGCATGCCTGTAAACCCCCGCCCCCCCCAAAAAAAAATGTCCAGTGCGAACACGGCAGATATCTGTGGCAGTCCTGTGATACCATGCCAGTGAGTGACTGGCGCAGTGCGGTCACAAGAGGGCTTGGATTACTGTACGCACCACTACACCACCAGAGAGCAATGCACAACAAATGCACACTGGCCGGCTTAATTGGATGCGAAACAAAAACCACGAAATCATGAAAAATGATTGCGTGACACATTGTGACTGTCAGTGTCACTTTCAGAACAATTTATTTTGGTTACTGTGTATGTATTCAGTATTATTAAAGGTGATATACAAAAATGTTGCAAACTGCTTACTGACTAAAATTACCAAAATGTAAATCTTAAAAATTAAACGTCAGGCCCAGTATTATTAAACTTTAAATTAAACAATAAAGGGTACTTTGAAGACCCGGGTAGTTATTTTCGGGGAAAATACTGTTCCTTAGAGAGACAGACTTTTGTTTATGTTATGGCAGTACAATTTTTTCCAAATTCTTCAGGAATAGGCCCACACGAAAACTTGACATGTGTGCAACAATGCAAGATTTGTGCGTGTTTTGCTATAGACATTATTGCTCAGTTAATGCACACACAACACAAAAGTCGGCACCCATTGTCTGAACACGGCGAATTAGTTACTGCCAAAAGAAAAGGGCGGTGAAAACCAACTCCTACCGGTTGTGTGAAGGGCATGGGGGCGACTGGCGCATCCTGCGATTCCTCGCTGTCGGACATCTTGCAAGGAAAATGGAGCAATTTCCCGGCGCAAAAACAAAAACTAACAGAATTTCCCTCTCGCGCGGAACACACAAGGAGCAAATTCGTTTCGGCTCGTTCACTAATTATCAAAGTCTTATTATGTTTATTCATTGGACGGTGGTAGATCTTTCGCTAAGATTAGAAACAAAAGCATTTTTCGGATTTAAATTTAGATTTGAAAGTAACTTTTAATTGTTTATAATAATTATATTAAGAAAAAATACACCAATTGTTACAAATGCTAGATTTTTCATAAAAATAATATTGTAAACCAGCAAAAGAGGGCGCTATTTTAGAGCGTGTCGCGCGCCATTTTGCACTAAATAATAATTATTATAGGGGGCGCCAAAAATTAGGCATACATAGGCCTAAACAATGTCTGTGATAAAAACCGATTGACGACCGCATTGTTTTTAATGATTTACCATTTTACTGTATTATTAAAGCACCAGATATTCAATTCAAGTCATATAAATCAATACAAAACTGACTGGGAAATTCTGAACAAATTGAAAAATAAAACTTTGACTGGACCGGGTATTGAAACCCAAGTCCTTAATTGCTTGTTTTGCGTATAGTCCCAGCACTCTTTCCATCTGAGCTACTATATAGTATCCGGGTTAAAATCCCGGTCCAGTCCACTTTTTTTGCCATTGATTTTTTCCATCTATAATAATTATTATTCAATAATTAAACAATTCCGAAAACTGGTCCAGTATAAAATCCTAACCCTCAGGACAAGAGTCCTAACCCTCGATCAGTTGATCGATTAATCTCAACGTTTAGGCACAGTAGTCTAATTCAGTAAACTAATCGTTCCACTTTAGAGCTACATTGTTTTAATTGGCATACGAACTGCGTGGTTAAATTCTTATGAAACAACTTAATAATAATTATGATTTTTTTTTTTTATGTTGCAAACTGCTCACTGAATAAACTAAAAATAATGATTTGCAACAGGCCCTATATACAAAGGTTAGAGGGCCCGACGTTTCGATCCTCAGCAGCGCGTACGGTACCTTTCTCAAAGGCAAAGAATAATAGTGTGCTAGGTGGTATTCAGTGAAGAAAATACGAAATGGCTCAGTTTAATTTAGGTAAAAAGTGCCGATTATTTCAATGGAATGTTCTAAAGGAAAACCGCAGTGCCCAAGTGAGGGCGGCTGTGTTTCCCGTCACCGATGGCGATACTTGACAGGCTGGGCGCCTTGCCCGTTCCCATCCCCATGTACCGTGACTAGCCCGGAGTCCGGCGTTTTGTCGCTAAGGACGGAGATACCAATTTTGTGTCGACTCAGTTGATTTCTCCCTTCTATTTTTTTTTTTTTTAATTTTGCGCTATGCAAAGCATGCAATAGGGAGAATTTCAATATATATTTTTCATGAACTATCACGCAATATCATGCTTGCCAAGTCTTAAGTCTTAAGACTAGCCTTCCACTTTTATTACAGTTTGGACAAACAAACTCGAGAGCACCTGCGTGATCCCATGTCCTGCTGTATCACATAATCTCGGTCTAAACACATGATTACCCATCATGGAATATTATAGCAAAGGACATTTCAAACAAAACTACACACTTTTTTTTGGTCCAACTGGACACCAGAAGGATGGCGTCATTAACATTTTGGGGAACGCCATTTTTATCACAAAGTCAGCAGCTATTTGTTTTTTGGGTTTGTTTTTTACACATTTTTATTTTTACTGACTCACCCCCCCCAACAAAAAATGCATCATAAGCCGGCCTTACCCTTGTAGTCTTGGACAAGTAGTCTGCAACGTGACATTATTTTTTATTCATTATGAGAGATAATTAAGATGGTAAAAATCTGACTGGCGCCCCCACCGCGACAGTTGACAACATTTTGGGAAGGCGCTACCAGTTTAACAGTAACTCCTACTCCGTAAAAGCGTGGATAAAACCTAACACCACAGACCACATAATACTAAAATTATGTGGACAATAGCCATTGTCTGGTATTACAGCACACAAAATCCATCCAACTATTTTTATATAAAGGGTTCTTTGGAAGCTAATTAACTGATACATTGTAGACTAAGTGAAGCCTATAAAGACAAGTTGGGGTTCATTCTTCAATTCGATATGTAATTTTGACAATATCCGGCTTTAAATGTGGCCCTATTTGACTGTAGAAGTGGAGGGGCCCATCCCAAAATCCTTGCAGAAATACTGCTTGGACGGCTACACATTTTGGGGTGTTTTTTTTCTGGGGGTAATTAGCAGAAAAATCTCATCGGCTAAGGGCACTAAATTTGAAAAGAATCTGAGAGATGAAGCTCCAAACTACAATTTTAAGTATAGCTACAAGAACTGAGAGACTTTTGGGTGTGGGATAATTGGCTTTGAAAGTGAGTGTTTTTGTACAGTGTTCAATGGGAGCTCGATTTAGTGTTCTGCACCCCTTGCTAGTCGACATCAGTGACTGGGAAGCGTGCCACCAACGTTCAAGAGCAAGACCACTCGATTGTCAGTCTGGCGCCCGACCCCCCTGAAATTGATACAGGAAGCGTCCCTTACAAATCCTTCACGCCTCTGCTGCATGGCGTCACCACATAGCTGGCCCCGTCACATTCCCGTACATGATAGTGATTGCACTGTCTGGCTCGTTAGTAAATAAAGCCAGGTTGTCCTGCCCGTTACTCGTGTTGCTGTTTACCTCGAACTCGAAGAGAAGCAAGAAGAGAGTAAGTATAAAAATCAGCTTCCTCTATGAATATGATATCAGAAAGCATTAGGTTCACGGCAGAAGGGTCTTCCTTCTACTTTCTAGGTTTAAACAAAGAACCACGATCGCCTTTGGATTTGGGCATTTTCAGTGGCTGGTTTTGAAGCTTGATCACGGCTTGATTGGTTGAAGTTTTTGGAATGCTAATTGCTAGTCACGTCAAGTTGCCGATTCAGTGAACTACCGGGTAACTTACTAAGGAATCTATATGTGAAAATTTGCAATGCACATTGCACATACCTCTCCCTCCATGCATGTACTCATGATGTACTTGACGTTAGCATGTGACAATCGTTGCTACTTCCTGCACTTCCTGTATTGTACCCATTGCTGTAGTGTAACTGTATTTCTGTTCAGTGTCCTTTGGAAGTCGTGTTTACAATTATGCTAGTTACATGTACCACCACCCACTGCACTAAAAAACCACTAGGCACTGTGCCAGTACCACTGTACCAGCTTCCGCACTGCCACAGGGCACTGTGCCTAGTGGCAAACTTTTAGTTTAAAGGTATACAGAAATCAAAATTAACTTGGGGTTAAATAAATCGGTATTGTCATAAAATCCAACATGTCTATCCTTTTTGAGCCCAAAAATGATAAATTCAGCAAAAAAAACACCTTATATTTTGGTCCGAAAATTGTGCACCCCACTTTGGAGATGAGCAAGTACTAATGTCACATTCAGAATGTGTGTTCGGCAATGAGGTCGTGAACTTTGCACAGGCCCTGTATTATCAGCCTAGTTGCGGTAACCATAACCCCCATCCTCCCGAAGGTCCGACGGTTACCGCACCTACATGTACTGTCAGCCTTGATGCCAATACGCAACACACGTACAATACACTCAATTGATCGCGTTGTGTCGCGTTGTCTACATGTCAGGGCAGTGTTGTACACGTACGTGTACACCACTGATCTCTACAGCATAGCAGTACTGTACACCTACCTACACAACATGTACGGTAGCAACAACAGCAAGGAAAATACGCCAGAGAACATGTCATATCCTTGTTAGGTCAAAGGTTACTGCACACAGCGCCCTCAATAAATGTTCACGGCGAATAAATGTTCCGTGGGTGTAAAAAAGTCCATGTGGGAACGTGCGGTAGACTAGCATTCAGGAATGTTGCGGTAACTTACCGCAACCGAGGAAGAAAAAGTCCAGTGGGAACGTGCGGTAGACTAGCATTCAGGAATGTTGTGGTAACTTACCGCAACCGAGGAAGAAAAAGTCCAGTGGGAACGTGCGGTAGACTAGCATTCAGGAATGTTGCGGTAACTTACCGCAACCGAGGAAGAAAAAGTCCAGTGGGAACGTGCGGTAGACTAGCATTCAGGAATGTTGCGGTAACTTACCGCAACCGAGGAAGAAAAAGTCCAGTGGGAACGTGCGGTAGACTAGCATTCAGGAATGTTGTGGTAACTTACCGCAACCGAGGAAGAAAAAGTCCAGTGGGAACGTGCGGTAGACTAGCATTCAGGAATGTTGCGGTAACTTACCGCAACCGAGGAAGAAAAAGTCCAGTGGGAACGTGCGGTAGACTAGCATTCAGGAATGTTGCGGTAACTTACCGCAACCGAGGAAGAAAAAGTCCAGTGGGAACGTGCGGTAGACTAGCATTCAGGAATGTTGCGGTAACTTACCGCAACCGAGGAAGAAAAAGTCCAGTGGGAACGCGGCTAAAGGGTGCCTGAAAATTGACCCCCTAACCTTCTCCCGAGTCTCCCCCAAAAGCACACGCACAAAATATTACAGTTACCTTTTTTTAGAGCTGCCAAACTTTTTCTCATTCGACAAAGTTCATCAAAGATTGACTGGAAAGTGCGGGGACGAAGACCAAACCATTATCTGACAAAAAAAGCCCTTGGAGAAAATGACAAAGTTCAGAACACCGGAGTGCTAGTGCACAGTGCACACTGATAACAATATCAAAGAGATAATTCTGCACGTGACGTCAATACTGAAAACAGTCTGTCAATAATCAATATGCAGTATTGCAGGCAATGAGATACTGAAAGTTAAAGTATTATGCATTGCATGGGAAATGAAACAGACTGTGCGAAGTAATTTTGAGTGACCTACATGTATGCAAACGATAAACTGCACTGTCTACACACATGGACTGTACACGTAGCGTTCTGCTACATGCAGTTATCATTTACAATTATACAGTAAATTGTACTATCACAATCTAACGTATTTTCCCCACTGTGGCAAAGTGGGACGGTTCATTGGCAGGTGCTTGGCTTTGGGGCTAATGCTAAATAGCTCTGAATAGTTCACCATTGTGATTGGTGTGCGTTTCAAGTGCATGTATACCATTTATCCCCCTGCCGTGCACTTCTGAGGACATGGCCGTTGGTTGAGTCTCACTTACTTGTAAGTACGTGTGCCTCTTGATTTCTTGCTCATTTTGTCACCCTCTTTGACTGAATGTAGTAGTGGCAGTCAATTGCTTCTCTTGTCTGGGGCGTCTGACTACCACTGCATTCAGTCAAATTGGTCAACAACCCTCAATTGTTTTACAGCAATTATTTTACATACTGTAGCCAAATTTAGGTTTGTGGGTACACCACGTGGAGTGTCTCTTTAACTTAAAAGAGCTGGCAAGTTTTCTCTCGCCAGTTCATATAACTATAAGTATCACAATTTTTTCTTAAAGTGACACACCACAGTCCATGTGGTGTTCCTGCTTACCGAAATAAAACCGAACCGGTTTTACCTGCTTGCTGTAGTACGCTGTATGAAGTATGAATGCACAGAGTTTTAAATTTATGACTTGCCCCCTGTGGTTAGAAGGCATTTTAACTCGATCGGTTTCTTTTAAACTACATAACACGCTGTCTGAACGTAGCCATATAGGAAAAAGTGTTTATCTCGAAGGTATAGGTTAAAGAGTAAATTCCTTCTAAAACACTTCCACTACATGTGACAACCACTTGTGACAACCACTGATTTTACGCCATATGCTGGACAACTGTTTTGCAAAATTTGGCATTAACAGTTTACATCTGACCCTGCAGTTTAAAAAAAAACTGCGAATCTGGATTCTTGAAAACTGGGACCATGATTCCATAAATTATTTGCCAGAAAAGTGAGCTGAACATTCAAATGCCTACAAATTAAAGTGCAAGTTGTATTTTCCAGTGGGATTTTATACATGAGCCTGTTGTTTTTGCTTTTACATGTAAGGGCACCACATTTGTCTGAAAAATGGTTTGAAGTTTGATTTTTTTTCTAGTAGTTAACAGCAAAACTAATCTGTACAGTAACTGCATACAGGAGTAATTGTGCAAATGTGCAGGTACATGTACCGGTACATGTATTTTCCGAAGCCATTTTTTAAGCAATTGATTTTACAATCTTGGAAAAGACCAACATCTGGATAGCTCAGACGGTAAGAGCGCTGGTACGCAAAACCACAGCTCTCAGTCCCTTCAAAGTTTTCTTTACCATTTTTCAAAATTGGTTTTCAAAATGGCGCACATACTTGTGAGGTGTGTACTAATTCATTAACATCTATATCAATAAATATCTCAAATTTTAGTGGGTCTGATGTTTCGATCCTAACAGGACCTTTCTCAAAGTCAGAATTTTACAGATTCTGTCATTTCTCAAAGGTATCAGCCCCCTTCGACATTGTCAGCTGACATTTCACCTCCTAGCCACCACTACATGTACAGTACTTTCACTTTCAAAACCCAGCATACATGTACATACATGTAGGCCCACCATTTGACAATTTGTTTGTGTTGTTCCTTAAAAAGGAAATCACATTTCCTTCACATTGTCCCGGTCTCAGTTTCATGCCAGCTGAGTTTTCCTCGATCTTGTTTCTGAGAACAAAAGTCCCCGTCCACCCCAACCCTGATTTTTACAATTTGATTGACCCTTTGTGGCACTGCATGCAATGGGATCGGCTGATCACGTGAGTGTGTGTGAGATGGCCCTGTACTACTCACTCCTATGATGGGAACTTGTTAGGGACCACTTGGCCTTCAAACGACACAGGTCTGTGTATGTGTCATTGCAAATTGTGAAACAAAGCTCTGTCATGTACAAATACATGTACATTGTATACATACTGTACTTGCTTCTGCAGTGGCTTTGAACTTAAACAATAGTCTGCGATTGATCCTGTGCACATATGTAGTACTCTTGTGCAAAATAATATGGTGTACATACAGTGTGCACAGAATAGGGAATGTAGTATGAGTGTATGGTACCGTACATGTACATTTACTGGTACATGAACATACCTGTCACATTGTACAAATATGGTGCAAACTACAAACATGTACAGTACAGTACTGTACATGTATACATGTACATGTACATGGACATGTACCGGTAGATGTACATGTACATGTACTAGGACACAGACCTCATCGTTGTACTCAGTGTACTGCGATACTGTACATACAAATCAATGTACAGTACTGAAGATGTGTACCGGTACGTGGTGGTGAACAGTGTGTGGGTGTGATAATCCACAGTCACATGCTGGAGTTTGGACCGTGGAAAAAACCCAGATACAGTAGTCCTGCCAGTGGTGCCAATCAGAGGGCAATAGGTAGGCCACAGAGCCCACAGTGTACAATCAATACCTCCTTGGTACAATCATGGTACAATGTACATGTACATGTATAGTACATGTACATGTACAAGTTCAAAAGGTCTTTTATCTAGGACCGTTGCCCTTGCATTGTATGTGTACATATACTGTACTATGCATTAACCTTCGTGCCTGAGATTGGAAAACGATACATGTAGGCTATTACAAGTTTTTCAAACAAACAATCCATGAAAGAACTACATGTACATAGTAGGCCTTACCTGTGAAATAATTTGATGCTAATACATGATGTACAGTAGCCAAGAAACATGGACTGGACATGTGATTTGCATTTTGCAAGTTAAAAAAAAAATTGTTTTACATCAAAGCCTCTGGTCTAAAGAGCTTTTCAGTTCAGTGCTTATAGTGCAGTTGACCAAAAGCCATGTTTTATTTTGTGTACATGTACATGTTCATACTACCCATAGTGCAATATGTGCCGTAGAAAGATCTGATCTTGGATTGAAGCACAGCACTCAGGTATATACAAAAACAGTGACTTCACTGTTGAGACAGTCTCGCACAGTGATACCCTACTGGCCAACTCGGATTCCATTAAAAGTGAAAACCAAATAAAAAACCTGAAAATCGTGACAGAATATGACATGCAAATTGATACATCACTTAAATACCAATATATGCTGAGAGCATATTTTATGCCAGTCCATGCATAATGAATGATAATTGGTATTTGTACTGTAACTGCTACATGTACCACTATTTAAACTTCCCACATTGTGATTCCACAGTGCAAACCCTTCAAGTCTTTTCTTTTAAAGATTCCATCGTGCAAACCGAACAAGTCTGAATGTTTTATGAATCATTCACAGCGTAAGTGCGGTAACAAGTAAAACTTGTACAGTGTACTTGTGTACAATGTACATAGTACAGTATGTATACATACATGTACTGTACAAGTGGATTATGAAATGCCTTAAAATGAGAAGCTGACTGTTGACAGACATTTAACACGACCTTGCAAAATTTGTTCATCCATATTCCATGTGAATACAATACAACTTGGGTTTTAGTTCTGCATATATACATGTATGTACATGAACTATAGGTCATCACTGCTATTGTTCATGCCAGCTATTGTTCATGTACATGTACCATACATGTAGTTCAGGTGACAAAATACACTGAAGTACTGCAGTTCAGATGACAAACACTTAGTTGTGCAGTTGTGGAGAACTGATTATAAGCTTCCGACAACTTTTAGTCTTAAGGTGATACAAAAATGTTGCAAACTGCTTACTGACTAAAATTACCAAAATGTAAATCTTAAAATTTAGTGGGCCTGACGTTTCGATCCTACATGTAGCAGGACCTTTCTCAAAGGCCTTTGAGAAAGGTCCTGCTAGGATCGAAACGTCAGGCCCACTAAATTTTAAAACTTGTAGTCTTGACAATTGTTCGACGTGTATAGACTTGCTGTTGAAATTAGGTAGGCCATGATATCCATGGGCGCTAGCTCTGGAAGCTGATGGATATCGCGTGATTTCTCTTCTTTTGGGATCAAATAAGGATCAATCCCAACGACCAAAACTTTGTTGACATACATCATACATGTATCTGATATTTTCTTTGGACGGTTCTGGTAGTTGTCTTGCATACGGTGATAATTCGACAGTAACTGCGGGAGCCGGAGTCCCCATTCGGAGAGTTGCACCACCAGACATAGCGAACGAATATCGAACAACGTGCATGTGCTATGTACTATGCATGGTGCACGCTATATCGGACCATAGAGATCGGACGCACGCTATCCCCCATGCGCTGTGCTTGTCTACGGGAAGGCATTGCGTAGCAACAGTGCGGGTCAATTAGCTTGACCTCTGTGACCGTGAATCCGCCCTATACTCAGCTAACATTAGCTTCTACATGACGTTGTTGGCCACTAGCTACAGTACATGTACATGAAAATGACTGACATACGTCTATGTGGCTTTCGGGTTCGTTTATGATTTTTCCAATCCACGGAAAAATTGAGGTTTGTAATTTGTGTGTCTGAGCCAGAGCCAGAGCCTGAAACTGAGCCAGAGCCAGAGCCTGAGCAGAGCCTGAAACTGAGCCTGAGTCAGAGCCTGAAACTGAGCCTGAGTCAGAGCCTGAAACTGAGCCTGAGTCAGAGCCTGAAACTGAGTCTGAGTCAGAGCCTGAGACAGAACCTTAGCCAGAGCCAGACTTGATCCAGGAGCTGAACCAGAGCCAGAGCTAGCCTTTTTTTATAATGGCCCTTTTTTATGATTTCCTTCATTGGAAAGTATTTTTCCCATTTTTGATATTTCTGGTAGATGAGCAACAGTTTAAACCGGTATATCTTTGATGACACCATGGAAGAGAAGGAGCCCCTGATTGCGGCCCGGCCCAACACCGGCCAGACCCTTCCCACAGACGGCCCCAACCGTTACCTGGCACCGGTGACGGGCGCGACCGGGCTGGACAATGGGACGGACGTCGCCTTCCAAGGCAGTAGCGGCCACCACTTGACCGTGTCCACAGAATCCCGCCTGCATACGGAACATGCCACCACGTATGTGAAAAAGAAGACAGGAAGAATTGAAAAAAAGAAAGCTGCATCCACTTTTAATAGGGCAGGGGTTTTCACGCTAGACGAAAACCCTGGGGATTTCTAGAAAATTCCCCGGGGAATTTGTTCGGTTTGTGTTGACACTACCAAAAGAACTTCCCGGGGAAAAACTTTTTCCCGGGGAATATTCACCCCTGCTTGGTAGTAGGCTAGAAGGAGAAAACCCCTGGGTTTTAAGTTTTCCCCATGGAAAAGCAACTACTGTGAAGTTGTGAACATCGGTGGGTTTTTACTTACCCCACCCTTTTGCGTTCATTTGGGAACTTGAGAAAGTTTGCCCTCCGTTTATACATTCCCCGGGGATTGATTGCCAGTGTGAAATGACCGTGCATATTCCCGGGAAATACACTGTAGTGTCTCCCCGGGAGATACCCACTGGATTGAATGTGGTGTGCCATTTTCATTCTTGGTTTTTCTTCTCTCTCCTTCCTTGCCCTCCGATGTCTGTGTCCGTCTACGTCGTACCTTCTTCACAGCGACATGCAGACCTTTATGCACATACTCAAGGGCAATGTGGGCACGGGACTACTGGGACTGCCCTATGCAGTCTCCCAGTCCGGCATCGTGGTAAGTGTCGCAATGCACATGCTGCTGCCGTTATGGCTCTTGCTGTTGCTTCCAATAGTGCTGCTGTTGAGGCTGTTGCTGTTGTTTCTTCTGCTGCTGTCACTTTGGCCATTGTTGCTGCTCATATTGGTGCTGTCGTATGGTAGCTGCCGTTTTCAAAACTGCTGTTTCAGCTGGAAGAGATATCAAATGATTTTGCCTCAAGGAGAATGTAATTCGCAATGTGGGTTTGCAGTACTCGACTGATACTGTAATTAGCACTGCTCACTTTCTACTATTGTTGAGTGTTACTTTTGCAGATGTTGCTGCTTTTGATGGTGCTGTTGTTGCTGCTATTGCTGTTGCTGTTTCTAATGTCAAAGTTTTCTTTGTCAATGTTTCAATTTGTTTTTAACGTTCCCAGTCAGTTCTTCATAATTTGTTTGTTTTGACTTGATTTCAACTTCCTTACTGTTCGAGTTTGTGGTTGTAATTTCAGCTGGGGACGTTTGGTTTGGCCTTCATGGGCGTGGTGGCGTTGACCTGCATGCACATTATGGTTGACGTGTGCCATGATCTCTGTGGCAGGTAAGTAGCCGGCCGATATCCCTGAATTCATGCACCCATGGCCCGAATGCCTTCACTTACCTGTCACATGAAGTAGTAGAGTCGCTTGAGTGCCAAAAATGTAATTCCGACGGAGCCCGAGCCTGATCCATGGATTCGAAAAGGGGCCCGGGACTAATACTTTGGCAGAGCCCATCACAAATTTCCTTTGGTCTTGAAATAAATTATTATTATTATTTTTTTTAACAGGACCAACAGCGTCACTCTTGACTACGGTGAAGTTGCAGACCAGTCGCTGAAGCTGGGTCCCTTTTACTGGCTCAGGAGGTACTACAGAATCGGCGGGTGAGTCGACCACTGCGCCAGTCATCCATCGCGTCTCCCATGGGGTTTTCCTCTCTCTAAGTGATTGTGAAACATCAGGCCCCCTTGAACTTGCACTTGAACAGAACCAATTGATATTGGTACGAGAACGTTAGGTCAGAGGCTCCAAATCCTGGTGCAGTCACATTTTCTATACTACATTGTGTTTTCGATAAGATGTTTGAAAAATCAGTCAGTTTTTGTCTTCCTTTGTTTGTTCTAACATAATAGTTAATCAATACCACAAATAAACAAATCTGAAATGATGTAGTTACACAGACTGGCATTTTGTCCAAGTAGGATTTTTTCTACTGGGTTTGAGACTTTGATGCATCATTTATAGAGAAGTCGACTAAAATGATCTGCAATACATAAATTTCAAAAGTTAGAGGGCCCAACGTTTGGGATCCAAGAAGGACCTTTCTCAAAGGCAGAGTGATGTGACTGTGCCTAGTTGAGAAAGGTCCTGCTAGGATCTGCCAGGATCAAAACGTCAGGCCCTTTAACTTTTGACATTTATGTATTACAATTCGGTTGTATGCCTGCTATTTTCACCCTCGTCGATCACGGCATTGCCTCAGCGTGTGGTCCTGCTAAAATTGATAATCTCAGTTTGCCCTCCGATTTGTACATTTTTGGGGTCCTTCCATTCGGCTAAACCACACTGTGCCGGGCCACTTTCCAGTGCCCATGACCGGCGGCCCGATCCAAATCTCAAGAAATTGAATGGGCCTGAAATTATACAAGACTTGATGGTTTGCATGGTGGAAATACTAAGTGGAAGGTTTGCAGAGTACCGTACACACCACCCAAAACGTTGAGTTACCAACTCTTTTCAGAGCCACACTCTCCATGGTGTCACCGCAAACCTTCCACTTTGGGCCTGAAATTGTTTTCTTTTAAAGAATTCTTTCTCAGAGGCAGAATTATAGAGGGACTTACGTGTATTTTCCCGTGCTTTTCCCAAAGGCAGAAGCAAGGCTAATGGTGCGTGTATTCTGCCACTGCTAAAGGCCCTGCTGGGATGGAAATGCCATGGTTTTTTGTGTGTGATGTGATGTGATGTGCTTTGATGGGGGAAAACTGGAGAGCGGACCTCATGGTGTCGCCACTCCGGGCTCATCGTTCATCATCTGGGCGTGTCCCTTTTCTCCTCCAGATACGTTGTCAATTCATTCCTCATCTTTACCCAGCTGGGCTTCTGCTGCGTGTACTTTCTCTTCATGGCAGACAACATCAGGCAGGTACGTGGAGAGAGTCACGCCCGTCTGAGAAAGGAGAGTGACAAAAGAAGACGAACAACAAAAAGGGTGTTTGAGGTGTTTTGCAGTGACATCGTGTTTTGGAACCTCTTTTCGGGAGTTCTGCTCCTCCTAGTCCCTTTTCCAAAACCCGGCTTGGGCTCAGACTCCGGCTCCGGCTTTGTCTCCACTTCTTGCATCCATTTTAGAATACAAGGCTTGGAAATGGAAGGCCTGTGGTTTTGTTTTTGAATGTTATACTGGATTTTGAAGGAAAAAAAGAATCAGAAGCTTCAACTTCAACAAAGAATTCCAGCCTGTGTTTTCAGCTTTTGGATAACAGAGACGAAGTGGACAAACCGAAGCCTAAGCCGGGTGTTGGGAAAAGGGCCTTAGAGCCACACTCACTCTCGGAAAGAGATTATGTGAACGGTGTCGCCGCAAACTGTTTGACATTGTGAACCTGCCCCGCAAACCTTTAGCATCTGATTAAGAACCCACTAGCGGCTATGGCTACTGGCAGCAGTGCATCTGCAATTGCTGCATCCACAGCCGTAGCCGTGGTGAGCTTTGGTCTGGCAGCTCTTTCTGTGTCCCGCACTCCACGCCCTGTGGCCTAGCCACATTGCCTATCCAAATTGCCTAGCCACATTGCCTATCCAAATTGCCTAGCCACATTGCCTATCCAAATTGCCTAGCCACATTGCCTATCCAAATTGCCTAGCCACATTGCCTATCCAAATTGCCTAGCCACATTGCCTATCCAAATTGCCTAGCCACATTGCCTATCCAAATTGCCTAGCCACATTGCCTATCCAAATTGCCTAGCCACATTGCCTATCCAAATTGCCTAGCCACATTGCCTATCCAAATTGCAGTGGTTTGAGTGCCAGTCATGGTGCTCGCATTCAAATGTTGGACTACAGGGGGGAAAAAAGCCTAAAAACTTACTCCCTATAAGAACCGTACACCAGTTTTATATCTTACACTGAATTTAGCTGTCTCATGTGCAACACTGCAAGGCAAGTCAGCACTTTCTCAAGATTATAGTTGTTTTCTTTGGGTGTCCGTAAAATTGGAACTCTTTCCTCAATGACCACTACAATCAGCTGTTGATCTGGCCTGTCAAACCAAGGAGGGATGGATATCATTGGCTATAAACTGCGAGTGTCTATTAAAGTGCTCTGAAATGAATATCACATTCAAGCTCATTTTCTGCTGTCATCTAGGAATCTGAAGTGTACAAACATATTGGCAAGCTTCTTTTTCGTAGTGGGGACAGAAATCTGAACTGTACAAAGGTAAAAAAGTCATCTTTTTTACCTTTGAAAATATCCTCATAAAAATGAGGGCGCTATTGTAAGGTCATGTCAGGAACCTACAGTTTAAAAATCATAAGAAAAACATTAACTTTCAAACTGCAAATTGATCCCTCCGGGTTAGGTTTGACGAAAAACTCCTTCACTAAATGATCATGAAGCATACATTTTGGCAGTAAATCAACTGGTTTAGAGATAGGTCTGCAGGAAAAACCCGAAATTTTCAGAAACTTTTTGTACACAACCAATTGAGTTTCTGTTGCATGATCTTGTGATGACATCACAAATTTGCTCATGAATATTGAAATTCCCATTAGCATAACAACTGAAAACTTGCAAATACACCCACAGAATGAGTGTTAAAAGCAGTTTGATATAGTTTTCCGGCCTTCCCACCTCAGTGACCTAAGCCCCCCTTAGGGTAATCCTCCCTAGAGGATAATCTTTCCCGCCTTCCCGCCTCAGCGACCACCGGTACATAAGGAGTTCCACCACCGATCCCAAGACATTCTCCTGATGACGGCCAGAGCATACTGGTCGAAACGTCGAGTTACCCTCAGGTTCTTTTCAGAACCATACCCCTTCCTTTAAGAGACCTGATACATGGTGTTCACCGCAAACCTTCCTATATTGATTCACCCACCATGCAAAGCCTTAAGTCTCATTCATTTAAAAGCAGTTTGATTGATAGGAACATTGCAAGACAGTTCTGTAGCATGGATTGAAGGGATAAAATTTGTATTGCACATTCTCAAAAATCGAGAGCAGAAACCAGAGCGGAACCACGATGCTCTTTTCAGAGGACTTTGCAACAGTTTTGCGGTCTCTCCCTTTTTCCCCCCACTTCAGATCTATTGCTTTTATTATGGCAACAACGTTCCGTCCGTGCAACTCTTCATGCTCATGCTGCTGCCTCTGATACTGATCTACTGCTTCATCCGCAATCTGGACGACCTGGCGCCCTTCTCAGCTTTGGCCAACCTCCTGACCGTCGTGTCCATACTTATCATTTACGAGGTAAGGCTTCGTCTCCGTCTGATAAAACCTGAACATCTAGGTTGTGGTTTGTACCTGAAATTGAAGGTTTGTTGACTTGATAAGTACCGAGTATTCACCAAGGAACTGGGGCCAAACGCTTGTCTCTAGACATGCTAGATGCCCGTGACATTATAACAGGTAAGAGAAATATGGCCGAAGCCTAAGTACGAGCCTCAACCTTCATTTCTAATAAACGGTTTGAGGATCATGCACCACTTACTAGGCTGGTAACCCTGCCTAACTCTTTTAATTACTTATGAACTGGTAGTCTGCCAACAAGGTTTTAAGCTTAGGCTGTGCCCGAAACAGGCTTCAAGAGCTTTTTCTAGGGCTATTGTCTTCGCATCTCCGTGTATTTCCCATAGCGGGAAGACCTGCAGTAGACCTAGCTTTAGATGCCCATTTCGGACATGGCCTTATGCACCTTTTGATGGCTGGTAACCCTGCCAACCCTGTTCATTACCAATGGACGGGTAGTCTGCCAGACTGCCACTAAATACAGATTGAGGCTTATGCCCCACAATGGCTGGTAAACCTGCCCAACTGTTCATTTGCTATGACCTGGTAGTTTGCCACTAATACAGATTGAGGCTTACGTACCACTTGATGGCTGGTAAACCCTGCTGGATGTATTGAGAAACCATGGCTTGGTAGTCTGCTATTCATAGGCATTATTAAAATTATTACTTTTGTTTTGACTTGTTTGTGTAGTACTTGGTGGCCAACATCGATGTAAGCAGTTCCAAAATTGAGCTGTTTGGTAAAGCAAATGGAATTTTTATATTCTTTGGCACGGCCATCTACTCTTACGAAGGAATTGGAGTGGTAAGTGAGCCTGTGTTTCCTCAAAATTCATATCTAACAAACTGACTGCACAGCGGTTCAGATTCTAGGGTGTTTTTGTTGTTTTTGAAATTTTGATCAATTAGAATCATGTTTTCAAATTGTTTTTCAAAATTTGGGGGGGAAAAAAGGGAAAACATTCTCACTCTGGAAAAAATTGATTATACACTGTACTATTGAAAAATTATTCTAACTTGGGTACCATTTCCACAAAAAAACCCCCCAAACACCCAAATCACACCATTGGGCACAATTAGCACACTTTTTCACACATGAGAAATGTTCACTCAAATTTGAAAGGGAAAATCTGTGATGGGTAAGAATTTGTCGCAAATTGAAGTTTTATATGTAAGGGACATACGGTCCAAACTTCTATCACGGAAAGTGAATGTGGTTGAAATGGGAGCATTTTTAAAACATTGTTTCTCGCTTGGTTTTTTAAGTGCACGAGAACAAAGCCATGTCTCCACAAGGATACAAAAATGAGTATGTGTGTGGGAAAAGTGTTCCCACAAGTGGGAAAAGTGTTCCCGCTAGTGGGAAAAGTGTTCCCACAAGTGGGAAAAGTGTTCCCACAAGTGGGAAGTGTTCCCGCTAATGGGAAAAGTGTTCCCACAAGTGGGAAAAGTGTTCCCGCTAATGGTAAAAGTGTTCCCGCTAATGGGAAAAGTGTTCCCACTAGTGGGAAAAGTGTTCCTGCAATGGGAAAAGTGCCCCCATGCTGGGTAGAATGTGATGACACTGGTGTGAAAACTGTTTGGTAAAACCCCTCCCACCCTCCCCACAGGTCTTACCTCTGGAGAACAAGATGAAGAACCCGCAGAACTTCAGCCGGGTCATGCTGAGTGGCATGCTGATAGTGGTCGTCCTCTACTGCTCCATGGGTATCCTGGGCTACCTCTGCTTCCGCGATTTAACGGAGGACACCGTCACGCTCAACCTGCCCATGACCAGGTCAGGTTTTTTTTTTTTTTTTTGGGGGGTCGTTTTGTTTAAAGAAGAGTCCCTTCCTCCAGGATCCCACGAATCACGGCTATTCTAGCGGTGTCTCAATCGTCCGTGTGCTGGAGTCTGCCGGTGCAAAGCCCTAAAAAAAAAAAAAAATGTTCTTTATAGAAAATTGGCATTCATTTTGTTTCATTCTTTGATCCTAGCAGGACCTTTTTTCAGGCCTGCCAAATATTTGATCTTCGCATTTTGGTCGTTTCAATCACTAAGCAGTTTGCAACATTTTTTGCATATCCGATTGTTTTCTCGTTTTCTTTTCACGCTCTCTGAACTTTCTCCTCGCCAGCCTGTACATAGCGGTGCGTATGATGCTAGTGGCGGCCATCTTTGTCAGCTACGGCATTCAGCTGTACGTGCCCATCGTCATCCTCTGGCCCTTCTTCATGGAGAGGATGGCCGAGAGGTACCACCTCATCGGAGAGCTGGCCTTCAGGACGGTGGTGGTCCTCTTCACCAGTGAGTGTTGCCGTAGACGCGGCCAGAGATGCCCCTAAACCCCAATTCCATATGTGAAATTGTACTATGAACTGCTTACGGACTTAGGAGGTTTTGCTGGGACACCAGGTACATCATCTCTTTAGAGAAGGAGCGTTGGCTCTGAAGAGAGCTGGTAACTCAACATTTCGGTTAGAGTACACACTACCCGAAACGTTGAGTTTCACTCCTCGTAAGAGATGATGTACATAGTGTCACCGCAAACCTCCTACTTGCTATAGTGAGTGAAGCCATGGTTACTAAAATGTGTTAGCTGCCAATGTTGAAACGTTACACCCTCTGAAAATCTAGAATTGTGTGTTTGTGAGTTTGGTTTTTACCAGTGAGTTTAGCCATATTTACTCAAATTTGTTAGCTGCCAATGTTGAAACGTTACACCCTCTAAAAATCTAGAATTGTGTGTTTGTTTTTTACCAGTGAGTTTAGCCATGGTTACTAAACTTAGTTACTAAACTTGGTTACTAAACTTAGCCATGGTTACTAAACTTAGCTGCCAATGTTGAAACGTTACACCCTTTAAAAATCTAGAATTGTGTGTTTGTTTTTTACCAATGAGTTTAGCCATGGTTACTAAACTTAGTTACTAAACTTGGTTACTAAACTTAGCCATGGTTACTAAACTTAGCTGCCAATGTTGAAACATTAAACCCTCTAAAAATCTGGAATTGTGTGTTTGTTTCTTACCAGTGAGTTTAGCCATGGTTACTAAACTTAGTTACTAAACTTGGTTACTAAACTTAGCCATGGTTACTAAACTTAGCTGCCAATGTTGAA
The DNA here is from genome assembly GCA_949987565.1 of Luidia sarsii. Taxonomy (NCBI): domain Eukaryota; kingdom Metazoa; phylum Echinodermata; class Asteroidea; order Paxillosida; family Luidiidae; genus Luidia; species Luidia sarsii. Next base: position 13,155,245 of record OX465102.1, on the reverse strand, counting down.
ACATTAAACCCTCTAAAAATCTGGAATTGTGTGTTTGTTTCTTACCAGTGAGTTTAGCCATGGTTAGTAAACTTAGTTACTAAACTTGGTTACTAAACTTAGCCATGGTTACTAAACTTAGCTGCCAATGTTGAAACGTTACACCCTCTAAAAATCTGGAATTGTGTGTTTGTTTCTTACCAGTGAGTTTAGCCATGGTTAGTAAACTTAGTTACTAAACTTGGTTACTAAACTTAGCCATGGTTACTAAACTTAGCTGCCAATGTTGAAACGTTACACCCTCTAAAAATCTGGAATTGTGTGTTTGTTTCTTACCAGTGAGTTTAGCCATGGTTAGTAAACTTAGTTACTAAACTTGGTTACTAAACTTAGCCATGGTTACTAAACTTAGCTGCCAATGTTGAAACGTTACACCCTCTAAAAATCTGGAATTGTGTGTTTGTTTCTTACCAGTGAGTTTAGCCATGGTTAGTAAACTTAGTTACTAAACTTGGTTACTAAACTTAGCCATGGTTACTAAACTTAGCTGCCAATGTTGAAACATTAAACCCTCTAAAAATCTGGAATTGTGTGTTTGTTTCTTACCAGTGAGTTTAGCCATGGTGGTGCCCCACCTGGCACTCTTCATCGCCTTCGTGGGGGCCTTCAGCTCCTCGGCCCTGGCCATCATCTTCCCGCCACTCCTGCAGGAGTTGGCCTACAGCGGCCGGGGCTACGGCACGGCCCGCCTCCGCCTCCGGCTGGCCCGCAACGTCTTCTTCATCCTCTTCGGCCTGGTGGGCTTCGTGCTGGGCACCTACGTCTCCCTGGAGGACATAGTGAAGAGCTTCCACGAGCACGACAAGGACAACTGCAACAAGGTGTGAGGCCGTCGAGGTGTGGCCCAGATCCCTCTCCCTCTCTCCCTCCCCCTCGGAAGGGGAGAAAAACCCCCAAAATGAAAACAAACTGAGCCGTGCGACGGATGAGCCGTTAGAGCTGGGATTCTGGCTCCTGGATCATTTCACTGTGGGGGGGGGGGGGGGGGGAAATCGAACAAAAACAATCGAACAAAAACAAGAAGAGAACAAGCCCACATTTGCATCCCCGGTTTGTATTCGCAATCTTTTCCGTGGGGGAAAAAAAACAAAACCCAAAAAATCGCATGAACGAAGGAACTAAAAAATTAGCAACATACCTTGGCCAAATGGGAGCTGTAACCCGTGCCCTGGATCCTTCAGTCTATCAAGCGCACTTATAGAACCAAGCACCGGTTGGTGCTCGGGATTTTTTTTCTTTTTCTTTTTCGGGGGGCCGCGGTGGAAAACTCCAGCAAGCCAATGACTTTGTACACTTCAAGCATCCCTGTCCAAGCTTCACTGGAGAGAGGCCGCTACTCAGGATTCTCTACTCTGACCACAACCTGATGCTCAGATGAGCATGTCTGACCCTGTACATGCTGTTCTCTGTACGTGTACTTCAGAAAAGAACTCCGCAACAGAATGGGCTTTACCGCTCCCGAAGCAACTTGCCAAGAGAGACTGCAACTAAGCATTCCAAAAATCAGAACTCTGTAAGTCTCCGAGCACAACCTGATGTTCAGGTGATCTGCCTGCTCCTACAGACTGCACATTCTGTTCTCTTCACCACATTGAAAGGATTCTGATTGTGCTTCCATGAGAGACGGCAGAGGGGGGATTTCTAAATCTGAATCCTCTCTTGCGCACGCCATGTTTCTAAAGATGACCCGTCTGCTGCTGGAGTCTTCACACTCTGTCCTCTGCGCATAGGAACAACCACATTATATCAAGCAGCCTGTCAGTCCACCATCATGGGCAGTACTCACCCTTTGCCTGACAGCTGTTTGACAAGCAGGGGGGAAGGGGACCAGATTGTAGTGAAGATTGCTGCGCTGTCCATTTGAGTTTGCGATTGACATTGCCGTGCGGAAGATGGCGATACTTGAGAGCACTGGGCTGTTGAAAGGGAAGACAAGGAAGAGAAACAGAGGCTTCGGTTATCAGCCGAACACTGAGATGATTGTTTACAAACATGGCTTGTTGGCTTGAAATCCACAATCATCAATTTTGGATTCAAACTAGGGAGTACTTTAGGGGGAGGTGTGCCATTAGTTTCTGAGTCTGCCAAGAAGACGACGAAGTAGAAGAAGAAGAAGTAGAAGAAATCCTATATTTTTATCGTCAGCCCCACGCCTTTCCCAACTCACTGTGTACTGCCAAGATGCTGCCATCTTGTTTCGTGTATGAGGGCGAGGGTTTTCCAATGTCTGCCGTCAACATTAACTGCCATTTTGTGTTAGTCTTCCTCGGGGTTGGTGAAAAAATAGAAGAAAAAAAATCAACTCTCTTTTCGGATGTTCTGATGTGAAATCACCTGAAAAAGACCGCAATAACACAGAGTGATTATTATTTTGTCAATTTTATCCATCCAAAAGCAGGGAGGGACTTTCCAAAAGGGGAAAAACTATTGGCAAATTTTAAAGGTAATTTTAGTATTTAAAGTCTGGAATCAAAGGCTCAAATGCACAGCAATTTTTTAATTAAACCTGAGGGTTTGCAGTATTAAGAAAAAGACTTACACTGTATGTATATGGTCAGCATTACTGCACATTTCAGAAGATTCCGCTGCAGACAATCTATTTGTATGAAGAAAGATAGTGCTTTTTAAATTTGTCATATGAACTGAGACCCCTGCAATTGAAGTGGTGTATTTCAGTCATGTCATTGAATGTTGCGTTCTCTGCAAGGAAGCGTCACAAATTTCCCCATCTCACAAATTTTGGAACAAATTGTCAGTAAAACTCTCGCCCTTATGGCAATTGACAAGGCCTGACCAATACATCGAAGAAGAGATGCATTTATTATGATAAGAAATTACTGCGATCGATTTACGTTCAAATTTCAGAAGCTCATTTTGGCGATGGGAGTTCATCTCAGAAAGCGATCGATCTCGGACGAACTGAATAGCTTCTTTATTTTTTTAAGAAACGTGTACATAATAATATGCAATATCATACAAATTGGGTTTTAAAGATTTATTTTGTGTACAGATTATTAATATGTACATGTACAATTGAGTTTTCCAAATTGTCTGATTTTTACAGTGATGTAAAAAGACTTTGAATTTTGTTTTAACATTTTACAATAATGGTGACTGTTTGTTTGCATTAAACAGATACAATGTAGCTGATTTCTTTTTGCTTTTGAGTACATGTGCAGTAGATGACATTAGGTATACGTTGCCAGGCGGAGAGCCTATGTACAAGACACTTCACACGGTTGGACTTAACACAATATAATTGGCTAAATTAGGCAAGTACGGCTTTGGGCAACTACACTGGCCACAGCCAGGGAGTAATACACAAGTCTATGGGGGAATGGCTTAATTAAAGCCGCTTGCCAGTTGCTCCCATAGGCTTGTGTGCAAACCGAAGCCGTAGCCAATGAATTTCAGACACTGCCTGAAAACGTGGCAGGGAATTTTATTTTTTGGAGGCTCACATAGCAAATGAGGAAAAATCCATTATCATCCTCTGACCACATGACCACTTAGCATTCTCGAATAGGTACATGTGTTTGTTTTTCCAATTGATCTTTTCATACAAAAAGCAATTGCTGCAAGGTGTTTTGCTGAAGGAAGTGTCTTGGAGCTTACCCATCTCATTCTAATGTCCAGCTACAAACCACACAATGAAGATCCCATAGTTGAATGTACGTGTTTATAGCACCATAATAAAGTAAATGAAAATGACACCTAATTCTGTTTGTTCGTAGAAAATCAGTACTTTAAGAAAAAAATATACCGGATTAGGAGGGTTCACTGCTCGCTGACTACTCATACTGTATAACCATCAAAATTTTGGTGATGCATTTTTTTAGAAAGACTGAAATCACATCAAAGTGGTGTAATTTTGCAGAATTTAGAGCAATGAGTTTATTTTCATTTAAAAAGAGAGTATAATCTGGTATTGACAGTTTGTGAGTAGGCCCCCTACACACTGTATTATTGACCATTATGGGCAATAAATGTCCGAGATTGGTCGGAAATACCGGTATATAGAATATGATTAATGATGCGAATTAGTGAGGGTTTATCCCAGTGGACTTATGATGAGCCTAGCACTACGTGCTTTGCCCAATTGCTTTCTTTCAAAAATCCAGGGCAGCTTGGATGAGCCTTGATGGAAAAAGTAATTTGAAAAATGTCGAGGAGCTGACATTTTGGTCCAAGCAGGACCTTTATCGAAAAGGGCACAATGGTTCCATATTCGAGAAAGGTCCTGCTAGAATTTAAATTTAAACGCATTTGTGTTTGCTACACCAAAATCACGATCTATCTATCTAGTACATTGTGTACCCGGTATGATTGACCAAAGCATAAGCTGCTGCAAGACTTTTGACCGGCTCAGCGGTCAAGTGAGCGAGACGTCTGCCCTTAGTCGGCACGTTCAAAGCCTGCCCAAGCTGTCTGGTTTGAGTTCTTTCTGCCGGCAATTGCACAAAGCACTGAGCATACAGAGCTAATATTACGAGTAGGGAAACTCTTCTTGGACTTCATTGTCTAAGATTGAAGGTGAAGGCATTTCATATTATAGACAGCCGATATCAGATGTCTGTTTGTCATTTGCCAATCAGTTATGTCTTATTTGAGAGTAGCAGGCAGCTACCATTTGTCATGCAATACTATCGCTAACTAATTATATTGTTAATTTTTTCAGATTTTAAAGATTTTTTTTATGAATCATTTTTAATTAATGTCATTTTTTTAAATATAGAGTGGAGAAATTTGGTCTGGACAGGGATTTGAACTCAAGCCTCTAACTAATAGTGTACCGGCGCCCTACCATCTGAGATAGGGATGGAGTGCTTGTACACTAACACATCTTGGGTTCACATTCAATTGCTGTTCACACTTCTTTCCTCATAAATGGATCCCGGGTTTTCGGTCCAGTCAAAGTTTTCTTTGCCAATTTTTTAATCTCTTCAATGGATGTTGAAAATGAGAGGTAAAAAAAGAAGAAACAAAAGCTGCATCCTTAAACTCCTGCAGCTGGGTTTGCACCAAATTATTGCTTGCAGCTGAATGAAAATGGGGTTGCAAACTCTGTACCCCACCTTTGGCAAAGATATAGTACAGGAAGGCTGCCACCTAAGGGCTGGATAGCTTTGGTGGCGAGAGTGCAGATTTGCAGATTCAGTCTTATATTATAGCTCTTATTTTATATTATTACTCGAAGAAATCTTCCAGTCCGGCCTTGCTTTTGTTTGATTAAATAAATGCTTTTAGATAATTTTTGAGAAGTGCAAATACATGAACTACTTATTTCATAATTATAGAATAACACGCTTTTGGATTCAATTTTCATTGTCCTTTTCTTACACTTTTACTTTTGAATCGTGGAAATGTTCTTTTTCCTATTTTCCTTTTGAATAAAAACAAGTCGAAAGGTAACAGCACCTTTCGACTTTGTTTCAGTTCAGTCTGAATAAGTACCATGGAACCTCCGAACGCCTATCCTGTATTAATACAAAGTTTTGATTCCCCCTCAAAAAAATGATTTCTCAACTCCAATTCTCACTGTGTCTAAATGTGTTTTTTTAGGGCGGTGGGTGCTTTTTCAGATTTTTTCCAATTAGAAATACTGGACCATTAATTTTTTTCTACGGAGAGGTGTTAGTTAACCACTTTGTGCCAGGATATCCTAATTCAAAGCACTGATGTTGTTGCTGTGCGCTGAGCCCTACAAATATTTTAACAAAGAATCTTTTCAGCCTTTTCACAAAACAATGTGGCATGAAAAACATAAGTTTTGACATCTGTGCCACAACGAATTGCCAGATTAGCAGTGCCTATTGTGGGAACGTGGACGATCAAGGAATGGCACAAATGGCACATTATTCAAAACCCCCATGCGGTAATCACAGGCACCCGAAAATGGCCCCGGCATCAAGTAGTCCGTTCATCTTTGTCAACTTCCCCGTGTGCCCAGTGGTAAATAGCACCCATTGTCCATGTACCTTTGATCCTAGCAGGACCTTTCTAAAAAGGCCTTTGAGAAAGGTCCTGCTGGGATTGAAATGGCAAGCCCTCTCAATTCTTTTGTTGAAGTTTTCAGATCATTTCATCGAGTCGGTATGCCGTCTGGAACTTAGTTGCAACTCCAGTAAAATTCACACACTAACATCTGAACAGTTTCAAGTTTTCCATTTCAGTTCATCAAGTACCTTCCTGTTTGTTTACAGATTAAAATGTTTTGTTTTCATCTGTTAAATTAATATCAAGGTGTGTGATTGGTAACAATTTGATTTTGTTTACAATTGACTTTGGAAAGTAAAAGGCCAAGTGATGAACATGAACATTACCTGTGACTGAGAGCTAATGTTTCCTGTCCCGTTCATCTTATTTTAGATGGGTACTATGAGACTAACATTAAAATCACTGATGCTGTGTCCTTCATGTTAGTCTGCAAGAAGTAAACATCTTGAATTTAAAATTTGGAAATACACTCTATCGTTTTCATCAAACGTTATTACCAAACAACCTGAATACTTTTACTGTACAGAATCTTAATCTAAAATGGTTAAGTACTGGTTTAAATAATTGTCTGATGACAAGCCAGAAATACTTGAAAATACTTTAAAAAAAAAAGGACAGCAGATAAAAAAAGGGGAATCTAAGAATGAAAGAAAAGAAAACAAAAGAAAATTAAAACCAGAAGAAAATAAAATCTTGAGACTCAAGGACCAGTTTTTATTATTACATTTATTGTTTCAAGTCATACTGTTTTAAATTACCGAGCCAGTAAACAAAGTCAGTTCTCTTTTTTAAGTACAGGTACACAAATGGGAAAATACATGTAGAGAATGCAATATCACCATGGTCCAATTTCATGGATTTGTTTGTCAATATTTCATCATGGGAAATTCTTCCCCTACCCCGGATATCAAAATGAATAGAGCGAAAAGTTCCCCTGGAAGAAATTCCATTGGGGGCTAAATGCTTTGAGCGACGTAGAAAACTGAGGGAAAGCAGAGAAATCTGCTGCAATAGAATCCATGAAATTGGATCAAAGTTTTTGTAGATCATTCTCAAGCAATGACGATTCTGGCTAGCACTCCTTCCAGCAACATCTCAACCCCCCCCCCCCCCAATAAATGAACAAACCAAAATAAAAACAAAATTACCCCCAAATAAAGACCAAAAATCAGGCCACCAAGTAAAATTAATCGGAACAAAAATACACAAAGTGACCCAGGGTATTAAGACATTACTGACCCTACATGAGACACATGCCCTTTACAAGAACCGACGTCATCCTGTCTTTTGAGAAAAGGTCTGGCTAAATGAGCTGCCCAGCTTGGTAAGAGTCTCCGTCCTGCACTTCTCTGGGATTCCAAGAAAGATTTCCAATCATGATTCATGGTCTCATCTTTGCCATTGCCATAATTGCTCACAAAGTTTTTCAAATTTGGAGAAAACCGGACAAAAAATTGGTTTCTAGTATTAGGCGAGTTTGATTATCCCTTTTGCTGGTCAATGTTGCCAGTGTCGGTAGATGGGAAGACAATTCTGGCCATCTTCGCCGACCAACTGCATTCACACTGAAACACATTGACAAAAGCAAGAGAACAGCTCTGACCTTGACCCTGTGACCTTTTGACCTCAAGGTCAACCGCTGAAAAGTCGGACAAGGACCGATGCCAGAGCAAGGAAAAAAATGCATCATTTTATAGATTGGGTCATACCTCATCATCTTGAAAAAAATTATAATTTCACATCTATAGTTCTATAGTGCATAATATACTTGTAATCAATGTTTTCTTTCAGATAACAAATTTTGTAAAAAAGAAAAGAAAAACCAAATTCTGTACAGGTATGTATACTATTTACAGGTTGGTGAGTTATATTGAGCGTAATTCACTACTCTACTGTTTAAGGATTTAAGGATACAGATTCTTAAGTAGAAAAGTACGTTTGATCATCTAACAATCAGTCTCAATATTGCAGCAGCTGTGAACGACGATTCCAGGTTTGTTTAAATTTCACGGTGGATTGCTTTGGGAGTGGGCTCCCTAGTGGAGTGCAACAAGAAGCAATCTCCCTCCATGCCACTTCCACAACAAAGAACTGAAGACAAATCCAATTGGAAAAAAAATGGGGAAAAATCAAAACAAATCCAATAACTATGATCCTTCAACACAAAACGAAATGGATGATCAAAATCGACTCCCCTATTAAAAAAAAAAAAATTAAATGTGGGGGGGGGGGGGGGGGGAGAAACGGACGATGATGCAGATATATCCACTGTGAGGAACCGAGGTGAGATAAGGTATGCAAAGTCTAAATCACAATGTGGACAGTTTGTGGTGACACCATGTATTGAAGTCTTCTCCTTTGATAAGAAGTGTGGCTCTGAGTAGAGCCGGAGTTACTGGCTCTCCTCAGAGCAATCAGAAACCCCAGACCCAATCAACTTGTTGCGATTTGTCCATTTCGGGTCATTTTGAGTCTGTATGCAGCTTGTAACATCCTCACATTACACCCGGGTCCGCATTGCTGCACCTTTTCCCCCAAAGCAATACTTGGCAGGGTTAGTCTGCTCTCAAAGTTCAGTGTGCGCGTTTGGTTATTAACAGTATTAAAGGAAAAAAGAAGAAGAAAAAAAGAAAAAGAAAAAATGTGCCACCCGTCGGAGGTCAAATGTCAAAAATTCAAGGCTGCAATCTAGGCTGCAAATGTCCGTGAAGTTTAAACTTGAATGATATCAAGGGATTCAGAGGTGGGTCGCAGAAATCCTTTAACGCTGCCATCATGACTCAACGTACGACCAGTAACCCGTGCGTTAGTTGTGCCAGGTCCTATGGTTTCTGTGCATCCCTCATCTTCTTGCGATAGGTCGCAAATTACGATGAGTCGGATGAAAACAGACCACTGGACAAAGCTACGGCAGGTATAGACCCTTCTTACTGACGTCACGTTGCTACTAGAAACAGCGAGATCCGCCATCTTGGAGTACACACATACGCTTTCTTTCGCACGTTTGTGTTCGTTTAACGTTACGTTAGTCATCGTGGCGAATTTGAATGCTGCACGATCGGCTTATTACAGTTCTCTCGACATTCTCGGCTTTATTGCTGGAATAGATCCGTACACAATTAACCCGCGACAACCATTTCGTCCGTCTTTTTAGCGAAAGTGTACGAGTTGCGTCACCTTCTCTTGTCAGTACAGCAGGTAAACGATAAAAAGATTTCTTATCACGATCCCCTCTGCTTCCACAGCCAAGGACAGCGCAAAAGTTAATCATATTTCTACAAAACAAGTACCTCCAATCCGTGGTACAACCACGAAGGAATAAAAAGAGATTGATCCTCCATGGCACAACTAGTAATTAATACTAGTAAAAAGTAGCAGTAGTAGTAGTACAACTACGACGAGTTCAAAACTTGCCGCCGTGCATGTGGAGTTGTTTGTATGCACAGCTGACTTAGTAACGGCGGTGACGTGCTCATGTGTGTAATCCAAGATGGCCGATAAACAAAACCGTGACATCATCGAAGAGGGGTCTATAGAGTGCATACGGTGCCTCATCCACCAGTGCCTGTGCAGCGCCGTGCTACACAGCACCGATGCAGCAGTTTTACAGTAGAGAGACGCGCGAGTCATTGTTTGGCCCAGGCAGTCTATGTGTGGCTTGGGGTGTGGTTTTGCTGTGCACATTCGGATGGTGAGGATAGGCACACGGCCTTGAACTCTCTCATCTCATTCTGACTGATGAAATAGAGTGCTGTGTTCTGGCCTTGAACTCTCTCATCTCATTCTGACTGATGAAATAGAGTGCTGGGTTCTTTTCTAAGGGGGGGGAGGACCATGGCTTGAGGGAGAAATAATAGAAGGGTTTGCAAGCAGTTTTTTTTTTTTGGGGGGGGGGGTGTAGAGGCATCAGGATCAGGGTGGAATGGTGGGTTTTTTTTTCAGGTGAAGGAAAGTCAGGATGGGGTGGATGAGTGTGGCATGGACTTGGGGGGGGGGGAAGCACTGTCATATTACAGATATAAAAGGATTTTGTGTCGGTGAGAATCGTAATTTATTGTCGTTTGGGTTTGGGTTTGAGTTGGGGTTGGTGTTTGGGGATGGGGTTGGTGTTTTGGGATGGGTTGGTTTTTTTGGGTTGGTGTTTGGGGATGGGGTTGGTGTTTGGGGTTGGTGGTTGGTGTTTGGGGTTAGTGTTTGGGGTTTGGGGTTGCGGTTGGGATTGAGGTTGGGGTTGGTGTTTGGGGTTGGGTCTGGGGTTGGGCCTGGGGTTGGGCCTGGGGTTGGGCCTGGGGTTGGGCCTGGGGTTGGGCCTGGGGTTGGTGTTTGGGGTTGGTGTTTGGGGTTGGTGTTTGGGGTTGGTGTTTGGGGATGGGGTTGGTGTTTGGGGTTGGTGTTTGGGGTTGGTGTTTGGGGTTGGGGTTTGGGGTTGGGGTTTGGGGTTGCGGTTGGGGTTGAGGTTGGGATTGAGGTTGGGGTTGGTGTTTGGGGTTGTGTCTGGGGTTGGGCCTGGGGTTGGGCCTAGGGTTGGGCCTGGGGTTGGGCCTGGGGTTGGGCCTGGGGTTGGTGTTTGGGGTTGTGGTCAGGGTCGAGGTTGTAGTTGAGGCTGGGGTTGGATTGTGTTGGGGTAGGAAGGTGACAGTCAGCATTGGAATGATTTTTTTCATTATCGTTATTATCATAGTTTTGAAGCAGAAAGTGAGAACCCGCTTGGTTGCTGTCACTCAGGCGGTCAATTCCACCATGTAGCTTCGAGTCATTTCTCCCAGCTCTTGCAGGCCGTAGTCCTCAGGCATGGGCAGCCTGCCTACATGCGGCGCAAGCAGGCGGGAGGGGATCCTGACTGACTTGCCCGGATGCAGCGACTGTTGCTGTATTTTGAGAGAGAGAGAGGGAGGGAGGGAAAGGGAAAAACAGTGAGAAAGAGAGAGATATCAATGGAGGGAATCTAGACTCACACAATGCCTATCTGTCTCTCTGCCTGCCTGTCTGCCTGTCTGCCTGCATGTCTGCCTGTCTGTCTGTCTGTCTGCCTGCCTGCCTGCCTGTCTGCCTGCCTGCCTGCCTGTCTGTCTGTCTGCATGCCTGTCTGTCTGCCTGCCTGCCTGTCTGTCTGCCTGCCTGCCTGCCTGTCTGCCTGCCTGTCTGTCTGACTGCCTGTCTGTCTGACTGTCTGCCTGCGTGCCTGCCTGCCTGCCTGTCTGTCTGTCTGTCTGTCTGTCTGCATGTCTGTCTATCTATCTATCTATCTCGATGTGGGTCATTTGGGCAACCCCAGGGGACCCACCCCAGATTCACATTTCCTTTGTGTCACTCCTTTATCTGTATAACTTTGCACAGCACGACTGTTTCGGGAATAGAGCCATCGAGAACCTCTTGTGTTAAGTAGCTACGGTAGCTACAAGTTGGTTATGGACTGAGTTAGTTACAGACCGAGTTGGTTACGGACTGAGTTGGTTACGGACTGAGTTGGTTACGGACCGAGTTGGTTACGGACCGAGTTGGTCACGGACTGAGTTGGTTACGGACCGAAATGGTTACGGACGAGTTGGTTACGGACCGATTTGGGTACGGACCGAGTTGACCAACACTTGGGAACCCCCCCCCCCCCACTCCCCCATTGCGGCTCCAGCGGCCGCTGTACCTGCAGGGTGAGCACGGCCTTCATGACGTTGGCCGTGCGCTTGGCCATCTCCGACTGGCAGAGCCGGTCCCTGGCCGTGCGGCAGGTCACGCTGCCCACCCGACTGCACAGGGAGGCCACGTCCGGGTACAGCTTCTCCAACTCGTAGGCGCTGGCCTCCGTCCGCTGCAGTTGATCCAACCGCTGTAAACCGAAGAGAGAGAGAGGGAGGGAGAGGGAGAGGGAGAGTGAAAACAACAACACAAACACACCCTGGTGAATGAGGCATTAGGTATAACCACAAAGGCTCCTGCTAGGATCCAACTGTTAACCACTTTACGCCAGGACCTTCCAATGTGGAGTGCCGGAAAGGTTGCTATGCACTATACATGTACGTGTTTCAAACAATGACTCTTCTCAGCCTACCACAAGCAAAAATATGGGGCATGGCACAATCCACACAGATGCACGATTGTACCAGGTATGACTGGTTTGTTCACAGAATGCACTTTTATTGATTTATTTCCCAGGTATTTATTGAAGTTGCAAACTGCTCACTAACTATAATGACCTGCAATACATAAATCTCAAAAGTTAGAGGGCCTGACGTTTCGATCCTACTGCTAGGATCGAAACGTCAGGCCCCCTAACTTAGGTATTCATTGACGATTGTTTAGTGAGTCTTGAGCCTTAAGTGAGTCTTGAGCCTTAGTGAGTCTAGAGCCTTAGTGAGTCCTGCTAGGACCGAAACGTCAGCCCCACTAAATTTGATGAGTCTTGAAAATGGCACATTGCGTAGCAGTCATGGTCACTATGTGGTTAAGTCTACTCATATTGAAGTAGTAAGTCTGGTCACAGATGTCTAGAATGACTCATTGCCTCATAGATACAATATCATTTTTGCATCGAGGAGAATGCAACTCAAAGCAGATTACGGATTAATCCCTGATTAAGGATTATAACGGAGGTGATGAGAATGAGGAGGAAGAGAGGAAGATGAGGATGAGAAGGATGAGGATGAGAAGGATGAGGATAAGGATGAGGATGAGAAGGATGAGGATGAGTAGGATGAGGATGAGAAGGATGAGGATGAGAAGGATGAGGATGAGAAGGATGAGGATGAGAAGGATGAGGATGAGAAGGATGAGGATGAGAAGGATGAGGATGAGAAGGATGAGGATGAGAAGGATGAGGATGAGTAGGATGAGGATGAGAAGGATGAGGATGAGAAGGATGAGGATGAGAAGGATGAGGATGAGAAGGATGAGGATGAGAAGGATGAGGATGAGAAGGATGAGGATGAGAAGGATGAGGATGAGAAGGATGAGGATGAGTAGGATGAGGATGAGAAGGATGAGGATGAGAAGGATGAGGATGAGAAGGATGAGGATGAGAAGGATGAGGATGAGAAGGATGAGGATGAGAAGGATGAGGATGAGATGAATGAGGATGAGAGGGAAGAGATGAATGGGGATGAAAAAGGATAAATAGAAGGAGATGGATGAGATGAATTGGGATGGAAAGGATAAGGAGAAGGATGAGATGGATAAGATGAATTTGGATGAAAAAGGATAAGGAGAAGGATGAGATGGATGAGATGAATTGGGATGGAAAGGATAAGGAGAAGGATGAGATGGATGAGATGAATTGGGATGGAAAGGATAAGGAGAAGGATGAGATGGATGAGATGAATTGGGATGGAAAGGATAAGGAGAAGGATGAGATGGATGAGATGAATGACACGAGTAAATATGAGAAGGATGAGGATGAAAAGGATGAGACAGATAAGAGATGAGACGAATAAGAAGGATGAAAAGGATGAGGATGAGATGGATGACAAGGATAAGAAAGATGAGGATCAGATGGATGAAGAGGAAGAGGATGACGATAAGGATACAAAAGATGAGACCAAGTACATGGTACACGGAGGACAAAGACAAGGGGTGGCATGAGGACAATGATGAGTGTTGCGGGCGCTGATGACAGCGATGCCCTTTTCCCCAGCCCCCTTTTCTCACCTGCACAATGTTGATGAAATCCAGGAAGACCTGGCCGTTAGTGGCCCAGTCCTGGACCGTGATGGCCCGCTCCGACGGAACCAACTCCCTGAGAAGACTCAGCAGGTACTCGTAATTCTCTGCGGTCGGCAAAGTCAAAACAGAAAGAAAAGAAAGTCTCATCCACAGCTTACTGTGTACTGTTTCTGTGCAGTGCTGTGAAATGTTCCGATAGCTTCTTCCCCCGTACTGCTACGCTTTGGAACTCTATAACTACATCTGTTTAAAGCCCCTACACGACATTGGTCAAGGTCAAAGGATAGCATCCATACGTTGTCTGATCCAACATATGCATGAAATAGCACACCTGTGAACATTTCAGCCCAATCTGCCAACCGAGGCTCGAGAAAATCGTTAAAACCCCTTCATTTGTTTCGCGAAAATGCAGCATTCAACGTCGTAAAATAGTTTCGATCTCGGTGAGACGTTAACTATTTCTTTTGCTCATTTATCCCAAAATAGAACATTTTAGGCAGAAATATTTCAGTGAGAGGTTTCTACTGTAACCATCTTCAAACTGTATAAGTTTCATGTAAATCTGTGAACATTTCTGTTTTTCGATCTTACCAATGTTGTGTAGGGGCTTTAAGAGGAACGTGAATAGATACCTTCGTTCCCTTTGACTCTGTTTTCTTTCTTTATCTGTCTATTCCTCTTCTCTTTTTTCCTGTAGCCATCACATCAAGTGGCCTTTTATAAGGCTTAAACAAATCTAAAATTAAGATGACTAACTTCAAGAGAATGAAGACTGATGCTTCTCAACTCGAAAATAGAAATACTCATAATATACATGTAACCATAACCCATAACCAGCATTGAAACCACAATTAACCACACATGGTTTTTCCTGTGGGAGGATAAGGGCCATGCACCAGGACATTCCACAGCGGGGTTTTTGTGGTGACCTGTGGTATGTGAGCCTACACCCCTGTGGACACTGTGGTAAATTGCGGTATACAGTGTGTGTCCTGTGCAGGAGGTGCAAAGCATTAGGGTTAAACGGACATAAATTGAAAAACTAGAATTTGACATGACTTTTAATTTTTTTTTTCCTCATTTCTTCTCCCCTCCCCAATTTTCGAGGACTTTTCCACGCCTGGAAGAAAAGAAAAAAAATCTGCAAATTCCAAGACTTTTCCAGGTTATCCCAAGGGTCGTGCCCCGTGGACCGATGGGACTCACCACTGATGATAGCATCGGATGCCAGGTGCTTCATGACAACCGTGTGGCTGTCGTTCCAGTGGCCGGCTTTCAGTAAGTGGTAGGCCTGCTCATGGGGACGACACTCGTACTGCGCTCTCAAGGCCTAACCAAAAAGAAAAAAAGGAGGGTGGATGGGAGGGGGGGGGGGGGAAAGAAGACATTTAGAAGTCAAAGAGAGCTTTAATGACTTCACTTTGGGGTGAAGTCACACACGTGAAGGAGCAGCAACATTTTGTTGCGCAACTTAAGCAACCTTTTGCTGCCTTTGCTAGATATCGCTGGAAAAGACTCTTTGTGGTGCACGACTTCCGGAAAATTTGTAAGTTTTCTTGAAATGGGCTGCTGGAGCCTATGACAGGCCCTACTCCTCCCTGCAGGACCAATGGCGGGGCTACAGCCATTGGGTATCGGGAGGATATAGACGGCCGAACGTGGGGCGGGGGCACCCGCCATGAACAACCCTTCTACCGCATGCTGGCCGTAGCATCTAACGAGACCGAGGCGGGGCTCAAGTAACAGTGAACAGACTACAGCGACAAAAATTGGACTGGAGAAGGTCAAGGGGTCAAAGGTTGCGGGAATGGGTCAGTTCCAGCGGTCGATTTTATGAAAACCCCGTCGTCACTTACGATCAATCGCTAGACGGTGAGCGATGCACAGAAACCCTACGGCCTGTATACATTTACGGTGGGTTATCTATTGTTAAGTCGAGTTGCGATGCATCGTGAGGCTTTGTGAAATCCAGCCCTGATGCCTCACCTTGGCCTCGCTGATCCACTTGGCAGGGAGGCTGAGACGGTTGACCAGGAAACTCTCCTTGGCCGCATTCTCCTCCCCGCGGCCCAGCACGCACTGCCGCATCAGGAGCTGACGAACCACGTACTCACGCCTGCGGGGGAGGGGGAAACGGCATTGGACAATGGTGACTGGGAGTGGAGAAAGCATCCCCCCCAAAAAAGCTCCCTCGTCAAGAGATGCGAGTCTGTATCTGTGTCCAGGTCTAGGTCTGTGTCTAGGTTTGTGTCTAGATCTGTGTCCATGTCTACGTCTGTGTCCATGTCTAGGTCTGTGTCTAGATCTGTGTCTAGGTTTGTGTCTAGATCTGTGTCTGTGTAGGTTTGTGTCCATGTCTAGGTCTGTGTCTAGGTCTGTGTCTAAATCTGTGTCTAGATCTGTGTCCGTGTCTAGGTCTGTGTCTAGATCTGTGTCCGTGTCTAGGTCTGTGTCTAGATCTGTGTCCATGTCTAGGTCTGTGTCTAGATCTGTGTCCATGTCTAGGTCTGTGTCTAGATCTGTGTCCATGTCTAGGTCTGTGTCTAGATCTGTGTCCATGTCTAGGTCTGTGTCCATGTCTAGGTCTGTGTCTAGATCTGTGTCAATGTCTAGGTCTGTGTCTAGGTCTGTGTCAATGTCTAGGTCTGTGTCTAGGTCTGTGTCCGTGTCTAGGTCTGTGTCCATGTCTAGGTCTGTGTCTACATCTGTGTCCATGTCTAGGTCTGTGTATAGATCTGTGTCCATGTCTAGGTCTGTGTCTAGATCTGTGTCCATGTCTAGGTCTGTGTCTAGATCTGTGTCCATGTCTAGGTCTGTGTCTAGATCTGTGTCCATGTCTAGGTCTGTGTCTAGATCTGTGTCCATGTCTAGGTCTGTGTCTAGATCTGTATCCATGTCTAGGTCTGTGTCTAGATCTGTGTCCATGTCTAGGTCTGTGTCTAGATCTGTGTCTAGATCTGTGTCCATGTCTAGGTCTGTGTCTAGGTCTGTGTCTAGATCTGTGTCCATGTCTAGGTCTAGATCTGTGTCCATGTCTAGGTCTGTGTCTAGATCTGTGTCTTCATCTGTGTCTAGGTCTGTGTCTGTGTCTAGATCTGTGTCTGTGTCTAGGTCTGTGTCTCTATTTGTGTCCATGTGTGTGTGCTCGTGTCTATGTGTGGTTACATTTGACCATAACCTTTATCATAACCTTCATCTCGGTAAAGGTTTCCCCGTGTGGACAGTCCAAGTGTGGAGAGTGGTTACATTTGACCCTATTTCATTTTACCATCGACACAGTAAACCCCCCCCCCCCAAAAAAAAAAAAAAAATCTGTGGCCGTCCTGTGAGCTGATACCACGCCAGTGAGTGACTGGCGCAGTGCGGTCACAAGAGGGCTTGGATTACTGTACGCACCACTACACCACCAGAGAGCAATGCACAACAAATGCACACTGGCCGGCTTAATTGGATGCGAAAAAAAAACCCTCCAAACAAGATCCACACCCATACCCATTTCTGTATCCTTGTGGAGACATTGCTTTGTTCTTGTGCACTATGCAACCTTGTGAGAAACAATGTTTCCAAAAATGCTCCCATTTCAACCACATTCAATTTCCTGGGTAGAAATCTGGACCATAATTTCCTCATATTATATTACACAGATTCTTACCAATCACAAATTTCCCGTTTTTTTTAATAGTTATTTCCAAATACCAGTTTCAGAAAAACCTTGCGGAGACCTACATACACCTTTAGATTTTCCCAGTGGAGACCTATTCAACCTATTGGGCTAGGTCTCCGCAAGGCACTAGATTCGCGTCCGCACACACACAGCTAACCAGACTAGGGGATGGGATAGATACCTGGCTCCATCTTGGAGGTGGAGGAGGACAAAGACGGCCCAGTGCCAGAGGCCCAGAGCCTCCAGCTGCGAGGCAAAGCTGGTGTGCAGGTGGGCCCTGTGCTGGTCGGACAGAGAGGTGTAGCCCAGCGACTCCAAGGCCTGCAGCACATGCCAACTGCAGGCAGAAAAAAGAAGCAAAGCGAGGAATAACCCAGACGTTATTGAGATTATCGATGACGGTGAATTGATAATAATGCCTGATTGTGGAGCGCCAACTCCATCAAACTAAATCTGCTTGTCGGGAAAAGTCTTCCTTGTGTCGTCAGGATTGCGAAACCGCACTGCGATGTGATGTCAATCGCTTTTGACTTGTATTCCATTCTTCTGTACTTGGCATGAAACAATACCGAAGTTTGGATTGGGGAGGTGGTCCTATAAATCACAACTTTTTTGCGCTGAAGCTAATTTCGGCACTCACGAAATTGGGCCCTGTGGCTGACTTTCATAAAACTTGGCGCAACTTAGGTCCAATCGCAAGGCGACGGGAGATGCACAGACAACATGATGGCCTATGAGGAGTCGCGATGGGTATATCCATCGTAAGTTGAGCTACGACGCATCGCAAGGCTTTGTGGAGCTCCCAAGCCTGGACTGACCTGAGCCTGTAGTCCAGCTGGTAGGCCGTGTGGGTGGTCGGGGCCAGGAGTCTCTCCAGCCGGTACGAGTGGTCGGCGTACAGCTTGACCAGGTGGAAGCACATGTCCCACACCTCAAACTGACCGGCCGCTGCCGCCACGCCTGCCGCCACCTCCTCCCCCTCCTCCCGCTGCCCGGACCCCACCTCTAAGGGGCCCAACCCGGGCCAGCAGGTGGGGTCGTCCTCCAGGTAGGGAGGGCGGGGCGCCGGGCAGTACCGGCGCAGGGCGGAGCGGCCCAGGAAGCCGGCCTCGTACTCTTCCAGGGCGTCCGAGACGGAGGCCACGGGACTGCAGGTGTGCCTGAAGTGAGATGGGGGGGGGGGGAGGGGGGAATATAAAAGAAAGTCACTGATTTTAATCTTGATTTAAATTGTGATTGAAATCATGATTTTAATCGAGGCACAAGGCTTCTTCTTGTCCAGTGGATGACTGTGGGGAACAGATTTTGAGGTTGGTGATATAGATTTTAATCTCCCCCCTTCTCTTTTATCCGGCCAAAGTAGGTGTTCTAAATTTTAATACCACGCTCTCTTCTATCCGGCTGACATCTAGATTTTAATGTCCCCCTTAAATTCTGTTTGGCTGGCCGATCGGTGTTCCGGATGATAATGTTCCCCTCTTCTGCTCTGTCTGGTTGAGACCAGGCGCCATCAGGCTTGTTTCTGCATGACCATCACAAGGAGAATTTGGTGGGTTGTCTTCGTATGATTTTCAAAAGTTTGAGGGCCCGACGTTTCGATCCTAGCGGGACCTTTTAAAAGGTCCCGCTAGGATCGAAACGTCGGGCCCTCTAACTTTTGAGATTCATGTACTGCAGGTAATCTTAGTCAGTGAGGAGTTTGCAACAGCTTTTGTATTAACATCTTATGATTTGGCAAAGATTTGTCGACGTTTGATGCTAAGCTGACAAGTGATTGAGTCTCAGATGCGGGCATCAGTCGCCGCTGTGCCTGTAAGCAGGCAGACTCACCGGCGCCCTGAGTCGATACTTACCACAGGTGAACGGCGAGGGCTCGCTTCCAGTCCAGTTCCTGACAGGTGTTGACGAGGCCTTGGGACGAGGGCCAGACCAGCAGGCCGGCCAGCAGGGCGTACACGCGCAAGTACTCCGGCGCCACGAACTTGTCCACCTGGATCAGGTGAAGAGGACAGACAAGACGGGCTTCATAGATAATGACATGATGCTTGCGCGGAGGTAGCACGAGAGCAGAGCAGTGGGTACTCTCCTCCACTGTCATGTGTGCAGCATATCTAGCTATCTTGGTGCTCACAGCTCTGTGCCATCTGGGTGAGTCTAATGGCACTTGAAACACAGGATCTCCAAAGTTCTATGAGGGTTTTGCCCTGCTCGATGTGATAAGCACCGGGTGCTCAGTGCTTTGCCCGATGCCTGATGAAAAACATTTCAGGCAGCTCGGGCAGGATTTGAACCCGCGACTCCCGCTTTCTAGTGCAGACGTCTCAACCACTTGACCACTGAGCTAGTCGAGGTCGTGTGGCGGATGTGTGTGATGCAACGCTGCTGCTATACGATATTTGAATACACCACACGACTTTGACCAGCTTGGTGGTCAAGTGTTTAAGACTAGTGTCTGCACTAGAAAGTGGGAGTCGCGGGTTCAAATCCCGCCCGAGCAACCTGAATCAGGCATCGGGAAAAACACTGATCACTTGGTGCTTATCACGTCGAGCAGGGCAAACCCTCATCGAAAGACAGGCTTCTCAAGATGATTGGAGACTCTGCAAGAGTGCAATGGGATATGTCGGCCGCAAAAATGCCAATCGTACTCGACTCGTACTTGGCCTCATACCGTCATTCCGGTAACCCCCCCATCCCCCCCCCCCCAAAAAAAACCGACCAGTGCGGACACGGTTAATATCTGTGGCAGTCCTGTGATACCACGCCAGTGAGTGACTGGCGCAGTGCGGTCACAAGAGGGCTTGGATTACTGTACGCACCACTACACCACCAGAGAGCAATGCACAACAAATGCACACTGGCCGGCTTAATTGGATGCGAAACAAAAAAAACACACACAAGGGCTGAATAGCTCAGATGGTAAGATACTAGAGCACTGGTCACGGTCGAGTTTTCTTTGTCTTTTTTCATAATTATTTCGAGTCAGTTCTTCCATTGATTTTTGAAAAATGTTTTTTTGTTTTGTTTACACAAAATGAAAAGTAAACATCACAATTTTTAACCTGATCTCAGCATGTGTTTTAAATGAAAGTTAGGGGAGAAGAAATATCCAGATGCATTTTTTTCTTTTATATATATATTTTTTTTTTACGGCCGAATTAAAAAAAACGCGGAAATCCGCGGATCTGCGGAAAAGTTGCATGCCTGATATTGTCAACTCAGTGGATGATGATGTGTGTCGGTGATCTGTAAATTCTGTTGTTGTTGGGAGATGCCAAGGCTATAGTCAATGCCAGGCCTGTCTGACTCACTCACCCCCATCTCCTGCCAGTCGCTGAGCTGCTTGGCCACCAGGTGCTTGGCCTCCTTGGTGCTGCCGGCCTGGGCCACCAGCAGGGCCAGTCTGTGGTCCCCCGACCGCTGGGCCACGGCACAGGCCTCGCTGATCTGCCGGCCAGTCAGCAGGGAGAAGACGGCCTCAATGTGGCCCATGTCCTGTGCGCAGGGGGAAGAGAGGAGTCCACATATTAAAAACACTAACCCTGCTGACTCCAACAGAAGTTAAGACATTTCGGGGGCCGGTTGTCCTCTGTTGGGTTCAGCAGTGTACAGTACTAAAAAACTGTGTTGAGGATTGTTGGGGTCAGCATGGTTGTCTTGTCTGGTGTTAATGTTACGGGGCAGGGGCAGCAACACAATTAATATAGTCAACAAATCTAAAAAGAAAAGGCCCCCCCCCAAAAAAAAAGGGCCTAAAGGGAAAGGCCCCAAAGAAAAGGCCCAAGAGAAAAGGCACAAAAGAAAAGTCCCAAAAGAAAAGGCCTAACAATTGTCTGTTACTGGAGTGTTAGTCTTTGTTGGGATCAACACTGTACAATGCAGTTGGATTTTGTTGGGGCTGGCATCGTATGCAAAGTTACTGCAATATTAGCATCATTGCAGGACCCTGCTGAACCCAACAGTATCCACTGTTGGATATTGTTGGGAACAGCAGGCTTCACACTTTCATGCTTGTTGGATACTGTTGGGATCAGCAGGATAGAGTTAGGCTAACAGTGAGGGGGATAGGGTTTTAATTGATCAATGTTAACCCTCAGCATGCTACAGTATTTTCACACACACTAATCCCCTGGTGCTGCATTTCCTGTGGTGCGCTGCATCAAATCCACTAACATTTCTTCTCGAGCATTTCACAATTTACAATGCGACCAGCTCGGTGGTCCAGTGGTTAAGATGTCCATACTAGTATACAGGAGGCAATCGCGGGTTCGAATCCCGTCAAGGCTGCCTGAAATATTTTTATCAGGCACCCGGCAAGGCACTGAGCATTCAGTGTTTATCATGTCAAGCAATGGCAAAAAACCTCATGGAATTGCATTTTACAATGTGAAGGAAGGGTTTGGGGGAAAAAAATGCAAAATAATTTTTTACTTTCAGCATGAAATTTCCAAACATATGAGATTAAAAGAGATATAATGAGATAAAAACCAGTCTTCTCAATCAAAAAGGGGGCAAATTGCTTACTGACTAATAGGACCAAAAATGTAAATCTCATAAATTTTGAGGGCCTGGTGTTTTGACCCTAGCATTCACAGATGGTTGAATGAATGAATAAAGGACTGAATTAATGGGTGAAAGAACGAGTGAATAAACCAAGAGGGATCAATATACTTCAGAAGTTTGGTTGTTTTCATAAGTTGTCAGAAATTCCAGATGAGGTTATCCTTATTCAGACTCAATAAGATTTGTTTTTCATTAGGGTCCCATCTTAGTCTAAAGGAGGGTATTTCAGTTTTGAGTTTATAATAATTAAATTCCATATATATTTTGCTTTTTTAATTCGGTATTTCCAGGTTTGTAATGGACTGAATGAATGGGTGGAAGAATGAATGTATGAATAGAGAGCAAGGGATGCCTTTCCCAGCACAGCACTGCGGACCCCTTTTGACTTGCCTTAAACTTGGAGTCTTGGACTTCGCGGTTGACTCGCTGCCTGGAGCCAGAGGCTAGCCACTGTGAGACTGCCTCCCTACGTGCCTTGCGGAATGGGTAGCCGTCTGGATCCAGCTCTGGGAGAGGGGGAGGGGGGTGGGGGGGGGGGCAAAGGTTTGTTTATTTCCACAGTGTTCATCATAAATAAATACATGTATGTATATTATATACTTAACAATGTTGAAAATAAAGTGATATACAAAAATGTGGCTTACTGCTTACTGACTCAAATTACCAAAATGCAAATCTCACAATTTAGTGGGCCTGACGTTTCGATCCTAGCAGGACCTGTCTCAAAGAGAAAGGTCCTGAGAAAGGTCCTGCTAGGATTGAAAGGTCAGGCCCACTAAATTTTGAATGTTGAAAATGGAGATAAAAAACTGGAGAGGGTGCCCAAAGAAGCTGAAGCGTGTAAGCTTGGGAGTGATGGGACCCTTTATACACATATACATGCACGGGTACATTATGAGCTTTCAACCGAATGGGGATTTTCATGAAATGATTATCAA
Source organism: Luidia sarsii (assembly GCA_949987565.1). Classification (NCBI taxonomy): domain Eukaryota; kingdom Metazoa; phylum Echinodermata; class Asteroidea; order Paxillosida; family Luidiidae; genus Luidia; species Luidia sarsii. The sequence goes on along the minus strand of OX465102.1, from coordinate 13,132,391 downwards.
TAATCAAAACATAAAATTTAGTGGGCCTGACGTTTCGATCCTAGCAGGACCTTTCTCAAAGGCAGGTCCTAGCAGGACCTTTCTCTGCCTTTGAGAAAGGTCCTGCTAGGATCGAAACGTCAGGCCCACTAAATTTTAAGATTTAAATTTTGGTAATTTTAGTCAGTAAGCAGTTTGCAAAATTTTTGTATATCACCAATAATCAAAACAATCATCAGAAACCCCACTCACAGAAACCCCACTCCCAACTTCCACTCCTCTCTCCCCATCTTCTCCTCTTCCTCCACCCACATCACTCTCCTCTGTTGTTACCCCCCCCCCCACCACCAGCATGGTGTAACCGCACCATCATCCCTCGAACTCCCCAGATGAATACTAGCACAACCCCCCACCACCCCCACGACTCCCATCCACAAAAACACGCACCTTGCTGGTCCTGGTCGGGCAGTCTTCCCCAGAGCGCTACTAGGAGCTTCCAGACCAGCAGGCCGTGCTCCAGCGCCTCCCGGTCCCCGCCCAGCCCCTCCTGGGCGTCGCGCTGGGCGCAGCGGGCCAGGTCGTGCAGGCTGTCCGCTCCGGGCCGGGCGGCAAAGACGGGGCAGTCCCGGCTGGCCGAGCCCTGGCTGTGGCCCAGCTGCACGTCCAGCGAACGCTCGTGGAGATCCTGAACGAATAGAGAGGAGAGAGAGATAGATAGATAGATAGAGAGAGAGAGATAGAGAGAAATACAGAGAGAGAAAGAGAGAAAGAGAGAGAGATAGAGAGAGATAGATACAGAGAGAGAGACAGAGACAGAGAGAGAGAGAGGAGAGAGATAGATAGATAGATAGATAGATAGATAGAGAGAGAGAGAAATACAGAGAGAGAAAGAGAGAGAGATAGAGACAGAGAGAGAGGAGAGAGGAGAGAGAGATAGAGACAGAGAGAGAGGAGAGAGGAGAGAGAGATAGAGACAGAGAGAGAGATGCCATTCATTGATGCCAAATCATATCTATGAGGATTGTTATCGTCTTACCAGGACTTTCTTATCGGAGGCCAGGAGGTGGGGAGCGACGTTGACCCTTTCCAGGTTCACGGTAAAGGGTGTGGCATCCAGGGACGACCTGGTAGGCTGCTTGGTGGTCAGGAGGGGGAACAGACCCGGCTCTTTCTTGATATCTGGGAGGAAGAGGGTGAGGGGGAAGGAAGGGGGAGGGGGAGGGGGAGGAGGGGGAGGAGGAGGGGGAAGAGGAGGAGAAGGGGGAGAAATAGGAGGAGGATGAGGAGGGGGAGGAGGAGGAGGAGTGGAGGAGGAGGATGAGAAGGGGGAAGAGGAGGAGGAGGAGGGGGAAGAGGAGGAGGAGTGGATGAGGAGGATGAGAAGGGGGAAGAGGAGGAGGAGGAGGGGGAAGAGGAGTGGAGGAGGAGGATGAGAAGGGGGAAGAGGAGGAGGATGAGAAGGGGGAAGAGAAGGAGGAGGGGGGATGAGGAGGAGGAGGAGGAGGAGGAGGGGGAGGAGGAGGAGGGGATGATGATGATGAGGAGGAGGAGGAGGAGAAATAGGAGGGGGATGAGGAGGAGGAGAAGGAGGAGGAGGAGGAGGAGGAGGAGGAGGAGGAGGAGGAGGAGGAGGACTATATTAGAGGGCATTCCACTAGTGCAATTCTATATGTGAATTTCTTTTAGCACCACATTTCTTGGCTCACATAATTATTGTCAAAGGAAACAAAAAGGGAGCAAAATTTGCCTGCAATATGCCATAACAAATATCATGAAAATCGGGGAACCAATGCCAGGGAACCCTGGCCATCTGAGAAGATAAAAGCTGCATGTACAGTACTGGGCCATTTTTAATGGTTTCATTTTGAGGCCCCATTAAATTTGAATCTCCAATCGCACTGACATGCAAGACTCCAATACTGTATGAGGCCGATATGATGTTATTGGGGTTTGCAGACAAAATCCATTTCTTAATAAATTTGGTTCTTTAAGTCAAACAAATTTATGAAAATTTTTGAAAAGAAAACTTTGACTGGACAGGGACTTGAACCTGAGACCTCTAGTTTTGCATACCAGCACTCTTACCATCTGAGCTATCCAGGCCTTAGATGGCAGCCTCCCAAAAAATTCAACCAGTCATTGCCATTTTAATAATTTTATTTAAGCATTATTACTCACGGAAATGGACAAAATTCTGTCCTGTGTTTTTTATTTACATCTATTTTACCCCCTCCCCACAAAAAAAAAATTGGCACCTGACATTTTGGCACCAGACACAATATAGCAGCACCGGTCTAACTCCTCGAAAGCGGCCATTCAAAAAGGCAAGAACTTTACATTTTCATGAAAACAGTACATAAACACTCCCCCGAAATCCTCATTTAGAGACGGATTTCGGAAAAATCCTTTGGACATAACATCATCCAATACATTACCTTAAAACAAAAATTGATTTTTAATCGAATTGAGAAGATACTTTGACTTCAGGCGTTGTTTACTGGGTCAAATATGCACTGAGATCACTATTCAGCAATTTTCTGTAATTCTTCGATGAAGTTCTTCCTCACCTGGCACCGATATTCGCTGGCCGACTGCTTTCCCCGAGTGGACCAGCGTCCAGTTGGGCCCCCAGCCCACCCGGAAGGCCCGACTCCGCACCAGGCCGGCGTCGGCCAGCAGCGACTGCCGGCCGCCCACCACCGACTGGCCCAGAGGCTTGAGCGACTGCTGGGGTCGCGACCCCACCAGGCGGGGCGGGCGGTCAAAGGTAGCCGGGGCGGGGAGGGGCCTGGGCAGGGGCTGGGGCCCCGCAAAGGCGGGTAGGTGGTGGGATTTTGGCGAGGCGAACAGACCTAGACAACACAAGGAATGCAAATGCGGTCAAGAGTCCGTTTAAAGAGGACATCGTCCGTCCAAGTAGCGGAAACAAATATTATGAAGATGGCACTTTGAAGTTGGTCTTATTTAAACCTATTTTCAAACAAACAAACAAGCAAAGGAATATCGTACCTATTTTTACTTGTCTTTTAATGGGTAGCGTAAGTAGGCCTAAGCGTACGGGCATTCTTCTGATATGGTGGCTTGTGAGGTCAAATATATCAACAGTAAGCCCAAAATTCCATCAGAATGAAAATTCTTTGCCTGTTCCTGGATATTCAAAGTGCGGCCTGAGTATTGTGACTGGACTCTAAAAGCATTCTGAATACTCCCGCTACATGCTAACTGCATTCAAGCACCATTGGTAATGTGCAAGAATCATTGGAGGCAGGTTTCTAAGAATACAAACAACTTTGAAAAAAGTTTGATGGAGCCTTAAACTGATACTGATGTCCATCTTGAGAGAATGTTTTATGGAAATGTTACCGTTGGAAAATGATCTGCTAATTCTTGAAAATGCTGCCAACATGTGGGGATTGAACACGCACAGCACAAAGTTTGAGTAAACCTTGACGTTATGAATGGCGCAAAACAGACATGAGAAAAGTTACGGTAGAGTGCGACTGACAGTTAACATCCCGAAAAGGGAGTCTAAAATTACTAACAACTTTAGGCCAAGGTCAAGATGCTCATCTGCAAATGTCAAGGCCTTACCAGGCTTGAAGTGATCCCCGGTCTCTGTCTCTCCCTGGAGTCCCCTGGAGTCTAGCGGGGCAGTGCCGACGCCAGACAGGTATTTGGCTGGACTGCCCAGGGGGCGTGGCCTCCACACCCCGCCTCCCATGCTCCTATTTAATCCTGCACCAAACAAACAAACAAACAAACAAATGAACGAACAGACAGACAGACAGACAGACAGATTGAAACAGAAAAGTTGAAAACTGGTCACTGGCTTGAATGGCCACAGCCTGGCATTTCATTTTGAGGCAGTACATTTTGAAACGGGTTCAAAAACATCAAACCATAAAAAAAAATTGAGAAACAAACAAAAGCTGTAAAACGAAATGGCATGCTACTGACTCAAATGATCTAAATTACGAATCTCTGGATTTTTGGGCCCTGACAATTCAATCCTAGAAAGGCCTTTCCTCAAAGGCAGAACATTTTTGAGCAAGGTCCTGCTGGGATTGAGACAAACACGTAAAAGATCCCTGCAATAAACATTGTATCACTTTAAATCCATGCTACAGAAAAAAAAACCCAGTTTTTCACACACGTTCTGGGGAGTGTATTTGCAACTTTTCAGTTGTTATGCTATTAAATGTGAATTTCAATATTCATGAGCAAATTTGTGATGTCATCACAAGAGCATGCAACATAAACCCAATTGGTTGTGTACAAAAGTTTCTGACAATTTCTGGTTTATCTTGCAGATAAAGAAAACCCTAATCAAACCTAATCCAGAGGGATTCATTTGCAGTAGTTTTTTTAAACTGCGGGTTCCTGACATCTCCTTACAATATCGCCCCAATTTTTTTAAGGATATTTTAAAAGGTAAAAAAGATGACAATTTTCTGACTCCACTAAGAAAAAGAAGCTTGACAATATGTTTGTGCACTTCAGATCCCTAGACGACAGCAGAAAATGAGCTTGACTGTGATATGTATTGCAGAGACCCTTCAAGCAGCTCCTGCCTCTAGACTAGTGCTGGACAAATGATTTTTGATTGGGGATTATTCCTTTGACCTCGCCTACCTCTGTCTTGGTAGGACTCTTCCACTTGGTGCAGAGGGGGGGCTTTAGAAGGTGAGTCGAACAGTGAGGGTCTCATTGAGGGAGGAGGGGCAGGTTTGACACCTACAGCAAAGAACAGAAATTACAAAGTCATTGGTGTGTATGCTGAAGCATAGCTACTGAATACTAGCAATAAACCTTCATGTACTGTATAAATTGAAAGAGTGGTTACATCCCGTGTGATTCTGTTGACCCCAACCCTACTGCACTCAACAAAATGCAAAAGTGGGTACTATCTGTGGCACGTAACCCTGCTGCACTGTACAAGATGTAGCAGGGGGTGCATTCTGTGTGATTCAGTGGACCCTCACCCTGCTGCACTCAACAATATGCAATAGTGGGTGCATCCTGTGGGATTCTGTGGACCCTATTCTGCACTCAACAAGATGCCACAGTGGATGCATTGTGGGATTATGTGGACCATAACTCTGTTGCATTCAGCAAGATGCAGCATTCTATGGGATTCAAGTTGACCATCATCCACCTTAAACGTTGGGGACGTACATCTAGCTCTTAAAAAGACACACTTAACATACAAATAATTGGTAGCTATGAGAAATGGCAAACAAAATTTTGACTGGATAGGGACAGCAGCCTCAGACTGCTGCTTTAACGCACCAACATACATGTACATACGTTAAACCAGAGGTCTCGGGTTTAAGTCCAGAGTCCAGTTCAATTTTGCTTTGCCATTTCACAAATATGATTAAAAGCTGCCAGTCAGTTTTTCCTTTAAATCCGTTTGCTTACCTAATTAACTCACTTCTAACTCTAACACCAACCAGCCACAATGCAACGCAGCGCAACCAAGTCGCTTCAACACAATCGGTGGGTTTCCCAACCCCTGAATTCCACAAAACTCTTTCACCCCTTTCCGGTTGATATTTCCACCCGGGCTTAATACACTAACCAAACCCGTACCCGAACCTTAGCCCTTCCCTTTGATCTCACCCTGCCAGCCGTCCCATTTGTCCTGTCTATCATCCATGTCCCTGTCACTCCCCATTCCTATCTGTTCTGTCCCTGTCATTCTGCCTTTGAGAAAGGTCCAACTAGGATCGACACGTCAACCCCTCCTAATTTTGGACACCCAAAAAGAGAGAAGGAAGGAAGGAAGGAAGGAAGGAAGGAAGGAAGGAAGGAAGGAAGGAAGGAAGGAAGGAAGGAAGGAAGGAAGGAAGGAAGGAAGGAAGGAAGGAAGGAAGGAAGGAAGGAAGGAAGGAAGGAAGGAAGGAAGGAAGGAAGGAAGGAAAGAAGGAAGGAAGGAAGGAAGAAGGGATCTCACCATATTTGTACTCCACGGGTTCCTCGTCCTCGGCGAAGAAGGAGCCCTTCATGACCTGCAGCCGGTGGGAGTTCATGCCCAGGGCGCTGGCCAGCCGGCTGGAGGAAGCCACTGCCTCCCCGGGCAGCTGAGCCCCCCCTCCTCCAACTCCTTCCTCCTCCATCATCATCATTGTTAGCCCCTCCCCGGCCTGGTCGTCTCTCTCCTCGTCCTCGGTCTCTCCCCCCCGGCCCCCGCTGAAGAGCCTGACGTCGGCGCCCAGACCGTTCAGGTAGGGCTTGGGCGGGGGCGGGAGGCCGCTGCGGCTGCCAATGCGGCCGCCGTTCGCGGGCGAGACGCGGGCCATCTCTGCGTCCATGTCCTCCCCCATCGGCTCTTCCTCCTCCTCCAGCTGTTGTTGCTGCGGGGGGAAGGACGGACCCGGCTTGGGCTGTTGGCCCGGGGCGGACGACTGCTTGCCTGCCTGGGTCTTGTCGGAGGTCAGTGGCTTCTGGACCGGTTTCTGGTGAGGAGAAAATGAAAAAAAAAAAAAAATTAAAAAAGGGGGACAGCCACAGGGAAGATGAAAGAAAAGAGGGATTAATGAAGTGAGGATTAGTCATTCCATTCCTGAATGTTAAGGCCATGAGGTTGTATAGTGCGGAGACGCTTAATCCACATTAAAAACCTATTATATTAATCATTTTCACATTATACATTTATAATCCAAAGAATTATAATAATAACACAGTAATGAATAAAAACAGACAAAGTATAACGGTTAAAAAATGACGCACAGTAGTTAGACACAATAATAAAGTATCATCAACATAAGATAAGACCAGCTTTAGAACAATGATAAACCACCAGCAAAGAAATAAAACAATCCAAAATCCAACGCAAGGGAGATTTTGATTAAAACATTCAAGACCCCAAAAGGTGCATTTTAAGTAAACATTTGGAGCACTGCAAGGACCCTGCACATTTGACTGCCAGTGGGAGCCCATTCTACAGTTACTATCAAGTGGAAGCTTTGCAGTGACACCATGTTGCTGCATGGTGTCACTGCAAACCTTCCACTCACGCACTCTTTTCAACTGGACGGATGGTCTGATAAGACTTGATAAGACTTGAAGGTTTGCATGGTGGAAGCACAAAGTGGACGCTTTGCAGCGACACCATGTTGCTGCATGGTGTCACTGCAAACCTTCCACTCACGCACTCTTTTCAACTGGACTGATGGTCTGATAAGACTTGATAAGACTTGAAGGTTTGCATGGTGGAAGCACAAAGTGGACGCTTTGCAGCGACACCATGTTGCTGCATGGTGTCACTGCAAACCTTCCACTCACGCACTCTTTTCAACTGGACTGATGGTCTGATAAGACTTGAAGGTTTGCATGGTGGAAGCACAAAGTGCAAGCTTTGCAGCAACACCATGTTGCTGCATGGTGTCACTGCAAACCTTCCACTCACGCACTCTTTTCAACTGGACTGATGGTCTGATAAGACTCGAAGGTTTGCATGGTGGGAGCACAAAGTGCAAGCTTTGCAGTGACACCTTGTTGCTGCATGGTGTCACTGCAAACCTTCCACTCACGCACTCTTTTCAACTGGACTGATGGTCTGATAAGACTTGAAGGTTTGCATGTTGGAAGCACAAAGTGGACACTTTGCAGCGACACCATGTTGCTGCATGGTGTCACTGCAAACCTTCCACTCACGCACTCTTTTCAACTGGACTGATGGTCTGATAAGACTTGATAAGACTTGGAGGTTTGCATGGTGGAAGCACAAAGTGCAAGCTTTGCAGTGACACCATGTTGCTGCATGGTGTCACTGCAAACCTTCCACTCACGCACTCTTTTCAACATAATGGTCTGATAAGACTTGAAGGTTTGCATGGTGGAAGCACAAAGTGCAAGCTTTGCAGTGACACCATGTTGCTGCATGGTGTCAATGCAAACCTTCCACTCACGCACTCTTTTCAACATAATGGTCTGATAAGACTTGGAGGTTTGCATGGTGGAAGCACAAAGTGCAAGCTTTGCAGTGACACCATGTTGCTGCATGGTGTCACTGCAAACCTTCCAGGTACCGACGGTCACCTCGCCGTGCTTACCTGCTGCAGTTTCTGCTTCTTGGGGTCCTTGCCGGGCGCCTCCTCCTCCTCGTCGCTGTCCGAGAGCCCGTACTTGGAGAAATGCTGGACCTAGAGAAAGGAGTTGAGACAGAGAGAGAGAGACAGAAGCACGAGGAGTGTCAGTGTCTCCAGGGAGTCCCTACCGGCACAGAGTCCATTACCTCTTCCAGTGGACATTACTCCGATGCAGATTGGATTGGATTGCAAGCTTCTGGTTGGCCTTTCCACCGTAAACGGTCTTGCTGTTTGCTCTGATATTTTCTTTTTAACAAACTGGGCATTCAGTGGAAAAATTGACGGAGGGCATACAGTGTCAGACGCAGACGAGCTCGGTGGAGGATGGGGAGGGGGAGGGAGGGTCGGTGATGGGTCTTGTATAGAGCTCTATAAATAAACCAGAGTGCGCACTCATCGCATGACGCGTGCGGACAAGGGGACTGCGACGCCATTACCAAATAGAGCAAATGCATGGATCTCTATGGCGTAAGCTAATCCCAAAAGAAAGTAGGACATTAATCCCTTGAGGTATTAATGGCCTTTCCTTTCATTACTAAAAACCCATTTCTATAACATCTTAGTTTCCGCATTCTCAACCTTTCGGCTATACCTTCCCCCCATTCACATTACACAAGATTGCTACTGACATACGGGCACTTCGAGCGGAAGTTGCCCTCTTTGGTAATGGCGGATGCGCGTCCATGTCGGCACACGTTCGCACCGCGCGTCTACTTATAGAGCTCTATGGTCTTGCCTGACCCCACACTGACCTGGAAGACCCAGGAGCCAGTCTCCGGACGGTACTCGATGAACTTGGCCCCCAGTTTGGCTGTGGCCCGCTCCAGCTTCTCCTCGTAGCTGAGGGCCATCAGTCGCTCCACGTCCTGGTGAGAGGAAGGGGAAGGGGAGGGGGAAGGAGAAGAGAAGATTCCAGGAACCTAGTCAACGATGGGCCGTTGATGAAATGAAGGCTCAGACTCGGGCTTGGATTTCATTTCTGTCAACATTTTTTACACAGAGTTAAGGAACAAATTGAAAAAAAATTGGCAAAGAAAACTTGGACTGGACCGGGACTTGAACCCGAGACCTCTGGATTAATGTACCAGTGCTCTTACCATCTGATCTATCCAGCCCTTAAATGACGGCTTTAATTTCTGTCAACATTTTACACAGAGTTAAGGAACAAATTGAAACAAAATTGGCAAAGAAAACTTTGACTGGACCAGGACTTGAACCTGAGACTTCTGGATTAATGTACCAGTGCTCTTCCCATCTGAGCTATCCAGCCCTTAGATGATGGCTTTCATTTCTGTCAACATTTTTTACAAAGAGTTAAGGAACAAATTGAAAAAAAAATAATTGGCAAAGAAAACTTTGACTGGACCGGGACTTGAACCCGAGACCTCTGGATTAATGTACCAGTGCTCTTACCATCTGATCTATCCAGCCCTTAGATTACGGCTTTCATTTCTGTCAACATTTTTTACACAGAGTTAAGGAACAAATTGAAAAAAAATTGGCAAAGAAAACTTTGACTGGACCAGGACTTGAACCCGAGACCTCTGGATTAATGTACCAGTGCTCTTCCCATCTGAGCTATCCAGCCCTTAGATGATGGCTTTCTTTCTGTCAACATTTTACACAGAATTAAGGAACAAATTAAAACATTTGGAAAAGAAAACTTTGACTGGACCGGGACTTGAACCTGAGACTTCTGGATTAATGTACCAGTGCTCTTCCCATCTGAGCTATCCAGCCCTTAGATGATTGCTTTCTTTCTGTCAACATTTTACACAGAATTAAGGAACAAATTGAAACATTTGGAAAAGAAAACTTTGACTGGACCGGGACTTGAACCTGAGACTTCTGGATTGATGTACCAGTGCTCTTCCCATCTGAGCTATCCAGCCCTTAGATGATGGCTTTCTTTCTGTCAACATTTTACACAGAATTAAGGAACAAATTAAAACATTTGGAAAAGAAAACTTTGACTGGACTGGGACTTGAACCCGAGACCTCTGGATTAATGTACCAGTGCTCATCCCATCTGAGCTATCCAGCCCTTAGATGGTCAACTAGTCTTAGCCAGGGTGGGGGGCACCAGTCAGAGGCAATTCAACCACATTCAGAATTAAGGAACATTATTTTGAAACAATAGTAAAGTTTGGGTTGGCAAAGTGATCCTATGAATCCTGGCTTTTTGTGCTTCAGCAAATTGTAGGGCTTAAGCGGGTCTACGATGAATGGGCCCTGGTCTGATCGAGTTCCATACACCCGTTGGGACTTTCCCTTTACCATGATGGGCTTGCGGGAGGTCTTGTCGATGGGCCAGGTCCGATCCAGTGTCACCTCGGCCTTCTTGTTCAGGTCCTTCCCAATGGGTGGCTTGTGGGTGTCATCTGGGTAGACGGTGATCTCCTTGCGACGGAAATGAACTAGAGGGGGGGGAAAGAGAGACGAATATGCTGATTAGTTAAGGCACAGAAAGGTGGAGTTCCTTTCATAAAAGCAAAATGCCAACGCTGCAGTGCTTGGATTGGCCAAAGTGTAAGCTGAATACAGGGATATAAGTGACCGACATGGTCATTTCCTGAAAATCACCAAAGGCCAATAAATTGTGTGACTGCGAGTGAGCTCTTATGCGACCGAGAGATGCGATGGCGAGATTGACAGCAGGGGTGCAGGCGCCCTTCAGTTTTTTTTAGGGTTTTAACAGATAAAATTGAGCAGTTTGAGATACCAGTTTGACATGAAATTAAACAAATAAATTCAGCCACTTCCAGAAATCCGGAAATTTCCGGAAGTCTTACATCCCTGGGAATAAGGCTTTTGTATCCACAGGTGTGGCTAGAAATGGGTGCCCAAGGTCTGAGAAACTGTATGGTCCATTTGTAAGGGAAGTAAGAAGCAGCACGGTAGATGACTACAACTATGGTGATGGCAGTGGTGGTGGTGGTGGTGGTGATGATGGAGGTGGCAGTGATGGTAGTGGTGATGGTGGTGGTGGTGGTGGTGGTGGTGGTGGTGATGGTGGTGGTGGTGGTGGTGGTGGTTGTGGTGGTGGTGGTGGTGGTGGTTGTGGTGGTTGTGGTGGTTGTGGTGGTGGTGATGATGATGGTGGTGATGGTGGTGATGATGGTGGTGGTGATGATGGTGACGGTAGTCAGTTGTGATGGTGGTTGTGATAATGGTGGTGGTGGTGGTGGTGGTGGTGGTGATGATGGTGGTGATGATGGTGACTGTAGTCAGTTGTGATGGTGGTTGTGATAATGGTGATGGTGGTGGTGGTGGTGGTGGTGGTGGTGGTGATGATGGTGGTGATGATGGTGACGGTAGTCAGTTGTGATGGTGGTTGTGACAATGGTGGTGGTGATGGTGATGGTGATGGTGGTGGTGGTGGTGGTGGTGGTGATGATGGTAGTGATGATGGTGACGGTAGCCAGTTGTGATGGTGGTTGTGACAATGGTGGTGGTGATGGTGATGGTGGTGGTGATGGTGATGGTGGTGATGATGGTGGTGATGATGGTGGTGATGATGGTGGTGATGATGGTGACGGTAGCCAGTTGTGATGGTGGTTGTGACAATGGTGGTGGTGGTGATGGTGGTGGTGGAGGTGATGGTGATGCTTGTAAATATGACAGTGATAATGACAGCAATGTTGTCAACAGTAACAATGACAGTCCAGTCAAGGGAGACAGGAACGAAGGGCCCTCACCGATCTCGTCCAAGTTCAGTCCAGCCAGGTTGGTCATCCCGGGGAAGAAGACGCTGCCGTAGCCCGCCCGCCCGATGGTCAGGTCCTCCACGTACAGTACCACCCGTCCGCCGCTGCCGTCTCCCTCCTCCTCCGCCTCCTCCTCCTCCGTCACCAACTCGGCCAGCTCCTCCAGGGAGGGGATGGTGTAGTAGCCCGCCCGCCGCAGAACCACACCGCCCGGGTGCGGCGGCGGCGTGTTCTCCTGGTCGCCGGCCAGGCCCTCCTCCTCCTCGCCGCCGTCGTCCTCGCCCGCAGCGACCAGCGACGACTGGTCCAGGTCGCTGCTGGCCGAGGAGAGCTCGCTGGCGTTGTGGCGGCTCGGGGTGGCGGCGCCGGTGCCGGCAGCAGCCTTGGGCTTAACGTTCAGACTGGTGAGGGTGCAGTCGGGGTCGGTCGAGGCCTTGGGACTGGGGAAGGGGTGGGAGAGAATCGGACCGGAGAAACGGTCATGTGGGTTCACACATTTTGGCACAGAACCTAAAGTCCCAATACAACATTGGGAAGAGATCAGAAAACATCGATGTCCACAGATTTCCGTCTTATTTACACAGTTTCTATCTCGCAAGATGAAAGGCAAATGATGATAAAGACTAATGATACTAGGCATCATTTGCAGAGAGCAGTGGTCAATATTTCACAAAGCCTAATTCTTGTTTTGGATTTACTGATGGTCATCTTTTTGTTTCGAACAAGGCTTAATGCCTGGTGGGCTTCTGTACCTGGAGGTGGTGGGGCTGTCGTTTCGCGTCACCTTGGTGAACAGACGGGTGCCACCTGGCGTCTCCAAGGAAGCATCACCATCAGGCAACGACTCCCTCCTGTGTGAGAGACCAAACACATTCAGAACCAATCTGAAGAGAATTTGACGGCACTGGGACTAGACCCGTAAACCCATGGCATGCTTACAGTACTCTTACCACCTGAGCTATCCAGCCCTTAGGTGGTGCCCTTCCCCTGTGGTCAACTATCTTTGCTGGGATGGGCGTAGTGGTAGGCTTGGGCGTTTTTTGGATTTTTTTTTTTTTTTTTTTTTGCCTTCGAGACGGTTTTTCTGTTTTGATTTTTCAAAAACCATGAAAGTTTAATCCAATTATTTTTATTTTTTTTCTTTTTCACTTGACTTGATTTTAATTTCTCTAAAAAAATCTGCTCTAAAAACGCCTGGTGGTGTTCGGAATGGGGTGGGGCTTGTTGTGCTGGTGAGGGCGTTGAGCAACGGAACCGCGGCTCCGAATTCGGATCGGTTGACAATCTGCGAGTCTGGTCCGTGCTGGAGGGTTGGTTGCTAGGGGGTAGGGGGGGTGAGTTGCGGGGGTGACGGTCACTGTACCTGGCCAGGGGTGACTGCTTGGAGGCGAGCTCGCCGGGATATTTGGGCATGGGGGAGAGGAGGTCATCCTCTTGGGCCAACGAGCGACTGGAGTTCAGTAGCTGGTCCTCCTCGGACTTCTGCCGAAAAGATTGAAAAAAATTAATTAAAAGAAATAAGCAGATATAATATACCGTGTAGGTGAAAATGGTGCCAGACACTCTACACTCTACACTCCGGGCTTGGCCCAGTTTGCCTGCTGAGAAAAATACAGGCCGAAAATACAGGCCGAGGGCAGAGTACACACTGCCCAAAACATTGAGTTGCCGGCTATTTTCAGAGCCACACTTCTTGAAAGAGAACTGTTACATGGTGTCACCGCAAACCTTCCACTTAGTATTTCCACCATGCAAACCTTCAGGTCTTATCGCCATTCTCCCCGATGCAAACAGTTACTGGCTCTTTTCAGAGCCACACACTCCCTCTTGAAAGAGAAGTGCTACATGGTGTCACCGCAATCCTTCCACTTAGTATTTCCACCATGTAAACCTTTAAGTCTTATCGTCATTCTCTCTGATGCAAACAGTTAAAGGCTCTTTTCAGAGCCACACACTCCCTCTTGAAAGAGAAGTGCTACATGGTGTCACCGCAATCCTTCCACTTAGTATTTCCACCATGCAAACCTTCAAGTCCTATCGTCATTCTCCCCGATGCAAACAGTTACTGGCTCTTTTCAGAGCCACACACTCCCTCTTGAAAGAGAAGTGCTACATGGTGTCACTGCAATCCTTCCACTTAGTATTTCCACCATGTAAACCTTCAAGTCTTAAAAATACAGGCAGCCAACAAAATATTCACTTCCGCCGAGCATCAAAGTGGTAAGCAGTCGGTCAGAAGCAGTATTAAGTGCGACATGATCACAGGGGGCTGGTCATCCTGTTTTACCCACAGACATGATGCCATCCTAAAGGGGGCATTGTTTATGCTCAGGCAACTTACGTCTTGCTTCTTCTTGATGACAAGCTTCTTGACGCTGCGCCTGGGCACGAACATCTGCGAGTTCAGGGTTGGGTCCTCCTCATCCAGCCCGTCAAAGAGCTGGGACTAAAGGACGAACGATAAGATGAGCAGAGGGCTTGACGGATTAGTTGGTTGGCTGACAAATTAGCTGAATCATTGCGGGATTAGTTTGTTAATCGATGGATTTGTTGGTTGATTAAATAAAGAACTTTGTTGATTGATGGATTAGTTGGTTAATTGCTGGATTGGTTGGTTTTTGATGGATAAGTTGGTTGATTGATGGATTAGTTGGTTAATTGCTGGATTGGTTGGTTTTTGGATATATAGTTTGGTTGATTGATGGATTAGTTGGTTTTTTGATGGAAAAGTTGGTTGATTGATGGATTAGTTGGTTGATTGATGAATTAGTTGGTAATTGATGGATTAGTTGGTTATTTGATGGATAAATTGGTTGACTGGTGGATTAGTTGATTAATTGATGGATTAGTTGGTTGATCAATGGATTAATTGATTGATAAATGACTAACCTTGTTGATTGATGGATAAGTTGGTTGATTGATGGGTAAGATGGTTGATTGATTGACAGGTTTGTTGGTTGATCGATGGATTAGTTGGTTGATTGATGAATTACTTTGTTGATTGATGGATTACAGTTGGTTATTTGATGGATAAGTTGGTTGACTAATGGCAATATAGAGATGGAAAAGCTCATCTTCTCATCTGATCTAACTCTGCCTCATTGGATCGCGAATATTAGGAGCGATGCCTTTTGTCTTTACCTTGTGTGTGACTCCCTGCAGAGGTTTGGGACGAAGCTTAGCCGCCGGCCTGGCCGAAACCTGTCCAGCGAACCAGAGACATTTGGAGTTGACAGAATGCAGATAACAAAGACTGCTCTACATTGGACTCAAGAAGGAAGACGGGGTCGGCCCCCCTAAAAACACCTGGCGACTGACTGTGGAAAATGAAATGACTACCAGACCTGGGGATCACTCCAGAGAAAGGACTGGGACAGATTGAAGTGGAAAGCTTTTGTTGCTGCCCTACATGCCAGGAGGCATAACGGGCAGTAAGTAAGTAAGCAAGCAGGAATGCCACGCTCAGCAAACTCCTAAACTAAAGCCGCACGACAGAAGCCTGATCTTTGGTGCATAGCAGCAAAGTATAGAGCCTCTGAGTTCACGGTGAGATTGAAGCACGTCTGGTGCCATCGTTTGGGTGAAAGGGCCAGCTGTGACCTTTGTTCAGGAAGATTGCAGCAATACATCTCATTTCCATGATTCTCGTGGTGAGCTGTCTCTCTTTGCATTGGCACAGACCAGCCTATGGCTACGAGTTCATTATATTGATGGGAAAAACAGGACAAACGCTCGCTTTGTTAAAAGGGGCCGGATTGGGCATGGCATAAAAACAGCCGAGTATGAGGACAAATTGCCTTAGCCATAGCCATAGGCGTAGCCAGTCATAGGCATAGGCGTAGCCAGTCATAGGCATAGGCACAGCCACAACCATAGGCATAGCCACAACCATAGCTACAGCCATAGTTGTAGCCACTAAGCGAGGCCCCATGCCACACAATGCCTGGCCTTGTTCTCACCTTGTGCTGCAGAGGCTTGGTCAATGCTTTCTGGGCAGCCTTGCTGGTCGGCTTCAAGATGTCATCCCTCTTGTCTGACTCCTGTTGCGGGTGGAAAAATGAGAAGGGAGGTTAGAGAGAGGGTTTAAAGCAGAACGACGCAAGATCCCAGGGCTTAACTCCACGGGTAGGCCAGTCAAAGGCGCAGCCATAGGCCCATAGCCATAACCATAGCCACAGCCCAAGCCTTGCGCTTAAGTTTTTTTTTAACTAGCCCACCCGGCTAGTAAATTGAGTTTTTTGCTAGCCCGCAGCAAGTTTGACTAGCCCTGTATAATTGATATTGAATTTAACACAAGGTTATTAGGTCAAGCAAAACAAATTTAGCTTCTACTTTCTCATCCCTGCCCGCATTATTTTTTGTCGCCACACTGCTGTCTACTTTTTTCTAGTCCGCCGGGCTAGCAAAATGGGTCATTTTACTAGCCCGCAGCTGGTTTTACTAGACAATGACCGTCGGGCTAGTGCTAAGGTCGAGCCCTGACAGCCATAGGCATAGACATAGCCGTAACTACAGCCATTGTGTAGCCATAGCAAGGGATGCTGATCCCAAAGTAACAGGTCCAAGAGACAAGAGTGTTAGGGAAGGGTGGGGGAGAAGTGCAACTCACACTGAGTCTGTTCCTGAAGAGCGGATTGTCGCCGTAGGGCGAGTTGAAGATGGCCAGGAGCTGCTGCTGTGCTTGCTGGTCTTGCACTCCCAAACTGGCTGTCGGACTTAAAAAAACCAAAAACAACGACAACGAAACATCAGATAACAGGCAGTCAATAAATAGATAAGATTTAAAGGTTTGCATGGTGGAAGCACAAAGTGGAAGGTTTGCGGTGAGATGGAGGGTGGCTCTGAAAAGCGGCGGTAACTCTTACTATTACTGGCCAACTCTCAGACTAAACGGCTCTTTTCAGAGCCATCGTCTCTCTTAAGAGATGTTGTACATGGTGTTACTGCAAACTTTCCACTAAGGAATCAATGAATAGGTTTATATAGGATGAATCAAATGAAACGGCTCCAATTTCAGAGAATCTGCTGCTTTGTTCCAGGAGGCAGGGTTCCAGACTTACTTGCCAATAGAGGCTGTATTGCCACCGAGGCTCAGACCGGTCCCCGCTCCCAGTCCTCCGCCCAGTCCACCTGGAATCAAAGGACGAAACAAAAAACGTCGTCAGGACATCCATCTTAGAATTCTTCCCATCAGCACTGGACTTTGCCAGCCTTAAGGCTGCTGCACACAAGGCTGCCGCACACGAGAGTTATCTGCTGAGCAAAAAGTCTCTGGTGGCCGTTAGCTCAGCACGTAGCTCACCGTGTGCGCTGAACTTTAGGTGATATTTCTGCCTCAAGAGGCCGTGAGACCAATATGTACACTTTTTTTTTTTTTTCGCCTCCCGTGGATGAAAACTCATCGTGTGCAGTGACATGAGCAGCGTGCTGAGCAAAAAAAAATAGCAACTGGCCAATGAAAGCACACGCTCTGTTCATGTGATGGCAGGGATGTAGGTGACCGACAAAGTCATTTCCTGAAAATCACCGAAGGCCAATAAATTTATTGTGCAACTGCGAGCGAGCGCATATACGACTGCGAGTGAGCGCTTATGCAAACGAGAGGTTCACGGCAGGGGTGCAGGCACCCTTCAGTTTTTAGACCTTTAACAGATAAAAATGAGCAGTAGAGATACCTTAAAATTTAGTGGGCCTGACGTTTCGATCCTCACAGGACCTTTCTCAAGCAGGTCCTAGCAGGACCTTTCTCAAAGGCAAAAGCTTTCTCTCTGCCTTTGAGAAAGGGCCTGCTAGGATCGAAATATCAGGCCCACTAAATTTTAAGATTTGCATTTTGGTAATTTTAAGTCAGTAAGCAGTTTACAGCATTTTTGTATATCAGTTTGAGATACCTGTTTGACATTTTTTTTTTTTTTTTAAATCACGTCATTTACGGAAATCCAGAAATTTCCGGAAGTCTTACATCCCTATGATGCCATTTTGAAAAGAGAATTTTTGCTCAGCAGATAGCTCTAGTGTGCGGCAGCCTTTACCCTCTCCCAGTGTCCTCCTCCGTCTCAAAATGAAAAAAGCGAGACTCGGTACTCACTTGTGGTTCCGAAGCCGCCCAGCCCGCCCAGTGTGGAGGGCTTGGTGGTGCCGCCAAAGAGGGAGGAGCCCGGGTTGGTGGCGCCGAAACCTGTCCCCAGGCCGCCCCCTAGGCCGGTGCCCAGGCCACCAAATCCCGTGGCGGCCCCCTTGTTGCCAAACAGGCTGGTGGACTGGTTGGTGGCCGTGCCAAAACCACCTGGGTTGAGGAGAACGGGATAACATAACATGCACTAATAGTCTTCAGAGTGTCTTCAGATGGTGAACTCTTCTAGAGCTGTGCTGTCATCGGGTAAAAGTTGAATACGAGATATGCCCTCTGTAGCTTACATCCACCACACATATCAATGGTAGGCACTGATACGAATAGTCTTCACCTCTAATACTGGCAACTCTTTTGCAGAGCTGAGTCATCATCTGGGAAGTCGAGTTAGGGTATGTACTTTGACTGCAGCTCACATCTAACACACTCTATGGCATTCACTAGAAGTCTTCAGATTTCATTGTTCAAGAGCTAGGTAAGTCCTCTGAGTGTGGCTTATGAAAAACACAAATTTGTGGCAGTCACTAGCTACCCTCTTCATCCTCTTCCTCAATATAATCATCTCCACCATCATCTTCACTATAACCATCATCACTATCTCTTCATCCTCATTCTCATCTTCATCATCATCCTCATCACTACCCCCCCCCCATCATTAGCATTGTCAACAACATCATCGTTGCTATCCTCATCCTCATCATCATCTTCACCATCACTATCCCTACCAT
Source organism: Luidia sarsii (assembly GCA_949987565.1). NCBI lineage: Eukaryota > Metazoa > Echinodermata > Asteroidea > Paxillosida > Luidiidae > Luidia > Luidia sarsii. The sequence goes on along the minus strand of OX465102.1, from coordinate 13,113,754 downwards.
CATCTTCACCATCACTATCCCTACCATCATCTTCACCATCACTATCCCTACCATCATCTTCACCATCACTATCCCTACCATCATGCGGAATTCTATCCCTACCTTGCGGAATTCTAACAAGATGTGTACTCCGAGATGCCGGACTAGCCGTTTTAAAAAGAGCTGTATCCCATCCCTTGTCGATGTACTTAATAACTGTCATTAATTTGTTTGCTGCTCGTAACTTGGCCTGTGGTAGGTCGCGTAGGGTGGTGATGATGTTGGTTTGAGGTGGGGGTGTGGGGTTCACTCTCTTTAAATTCTGGGTTTTTAACATCTTTATAAGACTATTTCGGGCTGGTACTCCGAGGGGTGATTTCCAATTTTAGGTTTTGCGTGATTATAGAAAATGCATTTTAATCATTGTAATTTGTTTGGTGTCCTTTCGTCTTCTAATTGTTTTTGATGTGAATGTAATAGTTTTATATTTTCCTTTTTAAAATCTTTCTTATACTGAATGTCTTGTTTTTTACATACCTTTTTAATGTTATATAAAAACGCAATTCAGTCTTTGACTGCGATGTTTCTATTTTGAAATAAACCAATAATAATAATAATAATAATCATCATCCTCAACATCACCATCATCGCCATTTCCCCCCATCCCCCTCCCCCCTCATCACCAACCATCACTACCCCTATCCCCATTCTCTGCTCGTCTCCATCCCCTCTCGTCCTCTCCCCCACTCTTGCTCACCGAATCCCGCGGTGCCGGCAGTGCCCAGAGTCAGGCCCGGCTTGTTCTGCTGGCCAAACAGTCCCGTGGAGGTGTTTGAGCCCAGGGTCAGTCCGGTGCTGGAGGTGGTGGTCCCAAAGCCGGTGGGCTTCCCAAACAAGCCGGTGGGCTGAGGAGAGGAAGGAGACAAAAAAACCCCAAAAACTCAGATCTCTTCAGACCACACCAGGGGCCAATTTCACAGAGCCCATTAAAGGGGAATGAAACCCAGAGAAAAATGTTGGCTTATCTGATTGGGTGTTAAAAACAACCTACAATTACCTATGTTATTAATTGGTTTGCGGTGACACCGTGTTTATCATCTCTTTTGAGACTGAGTGTGGCTCTGAAAAGAGCCGGTGACTCAACGTTTCGAGCAGTGTGTACTCTGCTCGTCGTCAGGAGACTGCTGGATTCCAACTATCATCAGGGGTTTTGTATACCTATGTGCTACTCACCTACGACTTTCAAAAAGAGGGAAAAATCATGGAATTCGGTGTTCGAATTTGCGTTCCAGCAAACTGCCATCTTTTCGAATGGCCCACCAGTCACTGCGGGGGGTATGACATCGAAAAGGAAAACTCCCGCATGGGCCCGGATTGATGTACCCCTACTACATGCATACTTTTTATACTGTGTGCAGTTATACACTCGCGAGCTGAACGATGGTGTACTGCCAGGCTTTTGGATGTCAAACAGGTCTCTTGTCCTTGTTGGGAACTGCATGGAAAGATTTCCCAGCTTTTTCCCGCTCTCATTCTGACATCCAAAAGCCTGGCGGTACACCATCGTTCAGCTCGCGAGTGTATAACTGCACGCAGTATATGTATACATGTACTAGGGGTACATCTGTCCGGGCCCATTAGCTCCCATAGGATTGCCCAAGAGAAACTGAGAGGTCTGTATCAGTGCCCTACCTGGCCCTGAGTGAAGCCCGTGGCGGCACCAAAGGTGCTGCCGGTGCCAAAGCCTGTGGTGCCGGTGGCCGGTGTGGAGCCAAACAGTCCCGTGCTCTGGGTGGTGGCCGTCTGGCCAAACAGACTCTGTCAGAAGCAGGGAGGGGCAAGAACATTAGAGCGAGCAATTGAATCCTGACAATGTTGCTACCGTACCACAGTCGTTATGAACCGAAGATGCTGCCATCCTGTAACTTAGGTTTTGTGTTTGATAATGTTAACAACATACAGTTTAAAAATGTACATGTACTTCAAATATAATATCACCATGTACAGTCCATTATGCAGCATTTAAATAAATGAAATTGTAAAAAATAAAATAAAATGCCCTGCTCCATTCAGTGCAAAACAGGGAAAAGATAAACCTGATCTTAAGATTACCTGTTTTTCAAGACAGGTTTGGAAGACCCCCCCTCCCAAATTTGTGTTTTTTCGATCTACTGACCTTGTTTCCGGTGTTCTGGCCAAAGGCCGTGGCGGGCTTGTCGCCAAAGCCCAGCGCCGTGCCAGAGGTGGCCCCAAAAGTGCCCGCTTTCTGGCCAAACAGGCCGCCCGTGGCCTGCGCTGGCTGGTTGCCAAATAGGCCGCCGGAAGTGGCCCCAAAGGCCGCTGAAATGGAAAGGGTCATCAATACCAAAGATCAGTTTTGACCTTCAACTTGTGTGTGCCCTGATCTAAGTTAGTGGCTTTGGCTCAGGGCATCTCTCTGTACAGGAATATCCTTTTGTGTGTATTACACAGCACCTCTGTAGAAGAAAAGCCACAGCCATTCAGAGTTGCATACTGCTGTAGACAAGACACTAGGGACTGAATGAACGACTGAAGGAAGGAACCAATGGGTGAATAGATGAATGGACAGAGTAACAGAGAATGAGGAATGGAGGAACGGAGGAATGAAGGAAGGAATGAAGGAAGAAATGAATTAACAAAGGAAGGAACAAAGGAAAAAGGAAGAAATGGAATGAACAAAAGAATGAAAAAAGAAAGGAGCAAAGGAATGGAGTGAAGGAACAAAGGTATGAAGGAGCGAAGGTACTGAGTGAAGGAATGAATGAACAAAGGATTGAATGAACAAAGGAACATAGGAGAAAAGGAACGAAGGTATGAAGGAACAAGAGGAATGTAAAAATGAAGGAACTAAGGAATGAATGAATGAAGGAAGGAAGGAAGGAAGGAAGGAAGGACTTTGACTTTTCAAGAGGACACTTTATTCAACAAATAAATTTACAAATCAGTTACAAAAACATTAAAAAAATAAACACAAGGAAGGAAGGAAGGAATGAACGAAGGAACGAAGAAACGAAGGAACGAAGGAACGAAGGAACGAAGGAACTAAGGAACGAAGGAACGAATTAACGAAGGAACAAAGGAACGAAGGAACAAATGAACGAAGGACGAAAGAACGAAGAAACGAAGGAACGAAGGAACGAAGGAACGAAGGAACGAAGGAACAAAGAAACATATCAGAAAAGGAACAACGGAAATTTGAAGGAACTAAGGAATTAATAATCAAAATAAGAAAGTAAAGGAAGGAAGGACTGAAGGAACAAAGGAACGAAGGAACAAAGTACCGAATGGAAAAAGAAATGAATTAATAAAGGAACCAACCAAATCGCAGACAAATCAAAAACTAAACAAATCATCCAACCAAATGACCAAACTAAATGTAAATCGCCTCTGGGCCACACTCACACTGGGTACTGGTGCCAAACACCGGCTTGTTCTGGCCAAAGGAGAAGCCGGCGCCCGAGGCTGGGGCGGCTGTGTTGCCAAAGAGGCTGCTGCTGCCCTTGTCCACCTGGGTGATATTCTGGTTCAGCAGGCCAGTGCTGGACGGCCCTTTGCGGTTGGTCGTGTAGTCCTCCATCCGCAACTCCTGAGCAATTGGAGGAGGAGGAGGAGAGAGAGAGAGGGGGCTCGTTTGAAGTGGGGCATAGTTATTACCACTGTGTACCTTAAAGCCCCTACACAACATTGGTCGAGGTCAAAGAAAAGCATCCATACATTGTCTGATCCAACATACATGTATGCATGAAATAGCACACCTGTGCAAATTTCAGCTCAATCCGCCAACCGAGTCTCGAGAAAATCGCGAAAACTGCTTCATTTGTTTAGCAAAAATGCAGCCTTCAAAGCCGTACTTATCCGAAAAATAGTTTAGATCTCGGTGAGACGTAAACTATTTCTTTTACTCATTTCTCCCAAAATGCAACATTTTAGGCAGAGATATTTCAGTGAGAGATTTTCACTATAACCATCTTCAACCTGTATAAGTTTCATGTAAATCTTTAACCCACCGAAAAAGAACCATCTTTACGTGCCTGATCATGGCTCTGATGAAGGAGTGCAGGGGAACTGAGAGAGCCCTATTGTCAAAGACTCTTCACAGCGTACCAGAGAACAATATGTATCTTAACAACACTGACATCCGATTGAGCCCGGTTTGACTCACTTGTAAACAGTGTACTGTTTCATGGCAACTTTAAAAAAATGGCACATCATTTGAAAACACCGTATGGCGGCCATGGGCAGTGAGAACTGGCTGGCTGTGACGTGGCTGTCTGTTATTTCGTATCGATAAGATTTCATGGGTGTGGTTTTCTGGCCTACCTCAAAGCTCTTGTTCTCATATTCCTTCATGGCGGTGATGACCTGGTGCCTGGTGCTGACATTGGTGGAGAGGCCACTCTTGACCATAGTGTCTGTGCTGGTGACAGGCTGTAGAGGATAAGCATACGGTGGGACCGGTAGACTGTAATTGTGGGGCCTTAGGGTCTTGGAAGTGGACCTTATGCACATGATGCAATTTCTGCAGGGCACACTTGTTCAGAGACCAGATGAAGATTAAAAAAAATATATATATATACTAATTGCATAAAAACACACCAAAGAGAACTTAGTATCACTTCATGTTGATAGCCTCAGAACAGTACTCTGTTACTGGCTCTTCTCAGAGCCACACTCAATCTTTCACAGGCTCTTCTCAGAGCTATACTCATTCTTTCACAGGCTCTTCTCAGAGCTATACTCATTCTTTCACAGGCTCTTCTCAGAGCCACACTCAATCTTTCACATGCTCTTCTCAGAGCCACACTCAATCTTTCACAGGCTCTTCTCAGAGCTATACTCATTCTTTCACAGGCTCTTCTCAGAGCTATACTCATTCTTTCACAGGCTCTTCTCAGAGCTATACTCAATCTTTCACAGGCTTTTCTCAGAGCTACATGTACACTCAATCTTTAACAGGCTTTTCTCAGAGCTATACTCATTATTTCACCCTTGTTCACAGGCTCTTCTCAGAGCTATACTCAATCTTTCACAGGCTTTTCTCAGAGCTACATGTACATGTACACTCAATCTTTCACAGGCTCTTCTCAGAGCTATACTCAATTGTTCACAGGCTCTTCTAAGAGCTAGATGTATCCTCAATCTTTCACAGACTCTTCTAAGAGCTATACTCATTCTTTCACAGGCTTTTCTCAGAGCTACATGTATGCTCATTCTTTCACCCTTGTTCACAGGCTTTTCTCAGAGCTATGCTCATTCTTTCACCCTTGTCCACAGGCTTTTCTCAGAGCTATACTCAATCTTTCACATGCTTTTCTCAGAGCTACATGTACATGTACACTCAATCTTTCACAGGCTCTTCTCAGAGCTATACTCATTCTTTCACAGGCTCTTCTCAGAGCTATACTCATTCTTTCACAGGCTTTTCTCAGAGCTATGCTCATTCTTTCACCAGCTCTTCTCAGAGCCACACTAATTCTGTTGCTGGCCCTTCTCAGAGCTATACTCCCACTCTTCTCAGAGCTACATGTACATGTATGTTCATTCTTTCACCAGCTCTTCTCAGAGCCACAACCAATCTTTCACAGGCTCTTCTCAGAGCCACAACCAATCTTTCACAGGCTCTTCTCAGAGCTATACTCATTCTTTCACAGGCTCTTCTCAGAGCTATACTCATTCTTTCACTGGCCCTTCTTAGAGCCAAACTTATTTTGTTGCTGCCTCTTCTCAGAGCCATACTCATCTTTTTCACCGGCTCTTCTAACAGCCATAATAATTCTGTACCCTGCTCTTTTCAGAGCAACACACTCAACCTGTAACCTTCCCAAAAACATTTCCAATCTGAGGCCCGTTCTTCTCAGTGCCACACTCATTCTAAAAAGAGATGACTTCATACGTGGTGTCACGGCCTATTCCTGGCACTTGTTTTGGGTAAGAAATCAATCCCTAGTGAGTAAGTCGGGTGGAGGGGGGGGGGGCAGGGGAAGGATTGGCCAACATCATGTTGCATTGAATCATCTCAAATCACAGTGGGCCATCTGCAAGCAATGCTGCCTTCCCGCACAGTAATAAAGTGATGAATTCCCCTTTGAGTTTCCTGCGGCCGAGTTCAGAGACGGCGGTTCACTGCTCGACGGAGACTGGGAAGATCAGATCAGATCAGATTGGAACGGATTGCGGAGAGCAAGAGCAGCCCTACTGAACGCACTTGAGTGAGCGAGGAAAGCTCTGCCAAGGCTAATGTCTGCCAAACCTAGCCTGGCTCTGAGTGATCAGTACTTATTTTGGCAATGAGGGCAGGGTTTGACCTTATCTAGTAGTCAGCCGGTCCAACATAGCAACGTCTTAGGGTGAGTGGCCTTCTACCCATGAGTATGTCATGAACTGACATTGATGTACACATGTACTTTGAAACATCTACATGTACGTGTATGAGCCACTGGTCACTAGAAAACTCTCATTTTCAGTGAGAAAACCCTCATTTTCAGTAGAGGTTTTCCTGAAATTATGATTTTTTTTTTTTAATTTAGAGGGCATGTCGTTTCGATCCCAGCAGGACCCTTCTCAAAGGCTGAATGACGAGGTCAAAGGGCAAGATACAAGGAGGGAAGTGGGAGGGTGAAGAAAAGGAGGATTATTGGTAAAACACAAAAGGTGTTACTGTTAATCATTTCCCTCCTGGAAGTTGATGTCATGTGGTTGAACTGTCTGTTCACCCAGTTTTTTTCTGACTTAGACGGACAGCATAGGGTAGGGTAGGGTAGGGATGGGGTAGGGTAGGGTAGGGTAGGGGTAGGGTACATGGGTTTAAGGTTGTTCGATATCCGGAATTTTTGGTTTCGATATATCGTCAGGAATATATCGCGATATCCGATATTATCGCGATATCTGGTGCGTAAGCGGAAGTCAAGGTAGTGACCTGGATTTCCATTCAATACACACTGTGATTGACGGAAACTTGTATGTAGCAAATGCGTCTAACTTTAAGCCATAGTTACCAATTGTTTAACCCCCTTAAACTCCTCATTTATCAACGAAAAAAAATAATTTAAAACAACTATCCCAGGTCGCTCTTTTAAAAGTATACGCCAAAACGAAACTATTTTTTGTTGATGTATTAAGAATACATTATTACATTTAAAAAAGACGATATACGAGGCGGTTTTCAGCAACTCGATGCTTACATATGACGTCACAAATACATGTCTGGCCAGAGCCAATGGGTCTTCAGATTAATATTCATGAGGGGAGACAAACCATCAGTAGTACATTTACGTCGGCATAACGATCACTTTGAACAAAATCTGATGTCCCTTTCGGTCGTACGGATGCGTACTGGAAAAATGTTTACTGTACCTTTTTTTTTGGGGGGGGGGGCTGCTAAAAAGGAGAATAAAGCAGCAGTTCACCTTTTCTCATCCACGCCGCAAAATGATTGTTAGTATACACGTCCAAGTTGGAATCATTCAAGTTGGAATAGATCGCGATGTGACCCCCCCCCCCCTACAAAAAAAAAGTCCACCGAACTTCGATGTACACGATGTGCAAATGGCCAGGCCGTACTTCGCTGGTGTACGTTGACTTACACGTGCCTTTAGTACAGCTGCGTGGCGGGTACCACAGCAGCATAGAAGGATCGAGAAATCAGAGGTCGCACGTGCGTTATGAACAGTGACGTTTAGTTTTTCCAACGTCTTTCCTCTTCGATTTTGATTTTCTGAGATTAAAACATAATTATGTAAAGTATGTATTTTTACATTATATTTGGCTGCATTGGGAGACATCGGTAGGAAAATGAATCTGCAATTTTTGCAGCCTGGATAATATCGTAAACGATCGGATAACTTATGTAGGCCACATGGGGGAAAATGTCCCAAACACGAGTCGCCGTGCGTGCCCAGCGTACCGAGGTCGCGCTGTACGAAAAGTATGCTACAAACACCGGAAGTGAGCTTGCACTTGCAGTGGATCTGTTGCTGACGCATTGCCTTTGTGGAGACCGCGCGCAATGCAAGAGTCAAATGGCTGGCTGGCGCTCCTCTCCCCTTGCGGTTTCGGGTTTTTCGTTGTTTTTACTAACGAAAGCTTATCGCCCTTCAAGATCTCTCTGATTGCCACGCTATACAAGCTTACAGACAGGCGATAATGGGGTTGGGAAACCAGATTTTTTTCCGATATCGTGATACTTTTTTCGATATCGCGATATCGAAAATATCGCGATATCCTGAAATGCGTTCGATATGATAATCGCCGGAAAGCGATATCGCGATATATCGAAATATCGAAATATCGAACAACCTTACATGGGTTAGGATAGGGTAGGATAGGGTAGGGTAGGGTAGGGTAGTGTAGGGTAGGGTAGGGTAGGGTAGGATAGGGTAGGATAGGGTAGGGTAGGGTAGGGTAGGGTAGGATAGGGTAGGGTAGGGTAGGGTAGGATAGGGTAGGGTAGGGTAGGGTAGGGTAGGGTAGGGTAGGGTAGGGTAGGGTAGGGTAGGGTAGGGTAGGATAGGGTAGGGTAGGGTAGGGTAGGGATAGGGTAGGGTAGGGTAGGGTAGGGTAGGGTAGGGTAGGGTAGGGTAGGGTTTAATGGGGGTCCAAATCCCCCAAATGTTCTATCCCAAACACCCCCCCTACCCCAGCCCATAACTGTCAGATTTGTGAGAGAAAGAAAAAATAACCCTGATTTTTTGGGAGGGAGGGGGGGGGGGGGGGTTGGGGTTAAATTAAAAGCAGATGGGCCCCAGAGTTGACAAGCAGAGGGGATGCCCACTGTCAACCATCTAGGCCAAGTGATCATTCAACATATTGGTAGGGGGGGGCAACAAGTCATACACTGAAAATGGTAAAAGATCACTGGTCACCAGAGACTTAAACCAAAACGAACATGAAAAAATAGAGAGAGAGAAAGAAAACCCATGTGAAGCAGACCATTGCACTCCAGAAACATTCAGGCGCCTTGGGAGAGGGGGGTAAGGGTGGGGTTTAGAGCGAGTATGAAAACATTTTTCGTCTGAATTAGTCATCTTTTACTTTTTAGCACTGTTTGCAGAATAAATACGAGCACAGAACAAAGCTATGAAAGAACAGGTTGAAAAGAAACAAAGCCAAGATTAGCGGCAGGTAAACTGTTACCGTATTGCTTTGCTAATTTTCTGATGCCTCCGAAAAGGTGTGTGCAATTTTGGAGCTTTAGGCTGTGTTAGATGCAAAGTATAATGAAACAGAGAACAGTAGTAGCAGGAGCAGCAGAAAAAAGAAAAGAACCGATAGCATCCACAACAGCAGCAGCATTGGCAACTGGGGTGGGAGCAACAGCAGTATTACAGCAATGGGAATTTCAGGAATGGCAGCAACAACATGTACGTGTACATGTACATGTGGTAGCTGTAGCAGCAGTAGCAATATCAGCAACCAGCAGCAGCAATAACAGCACACAACAGCAAAAGCAGCCATAACAACAACAGCAGCATTAACAGCAACAGCAACGAAAAACCTCAGTTACATGTACCTCAGCAAGAGTAGCAAATGCAACAGTGCCAACCAACAGCAATTGCAATAAGTTGGATGTTTGTATATCATCTCTTAAGAAGAGATGTACATTTAGTATGGCGCTGAAAAGAGCCAGCAACTCAATGTTTTGGCAGCCAAAAAAAATGCCAGCACCAGCAGCAATAGCAACAAAGACAAAAGCAAGCAGCGTTAGCTATACGGACAGCAAACATGCGGACAGCCTTTGGCTTTCAACTTCAGTATTCAACTTCTGCTGACTCGGGTCAACTCAACCCCATTTCTATTTCACATCCCCCTTCTTCAACCCCCACCCCCATGTCTACCCTGCCAATGAAGCAGTACAAATCATCAGACTTGCAGACCTACAGTTACATAGGGTCACCCTGCTCCCTAAGGGCACCCAATAAATCATCAGTTTGAGACAGTTTGTGGCAGCATGGGAGGTGGGGTTGGGGGTGGGAGGTGGAATTGCACATTCATTTCACCCACATCCGCCCTAACACATACAACGCACGCACACGCATGCTCCATTTGCAGCAACACTCCTGCCGGTTCCTCCCCTCCCCCTCCCCCTCCGCTCCAGACCACATCGTCTCACACGCAATTATCTTTACATGCTGCCTATGTGTAAATGTAGGCATGGTAGGTCTCAATGGGAGGGGGAAGTACATGTACATGTACATGTAGATGTGCCAGAAAGAAGAAAGACATGGAACGGTTATAAGGAGAATCTTGGCTCTGTCTGGGCTGAACTGACAATGAAATGGCTTTTCTTGATGTTTCTAAAACAAAGTTGGATACCAAAAGTCATTTCGTTTTTTTTACAAACAGACAAACAAACACACTATTAAACAGACAGACAAAACAAAGGGAGGGATGGAGGGAGGGGAGGGAGAGATGGAGGGAGGGAGGGGGAGGGAGAGATGGAGGGATGGAGGGGGAGGGAGGGGGAAGGGAGGGGCTGGAGGGGGAGGGAGGGGGAGGGAGAGATGGAGGGATGGAGGGGGAGGGAGGGGGAAGGGAGGGGGAGGGAGGGGGAGGGAGGGGGAGGGAGAGATGGAGGGATGGAGGGGGAGGGAAGGGGAGGGAGAGATGGAGGGATGGGGGGAAGGGAGGGGGAAGGGAGGGGGAAGGGAGGGGGAGGGAGGGGGAGGGAGAGATGGAGGGATGGAGGGGGAGGGAGGGGAGGGAGGGGAGGGAGGGGAGGGAGAGGTGGAGGGAGGTAGGGAGGAGCGAGACAGACAGGCAGACAGAGAGACAGAGCAAGCAAGAGCTAAGGAAAGACCTAGTGTTGTGCAGACTGCTGAACAACAAGAAATAGGCGATGAATCACAACAGAGTCATCCTCTGCGAACTGCCAGTGGGATTATGATACGCCAGACGCTTGCAGACAATGCAACATGTTGTTGGCTGTGAATGACTCTGCCTCACGTGCCATTTCCTGCAGCCCAACATTCCATGGGCTGGATAAGCTCAGTTGTAGTCCGCGCCGGGACGTCAAACCCAAGGCCCGGGTCCAAATCCCCGGTCCAGTTTAGTTCAGCTTGCTATTTTTGTCTAAAATCTTATTTGGAATTTCCAAGTCAGTTTTCCTGACTTGATATACATATTTGGATAAGGGCAATGTAAATTGTTAATGCTAGAGAAGAGGTTCATCGTAGAAAATGATATGTTTGCTGGCTCACAATGTCAGCTTGAAGGAAGTAATGTTTCGCCTGAGGACTGCTTCACCAATCTGTTTGGAGACACTTGAGCGATCTCAATTTATCACCGCACTTGGTATGACCCATTGTAAGTTGGGACCAATCATAAGGTCTTACATGTAGGTTCTTGTCGCCTTAGAGTCATCACAATGAGTTTTGTGACTACTGGGGACTGTTCTTGTTGAATTTGACCAACTTGGGACTACTCAGTGCTGACGTTGAACTTGACCAAACTGGGACTACTCGGTACTCACATTGAACTTGACCAAACTGGGACTACTCAGTGCTCACGTTGAACTTGACCAAACTGGGACTACTCGGTACTCACATTGAACTTGACCAAACTGGGACTACTCAGCACTCACATTGAACTTGACCAAACTGGGACTACTCAGCACTCATGTTGAACTTGACCAAACTGGGACTACTCAGCACTCACATTGAACTTGACCAAACTGGGACTACTCGGTACTCACGTTGAACTTGACCAAACTGGGACTACTCAGTACTCACATTGAACTTGACCAAACTGGGACTACTCAGCACTCACATTGAACTTGACCAAACTGGGACTACTCAGCACTCACATTGAACTTGACCAAACTGGGACTACTCAGCACTCATGTTGAACCTGACCAAACTGGGACTACTCAGTACTCACATTGAACTTGACCAAACTGGGACTACTCGATACTCACATTGAACTTGACCAAACTGGAACTAATCAGCACTCATGTTGAACTTGACCAAACTGGGACTACTCAGTACTCACATTGAACTTGACCAAACTGGGACTACTCGATACTCACATTGAACTTGACCAAACTGGAACTAATCAGCACTCACGTTGAACTTGACCAAACTGGGACTACTCAGCACTCACATTGAACTTGACCAAACTGGGACTACTCAGCGCTCATGTTGAACCTGACCAAACTAGGACTACTCAGCACTCACATTGAACTTGACCAAACTGGGACTACTCGGTACTCACATTGAACTTGACCAAACTGGGACTACTCGGTACTCACATTGAACTTGACAAAACCTGGGACTACTCGGTACTCACATTGAACTTGACCAAACTGGGACTACTCAGCACTTATGTTGAACTTGACCAAACTGGAACTAATCAGCACTCATGTTGAAGTTGACCAAACTGGGACTACTCGGTACTCACATTGAACTTGACCAAACTGGAACTAATCAGCACTCACATTGAACTTGACCAAACTGGGACTACTCGGTGCTCATGTTGAACCTGACCAAACTGGGACTACTCAGCACTCACATTGAACTTGACCAAACTGGAACTAATCAGCACTCATGTTGAACTTGACCAAACTGGGACTACTCAGCACTCACATTGAACTTGACCAAACTGGAACTAATCAGCACTCATGTTGAACTTGACCAAACTGGGACTACTCGGTACTCACATTGAACTTGACCAAACTGGAACTAATCAGCACTCACGTTGAACTTGACCAAACTGGGACTACTCGGTACTCACATTGAACTTGACCAAACTGGAACTAATCAGCACTCATGTTGAACTTGACCAAACTGGGACTACTCGGTACTCACATTGAACTTGACCAAACTGGAACTAATCAGCACTCACGTTGAACTTGACCAAACATGGACTACTCAGTGCTGACGTTGAACTTGACCAAACTGGGACTACTCAGTGCTGACGTTGAACTTGACCAAACTGGGACTACTCGGTGCTCATGTTGAACCTGACCAAACTGGGACTACTCAGCGCTCACATTGAACTTGACCAAACTGGGACTACTCGGTACTCACATTGAACTTGACCAAACTGGGACTACTCGGTACTCACATTGAACTTGACAAAACCTGGGACTACTCGGTACTCACATTGAACTTGACCAAACTGGGACTACTCAGCACTTATGTTGAACTTGACCAAACTGGAACTAATCAGCACTCATGTTGAAGTTGACCAAACTGGGACTACTCGGTACTCACGTTGAACCTGACCAAACTGGGACTACTCGGTACTCACGTTGAACTTGACCAAACTGGGACTACTCGGTACTCACGTTGAACTTGACCAAACTGGGACTACTCAGTGCTCACATTGAACTTGACCAAACTGGAACTAATCAGCGCTGATGTTGAAGTTGACCAAACTGGGACTACTCGGTACTCACGTTGAACTTGACCGTGGTGCCATTCTGGGGGGTGCTGCCAAACAGGCCGCCGGTGCCAGCCCCAAAGACGCTGGCCGTGCCCGTGGGTGCCGTCTGGCCAAAGGGGGCGGTGGATGTGGTGGTCTGGCCAAAAAGACCAGAGGCGGCGGTGGCTCCAAACGCTGCAGCAGATGAGGAGAGAGAGAAAGAGAGAAAGAGGGGTTAAACAAATTGGGGGACTATTGCATAGAACAGCTTCAGTATAAAATGTTTTCTTAACCATTTTGCACCACTGGTGTTGCTATGAGCCAGGCCATTCAAGTCCACATGTCCACATTTGTCCACACGGTCCAAGTTCGAAACAAAGACTCTTCTCAGCCTGCCACAAAACAATATGTAGAGAGACAAAAGTCACACAGACGTCTGATTGTGTCAGGATGGACTCCCTTGTGCACACATTGATTTATTTTAGAGGTACATACCCATGTTCCCAATTGTTCAGCAACTTTTGAAAATGGCACATTATTCAAAGCCGCCCATGTGTGGGCCACGGGACACTGAAAAGTGGTCCTCTGTGATGTGATTCAGCACAATACACTTTGCTAATTGAAAGAAGCTTGGTTGTCATAGATCTACTTGTATTTCTCTGCCATGCGGAGCTGTCAAATACAATCTGCCCTTGGGGCAGTGGGTATCGTACTTCTGCAGAGTTGGGGATAGGCTGTAGCATGACCGTAGCATTGTGGAAGAAGTAAACAGTGTACGTTTGTTTGAAAATCAATGCAACACAACGTGTTACCCCTCTGTCTGACTAATACTAGTACTAGCAGCTCCTGCTGTAATTTAAGTCGAGGGTGGTTATCTGTCGCGACCTTTTCTCTTTGCCTCTCACTAATATCGTATGATGAAGGATGACTCGGGGACTCGGTGGTGTTGGGGCATACATGTAGGGCCATGCAGTCTTCCAAGGTGTCAGAACTGCAGGCCCTGTTAAAAGGAGCTGCTGATGAAGACCTAATGTGCGGCGGGAGAGGAGTCTAGATCCTTCACTTCCAAGTTTAAAAATAACACGCGCGATAAGGTGAGGCATACAAGGCGTGACAAATGAAAACAAGGCGGCCATTAGGAGCGAAGAGACTGTCCCTTGCAACCGGAGGTGGAGGGCCTGACGACTCTTCCCCCTACTGTCATTCCTTGGGGTACCTGGCAGAAAGGATGTTTCGTGTGTGTGTGTGTGTTAGGAGGGGGGGATGAGTCAATCCGTGGCACAGTTGTTGCCAGAAACGGGAGAGGGGCAGGCTGTGCGCAGGTTGTGCTTGGGGGGGGGAGGGAGGTAGAGAAATGTGCAAGAGTTTGTGGGTACACCTGTGGCTGGCAATAGGAGCACCTGGCGTTCCATTTAGTGCCTCCACTGTTAAACTGGACTAAAGAGAAGAAAAGATGGGGGGAAGCTGGGAAGGCAATGTGGGGCTGTGGACAGTCATGGACACTGGGGTTAGGCCACAAGAGAGTGGCAGAGACCAAGGAGGGAGGAGGGACGGGAGAGCTGGTTGCCCGGTCAGCTGGTGTCCAAGCTGTCTTCCACACTAAGGGAACAGACAGGATAGGGGGTGTCACCGTGTCAGGAACAACTAACTGGTTTGGCTCCTTCTGTTTTTGCTGCAAGTGCTGCAGACATTTTTGTCGCTGCATCACCCACAGTGTTTACTCTATCCTACACTGTACCGGTACAAATGTAGCTGAAATGATGGAAGACAAATCTTACATTCTTACAAGTTCGGACAAAGGACCAAAATCAAGAGGCAACTATTTGACGAGAGGTTAAATCCAGAGGAAGGGTGTATTGGTCTATGGCTCTTTCCATTCCGCGTTCTTCTTAGGGTCTGGAATGATCACTTTGAGTGCTTGGAGGGGGGAGGGGGAGTGGGAGGGGAGAAGGGGGAGAAGGGGGAGGGGCTGTCTAAATTTCCCAAGATTAGTCCATGCAAAAAAAAATCAATCAGTGTGTGCTCCAGTAGAAGACAGCTGGCAGATTATTTGGGCTCAAGCCCACATCTGTCAACAAAAGGCAGGAAAGAGTTTTGAAGTGGCGTCTGGCTCATTTGAAGTGGGGGGGGGGAGGTGATGTTGTCATCATATGTCTGTATGTCTGTCTGTCTCTCTCTCCCCTTCTCTCTTCCTCCCTCCCACTGTCCCTCTCTCCCTCCCTTCCCCTTTAAACCAGCCGCCTGGCCTGGGCCAAGGTGACTGCTTCCTGACATCGTGCCCGACTCATCTGATAGAAACCCCCCCACACCAGACCTGACAAGTGCGCTTGCTCACTCCACATCTGAGACCCTCCTCTCGACTGGATTAAAGTCTTTCGTTTCGAGAAACTCGATCCGCTGGTAGGAGGAAGGGGAGGAGGAGGAAGAGGAGGGGAGGGGGACACGGATGACCCATTGACTGATTTCAGAGAAGCAGAAGGAGAGAGGAGAGTCAGACGTTACTTTCATAGAAGGAGCCTTTTTTTTTTGGACCTTATAGAAACAATTTGTTTTGGCTTTTTTGAAAATGAGAGGGACAGAGTTTATGATTCTGGCAGGACTAATTATAAAGGTTATTTATGAAGCCCCTAAGATCAAATTGCTGTACAATAAGATCACTAATAGGCACAAACAAAAAAATGTGCAGGGCTTAGAAGGCAATGAAAAGAGATACATGTAGGTCTTGACTCTGGAGAATTTGTTTCTTTAAAAACTGGGATACGTAGATAAGGAGTCATTAATGTGTAGAGGATTGCTGTTCAACTTCCTGGAACAAAGATATTCTGTCTTTCTATCCTGCATGCACTGTACATGTATCTGTAGCAATTCCTTTTTTGTTTTCAGAAAGGTCCTGCTAGGATCGAAACATCAGGCCCACTAAATGTTGAGATTATTTTGGTAATTCTAGCCAGTAAGCAGTTTGCAACATTTTTGTACACGATGTATGTATGTATATCACTAGTTTTAATCTTAGTAGGACTTTTCTTAAAGGCATTCTGCTTTCAAATCTAAGCGAGACTTTTCTCAAGGGTATTCAATTAATCACGCATCACTCAGATCAAAGGGGCTGCATTTCACGGCTGATTTCCGGCTTCAGTTTCCACAGCAACGCATCGGGGGGAGGAAAAAAACACTGGATGTTGACTCGGCAACTTTGGCCAAACTGAGTCTTTCCCTCAATGGAAAAAAAATCTCAGCCCATTATTTCATTTCCTTGATAGCATAGCGTCGGCAGCGTGACTGTCGAGTGCGGACAGTGTTTTCCTGCGAAAATAGAGGAGCTACATGTACATGTACATGGCATGCACAGTTGATTTTGTGGCGACGGCTGAGGAACCCATAGCACTGTGCAGTATGTGTACAGTATTAGTACATATTAAGGTTGTTCGATATCCAAAATTTCAGGTTCCGATAGAATATCGCGATATCCCTCTATTTCTGTCTCTCTCCCTCTGTACTTCTCAGCGCCACCGTCTCTCTTTCTCTCCAAGGAAATTCTTGATCGCACCAAAGGAGGGATGGGAACCGAGGTGGGTGGTTTGTATTCAGAGAGGGAGGGGAGAGCTTGACTGAAAGGTGAGGATTGAGCGGTGGTTGTGGGGCGTCTAAGGCCTCCAATTATTCCCTACCCTCCTCCTCTCAACACGATGGGGGTGAATCACAGAGAACAGGCCTGTACATGCACACCTGCTAAACAAGTGATCGTAGGTTGCTAGCGCCAAGCACTGGATTTGAGGTCCTCCCCCCCCCTAAAGCTATGATTAAGCTGATATTCTCTAAATTGAATTTGAAAAGCGAAACATTTCTCTTCCCCCCCTCCAACCCCGCTTTTCGGTCTCCGGGACTTGACCACACTCATTTGGGAATTGCCAAATTTGTCAACCATGGCACATGATGGCAGGTTGTAACCGGCAAGCCAATCATGTTTAATGTCAGCCAAATGTCAAGCCAGAACGATGACCTCTCCCAGCATGGGAAAACACAAAAAATTAGCTTGAACATTATCCAGGAAGATGTCAACTTTAATCACTTGGGAAAAATGGCCTGGGGTTTTCTCAATCGAAAATTTTGGGGGATAAATCAAACATTAGATAACTACTGTACAGTACATGTTCATTGGTACATGCACACCACATGTTCATTGGTACACCATATCATTATTAAAAAATAAAATAAATAAAAAAATTCAGCCTTCACTATCATAAAGTTTGCACAAGGTTCCTCTACCAAACTTGAAACTTAGGGTTGGAGTCAGTGTTACAGTTAGGGTTAAAGTTTAGAGTCAGTGTTGTGGGTAGGGTTAGGGTGGTCCAGTCTAAACCTGCAATCCTACATGTATGTGTATCACTCAGTGTGAAGTTTATCACACAAGGTTTAAAGTTTGCACTTGAAATCTACATGTACATGGACATCACAAAGCAACCCATCCTACGATCAATCATACATTTATGCTTGATGTATGCATTACTCTGACGATAATGATATCCTAAGTCTAATCCTAAGTGGGAAAGATTATTACACAACTGAGAAAGGTTGTTCACATTTCAGGCATGGGAATTTTGCTTTCCTTACAAAGTATAGGAAGTCTATATAGTTGGCCTACATTATGATGGATGGCAGGTTAACTTTCTGAAGAGGGTGGGGCCTGCAGGTTAAGTCCCATGGGTTTGGGGCAGGGTCCCACTCCCACAGAGGCACATCGGAGGTACAGGTGCAGGAACAGGTACATGCCTGCAGGGTACAATAGGGCCGGGGAGGAGCCCCAGAGAAAGGTGGGCAGGGTAGTCCAGGGAGGGTTAAAGGCAGCTTTCCGATCTGGCGGAGCAGTGTTCCCATGAGTGGCGGAGTCAAGCTGCACTGCACACCATAGTCAATCTCAATTTTCGGGGAAAACTTTGAAACACACCCCTCCCCCCCAAAAAAAAATACTCCAAGTAAAACAAGGTACATTATGTACATGTAGAGGACTAAACAGGGTATCCAATACTACATTATAGGGTATGGGATGTGCCTTATTAAAGAAGGACATTTGCAAGGCCACGGCATGATGAGGTAGGGTGGCCAGTTCCTCTCCTCGCTGCCTTTCAACCTGCCCCAGCCCTTCAGAGAGCCGAGCACCCATTCAGCTGCTAGGTGGATAGTGTATTTCCCAACTTCTGGTCCGAGTGAGATTCGAACCAGCAACCGTCTGCACTGCACACGAATGCTCTATTCGTTTGACAGCAGTGTCTTCCTCCCTCGAGAGTCGAGACCAATACGTACTGAAAACTTACAGTGCATGGTCATGTAAATGCAGGGAAAGAAATATACAATGATGGGATGATTGGGTTGAACCTGTAATTAGGAATTTGTCAAAGTCTGCTAATAGGCTAATAGGCCCTAGATAATTTGACAACTAGTTTCAGTATGGCTGTTCCCACTACAAAAATAATCGCGATTTGAATCGCGATTAAACCTTTTTTTTTTGGTCGTGTCCACATACATGTACATGTAGGCCAAATAATCGCGTTGCAAATAAACGCGCTGTGGTCGCGCTGCGCAAGTGGGAATGGCAGGACTCGCCGACGAAAGTAAACAAACCCTGTGCTGCACATCCTGGCAGTAAGCTGCTGGCCGGAAATGCCATGTTTGCGCAATGCATCGTGGGCTTTAAAAAAAAAACCGGTGCGATTTGAGCGGAGCGTTCCCACACACATCACGTCGCAAATAAACGCGACTATTTGAAAAAGTCTCTTAGTGGAGTCCGAATCGCGATTCAAATCCCAATAATAATCGCATTTATTGTGTCCCCACACGCACAAAAAGTGGAGTTTGAATCGCGATTCAAATAGCAATCCAAATAATCACGTTTATTTGGTGTAGTGGGAACAGTCCTATTGTGGGCAAATGCAAATGAGACACATATTTTTTTTTTTTTTTTACAGAAAAAGGAGATGATTAATTGAACAGGCCTTTGGGGCGAGGGGAGGAGGGGGGGGAATAATACCATCATAGCCAGTATAAAAAAAGGAGCCAGAGAAAGAGAAAGAAACTCATTTGACTGCCATACTGTGCAAAGTAATCCAGAAGTTCCTCTGGGAGATGACGGAGAGGAAACGGCAGTATCGGATTGAGGAGGAGGAGGAGGAGGAGTAGGGGGAATGCCAGAGGATATTATCCGAGGATGGCCCACATTATCCAATGTGATTACCCAAAATCTCAATCAACATGGCACTGGTTGGGAACGCTACGTACGGCACAATTGATTGCAGCTGGCCGGACAATGTCGGCAGCACACCGTGGAAATATTAAGCCAGCATCTGATCACTCTCGGTATCCACTGATAGAACGCACGCGAAAGAGCCGGGGCTATTACATCCAAAATGAGCAAGATTTGAAAGTTGGATGTACATTTACAAGTGTTGTACATAAAGCTGTGAGTTTGCGGGCTGGTACACCATGCGGAGAGTCTGTTTAAGAAGGGCTGTCGTTTCTGAGAAGAAGAGGTGAGTACAAGCTCAACGTTTCGGACCAGGATGCGATGACCAATTGGCCATCCTCAAACGATCCAGCCAGAGAGAATAACAAACACGGCTGCGGTCCCTGTCACTTGATGTCACCATCAGCAGTTTTGTACAGTATCGTCACCATCACAAGTTTCCTCAAAGATAGCATGGGTGCAACACACATCATGATACTATCTTTGGTTCAGCGCTGTAGAACAGGGGATTGCCATAACACTCGAAGAGTTTAAGATACTAAATGTTCTTCCAACACATGTTCTGGACCCGTTTCAGAGTTAAAGGTTCAAGCTAAGCCTGTTCTCCTGAGAGTGCCATGGTGAGTGGCAATCAGAGGCTTTCAAGGGTCTCTCAGCGGCCCAGGTCAGGGGTGAAGTGGTCAGCGCCCCATACAGACCTCAGGGCCAATGACACCAGTCTTTGTTGACATCTGTACTTTCCTTTATGTACATGTTGGATGAGCCGGGGGACCTCCACAGGAAAAGCAGACTTGTAAACAAACCACTGCGTCATCTACCACTAGACTAGTACATGTACATTGTACATGTATGCAGTACGGTACTGCACTTCTCAGTCAGTTCTTAACTTCTGTACACTGGTGCAGACTGTCAGGATCTGATTGATAACTGGTGATAATGCTACCATGCAATCCTGCGTGTTTATATGCCTATGGACCACTGGCCTCTATTGAAATGAAACTACAGAAATGGCATGATGCAGCAAGATATATGTATGTATTTTTGGTATTTAGATATGAATGCTACCAGCACACAAAATCAACAAGATAATAGTAACTTCTAGACAGCACTGAAAATCTAGCCTGAAAAGGGCATTAACCTTTTTTGTAGCAACAACTACTGTACTTCATCAGATACAATCACCATGCTTCATCATTGCATCTGAACAAAGTTGCAACGATAGCTCATCTACGCACTCTTCCACACTGATAAGTCTTTAAAGTGTTCTCCTTAAGCTGTCATTATTCATCAGGCAGACTTACAGGGCTATCTTTACAAATGATCAACGTTAAGTGGGAGTTGAGGGTCTGAATCACCCAAGCTGTACAGTTTGCCATACACTCTGATCAGTCCATGGCACTATTCAATATATGCAGGGTGCAGCAAAGCCTTATCAGATCACCCCAACAAGTGATTGACGACGCCAGGCTGGCCAGCCAAAGCGGTACAGGTGTGCCCGAATAGAGAGCTTGCCCGATGCAAGGCAAAGACGAGTGAGTCGGGGACGGAACCGCTCCAAGGTTCCCGTGCTTTCACTTTGAATGTCAGGCTCCAAACATGAGCAGGAAGTGCATCACAGTGGGACGATTACAGTACCTGTCTGCCTTATACAGTATATATCAAAGGGCGCCTTTACAGCCAAAGTCAATGGCAAAAAAACCAGAGTGAAGCTAGTCTTCCGTAATGGTCACAATGGCAAAATACCACTTTTTTTATTACTGTTTGGGTCTGAAAGAGGGCAGGAGTTCAAATCAATTAAACCTACATACATCTGTATACTACCTAAAAATCAAGCATTCCCACCGAGTCTACTCCATGTTCTATCCCATCCTGCAAGCACACAGTCTAGAAAGGACAAGCTAGCCACGTGGATGATTTCAGCAGGGGGTTTACCTGGCACCGTAGATCCCGGGAAGTAGCGACCCATGGCAAAGATAGGCCAGAGCGACATGTCCACCATCTCGTACGGTTGCTGTTGTCGTCTCCTGGCAAGAGGGTAACGAGGGGCAAGCGACAAAGACACGCAGGGGGGGGGGGGAGACAAATTTACAAATCGGCCGAATGCGGTGTTCCGGTACGAGACGGCGGCCTCGGTCAGGGATTCCAGTGAAGGCCGACTTGAATTGATCCCCGGGCCAGAAATAAGAGCACCAGGATTATGTGTATGACGCTCGCACAGGCACATACATGTATGCGTATTTATGTCATCAGAGCCAAGTCATTGGCTGACGTTCCCTTGCCAGGACACACAACGTCGACAGTCACCCGCATCTAGAGAAACCGAGTGCTTCTGATGACGGCAACTTAATAGCGCTTAGTGACAAAGTGCAAAACATTTCTGAGCCCCGGCTGCCAAGAAATGAAAGTCACATGGCCCAGACCCAGTGCCAATTGGAAAGTTGGTGGAGGGGCAGGGAGGGAGGGAGGGAGGCAGGGAGTGAGGGAGGCAGGGAGGGAGGGAGGCAGGGGGGGGGGGGGAGAGGCAGGGAGGGAGGGAGGCGGGGAGGGAGGGAGGGTGGGAGGGAGGCAGGGCGGGAGGGAGGGAGGGGGATGGTGACAACTAGAGGGGAGGGGAGGGGAGTTGTTGATGTTGAGAAAGGAGGGGGTGAGCAGGAGAGAGTTGTGAGTCACCTGCTACTCTCTACACCAGTGGGGGTGGGGGAGTGGTTGGGGTAGGGTTGGGGGGAGAGAGGAGGGGGTTGGCTGACTGAGAAAGGGGTTGGCTAAGGGGCCTTGAGCCTCGTGTACTCATCCCAACTCCTCGAAGACATTCGAGAAAACCCCTCGATTGTTTTTTTTTTTTTTCCTCCAAAGCCGTGAGCAGATTTGCAGCACCAGACACAACTCCAATGGAGTCTTCGCGAGTCTGCTCATCTGGCCAATCATCGCTGAAACAAACAGTCTGGAAAATCGGCGTATCCTCGTCGGGCATTTCTCTCTCTGTCTACTTCTTTAAAGGAGGACGGCCAAGCAAACATGCAGAGGTGAAAAGTTCATTGATGACTGATAACCTAGCAGGATGTTGGTGGGGGGGGGGGACGGACGAGGAGAAAGAGAGAGAGATAGAGGGGGGGGGGTGCAGGGGTGGTTTCTCACTCTTAGAGGTGCACCCTTGCCAACCATGCGGACCCAGTGTTGATTTATGTATTTTTTTTCTCTCAGCTTCCTGTAAAAAAAAGAAAAAATTGGCAAACTTTATCCTGTACCTTTTTCCCTCCTCCACATGAGTGAAGTGGGAGGCTGGCTCGTTAGAAAAAAAGTGTCATCTCAAACGATGGCAGGAAATTGCTTGTCTACGCGGCGTCACCACGGGAATAACCTGTCATGTGACACACAACATAACTCCCCTCCCCTACTGCTCTCCCATCACCCCTCCCCCTTGTACAGAAACAAATGGATCAGTGACTTCCAATCCATGTGCACATTTAGACCATGCCCATCCTCTCCATTCAATTCAGCAAATGACAGCAGGGCTATGTAGCCTGACTGGCTTTGTGAAGGGGGAGGGAGGGTGGGAGGGATGGAGAGGGGGAGGGAGGGATGGAGGGGGTAGGGGAGTGAGGAGGGATGGAGGAGGGAGGATGGCTATGTAGCCTGACTGGCTTTGTGAAGGGGGAGGGAGGGTGGGAGGGATGGAGAGGGGGAGGGAGGGATGGAGGGGGTAGGGGAGTGAGGAGGGATGGAGGAGGGAGGGAGGGAGGGAGGGGAGGGAGGGAGGGGAGGGAGGGAGGGGAGGGAGGGAGGGAGGGAGGGAGGGAGGGAGGGAGGGAGGGAGGGAGGGAGGGAGGGGAGGGAGGGAGGGATGGGGAGGGAGGGAGGGAGGGATGGATGGAGGGGAGTGAGGAGGGATGGAGGGGAGTGAGGAGGGATGGAGGAGGGAGGGAGGGAGGGAGGGAGGGAGGGGAGGGAGGGAGGGATGGGGAGGGAGGGAGGGAGGGATGGATGGAGGGGAGTGAGGAGGGATGGAGGGGAGTGAGGAGGGATGGAGGAGGGAGGGAGGGAGGGAGGGAGGGAGGGAGGGAGGGAGGGAGGGAGGGAGGGAGGGAAGGAGGGAGGGAGGGAGGGAGGGAGGGAGGGAGGGAGGGAGGGAGGGAGGGAAGGAGGGAGGGAGGGAGGGAGGGAGGGGAGTGAGGAGGGATGGAGGAGGGAGGGAGGGAGGGAGGGAGGGAGGGTGGGAGGGATGGAGGGGGGGAGTGAGGGATGGAGGACGGAGGGAGGGAGGGAGGGAGGGAGGGAGGGAGGGAGGGAGGGAGGGGAGGGAGGACGGAGAGTTCCACTGGGTGCTGTTAAATCAGGAAAATAATCCCCCATTTCCAGAATCCGGAATGTGAGCCTATCAAGAGCTACTCCGGCAACTACAAATTTAGACTAAGGACACAAGGGGAATAAAAACCAAACAAAAATAGGCAGGCTGTCTATTTCTTTAGTCAGTCAATAGACACTATTTCATGGCTGCAAGTGTTTACTGAGCCCGTTCGGTGTAAGTTACATGTACGTAGCCGTGGTGGACCTTTCCAGACACAGCCCCGTGGGCGCCAGAATAAATGCCAGATTCAATGAATGAATCATATGGATCTGATTCACATGACCCAATCACGTGAATCTGATCAACAGCATCAGACTTTGGCTGAGGCCAGAGTTGACTTTCCACAAACATGCCATGCTATTGTTCGCACTCCAAATAGCTGATATAAATCAACCCCTTAAGAGGTCAGTGTACATTTTTCCGTTCAATACAGCACCTATCCCTTTTCTAGCACTTGCCATCATCTGCACTGGGAGATCCCATCACCGAGGGACAACAGAAAGTGGTCCATACGGTGTATGACCCTCTGCTGTACTGTACTACTGTACTGCTGCATTTGATCGACTCGCAACAAAGGTCATGCAGTCAGGATCCTGCACGTATCCGATGGACATTGAGATGAAGACCTTCCTTCCAATTGGATGAGTCCACTAGCTTCTGTGATTACGTGCCACGAGAGTCTCAGAGAAAAAAAGGCTTCCAATGACTGAACCAAAAAAGTTTGGAAAAGGTACTGCTGGGATCGTAATATCTAGTCTTCTTAACCCCGACCTTCCTCAATCCTCCAAAATCCTTCGGGTTGTTTTGGAGGATTACGGAGGATTAAGGAAGGTTGTTAAATTTACAATGGAGGATTGTGTAGGATTTAGGAAGCATGTTACAATGAGATGTTGGAGGATTGTGGAGGACTGAGTAAGGATGTTAAATTTACACCGGAGGATTGTGGAGGATTCAGGAAGCATGCTAGAAAGAGATCTTGGAAGATTGTGGAGGATTTGGGATGGCTGTCAAATTTACACAGGAGGACTGTAGAGGATTGTGAAGGATTGAAGAGGGTTCCATGTAAACAGTGCTCGGGGGTTAGAGATTTACAATTTTGGTTATTTTCAGTCAGTTTGAAGAATATCTGAATCCCTTCAATTCAGTTTATGCAGGAGGTCCAAGAACGGACATCTCACTTTCTGGATTATACACATGTACCCCCAGTGAGGCGTAGAAGCGTAGAGTGTCGGCAACACTTAGACTGCCTTTAACGACACGCACTGAGAAAGTAGAGAACATGACGCACAATCAGGGGTCGGGGGAACATGTGGCACAAACGCTGGTGTCTGCTTGGAAGGGAAGAGAATGGCATACATGTACATGTACATACATGTTGGGAGTAAGCCCCTCCACAGAAGAGAAAAAAACAAACAACCCCAACGTCCAGCCTCCCTTTCTCCTGACACAACCAATTTGGGCGCTGTCGCAGTGGCTCGTCGGGCCAATCTCTCCCGGCACTATGACTGGTGCGTTAGCAGCAAACACCGGGAGCAGCGCTGTCTGTCGCTTGGGGACCGAAAAAAAAAAAAAAAAGGGGAAGGGGGAGGAAAGAGCGAGAGGGGAGAAGGGAGGGCACCAGGAAATGTTGCAGCAACGGAAAGAAAAAAAAAACTTGACGGGCTTAGAGAGTTGAGGAATGATTAATCAGAAAGTGGCTGCGTGGGTGTGCGTGACTCTGCTTCAGGTTCATCATTGAATTCGTACAGGGCACAGTCAATGAGGTGGCAGGATTTAGCCAGCTGCGTTTCCCCCACTTCTCTACCACAACCCCACATGTACATCACAAAGATAGTTGGGGATGAGACACATCAAACCAAACTGAAAAGATAGCTGAATTTAAAAGTGACAAGACCGCTCGGGTTATAAAACTGTCCCGTTCTTTGTCTCTGTGTGCCTGTCGGTCGCCCTCCCAATGTTGTAAAATTGAGTGTAGGGTCTATTGTAATTATTAAGAAATGTTATTTCGTTCGGTTGAGCGAGGCAGAGAATGAGAACGAAATTGTGAAATATCACTCCGCAGAGCGGAGGCGTACAGTGAGTTAAGAGTCTGCATGGGTATATAAGGAAGGGTGCGGCAAGAATGCGCCATCTGCGTTCCGACAGGCGAACCCCTCACATCAATTTCTCCAACTCATTTTATTATTTGCAAGGCTTTTCCCACTGGGGTTTTTCCATCCTACAAATAATGTGAATGAAGTTGATGAGGAAGATTGATGCACAGTTATAATCATAAAACACTGAGACACATTGATACTAAGATGGAATTATGACGCAATACAGGACAGGTGGAGACTGAACGACTGATCACAATGCTATAAACCATATACTATATTATACTTGAGTTAAAAGATGTATAATAGGCATAGCTAAAAATCGATGGAGCACCATCATGAACGGTTCCACTACACATATATAATTATTGTAAGAATTGAATTGTTACTTAATTGTGAAACAAGGAATAAAGGGTTGGTGTGCCTGTTGGTTGCCCTCCCTGAAAAGATATCTGAATTTCTCAGGCCCCGTGCTCCCCACAATAGTCTCAGGGAGAGAGTTCCAAAGTTGTGTGTAGTATGGTGTGAAGGATCACTGATGACTTGCAGTTCTGGATACAACCTGATTTCCTTAAATTCATTTTTTTTTTCAGGGGGTGGGGAGGTGGCATTAAGCCTCAATCACAAGGGAGGAATGAGGTTCTTCGGGGATAATCACGCGACCGCAACCAAGTCTAATGGGACTCCATGATAATATTTCTGAATGACAGTTTGTTTATATAGTAGTATAAACCAAGAACTTTGGTTGCACCCAGAATCTAGTGGCCAAAATGTCCGCCACAGGCTGTCTCAGATTTTGTCAGCTATGACTGGAGATAATACACAGGTCTAAGGAAATTGGCTTCAGCACTTAGCTAGCCGCTTCCAATCGTGGGAGAAAGAATTTGGACAGGGCGTACATGTAGTTCTGAAATTAGTCTTGCTGGGCAGGTGCAGTCTGTTCACTCCCAAGTTGAGCTTGGCCTCGGCCTCATCAAACACTATGGCATGCCTCCCCCTCCTCCAGGCCACCCCACAGCTGGCCTATCGGGAGCCATTATTGCCCGTCAGTCAAGAGTGGTGTAAAATTCCATGTGGCCATGTGAACAACAGAACACAGTCCCGAGTTTCTTACAATCATTTGACTGTAGTTCATTTTTGGCTGACAGATTCACAAGAGATCGGATAGATAGTTTACAGCATTGCAAACGTCCGGTCACATCCTTACAAATGTCACCCGAGCTAAATGTCACTGATGTGCTAAGCAACAAGGGACCTTTGATTTCTAACCATGTACTGGGCATGAATCGGCGCATGTGTGATCTGCTAGCTTGAGAAGCAGACCTGTGCACATACATATTGTTGCCCTTTTCAGAGACTGAAGCTCTTTGATACAAACCTTCAAACAGCCAGACTGACACGCACCAAGCCCCTAATCTAACTCATCTTAATCGAGACTGTCCTCCAGGCCTCAGATCCACAGGATGTCAAATCCTGCTCAAGATCTGAAGATGGTGGCTAGGAAACACACTGACCACATCCGATGGGAAATTGTTGTCACATTTGAAAAAAAAAATAACCTCTTAAAGTTGGTACTTAACAATTTAGGCATATTCTGAAGGTTGTGTACTGCCAGCGAAGGGAAGGGTTTGAGTTGCCGCTGTGAGGGCGCTCTTCAACCATGTGACCTGACGCTTTTCGCAAAGGGGTCCTTGAGGGATGGGAGTCACTGCTAGCCAAGACTAGGCGATTATTTGCTACTGTGAGGGCGCTCTTCAACCATGTGACCTGACGCTTTTCATAAGGGGTCCTTGAGTGACGAGGGAGTCACTGCCAGCCAAGACTAGGCTGTGATTTGCAACTGTGAGGGCGCTCTTCAACCACGTGACCTAGAGAACCTATTTACAGAGAGTACCGACAACTTCATATTTGGACGCCATTTTGTTTCCATTGTTCAGTACGGCGTGGGGATCACCTGTCGATGACAACTAAATTTGCATGTTGCGAACCCCACGCCGTACGGAACAATGGAAACAAAATGGCAAACAAATCTTAAGTTGTTGGTACTCTTTGTACATAAGTGACTCTTATGTGACCAAACGCACTCCGCATGGAGGTCAGGCGAGAAATCAAAGTCACATTGCAACAGAGGAACTTTTGACAATGACGCCAGCACAGAAGAGATGGACAGTGTGGGAAAAAAAAAATTGAGACTTACGTTTGGAGCCAAAGCTGCCAAAGGAGCTGGTCGCTGGGGTGGAGAAGAGACCCGTTCCTCCTCCGGTATTTGAGGTGCTGCTGAACAGGGTCCCCGCCGCACTGGAGGTGTTGGAGCCGAACCCCATGCCTACAATGGGACAGAGAGAATGAACACCAGCATGAGGAGGCGTGCTTGCTACTGCATGTATCATGTGTTATAGAAACGTTGAATCACGCATGGGGAACTTCACATTGGTACCCTCGTCAGTCCAATGAACTGTGAAATTTTCTTGTCCACTTCAATGCGATTTCACAACCATATGAACTTGTACATTCTATTTGATAGAGGGGGATCCTTAGTGGGAAGCTGGACACTGTCATAAATGCAGGAAGTGGACTCTATCCTGGTAACTGACACTTGCTCTGGAAACTAGATGTTGTCCTGGAAACCGGGCTCTTTTCCCCCGGAAACTGAACACAGAGAGTTGGACATGATTGTCCCAATACCTGCAACTTACAGTAGCTCTGGAGACTGAACATTGTTCTTGACATTGGACATTCATAGATGTAACATATACACACAAAATACATTGGAAGTTGTCTTGGAACACTGTCATGGAAGGTGGGAAGGGTACAGGCAATTGGACAGAAGTCCTGCAGCCGATTTTAAGAAATGTTGTGTAAGTTACGCAGCTTACAAATGGTGCGTAAGTCGTGCACCACAAAAATGTTGCCAAACACAATATTGCGTATGCAACATTTTAAGTTTCTTGACATCGGCTGGTGAATGCTGGCCACTGTGCAGAAGTGACTGCGCCCCTACCGTCGTCTGCATCTTACTGAAATTTCCGTATCAGGCTAATCACGCATACTATTAGATGCTGATTGTGTGATGCTGGACAAAACCGAATGAAAAAGGCACAGAAATACCGAAAGATAAAAACAACTGGATGCAGCTTTTTCTTGCAGTCCTTTCCTACTCTGATCATTGCGCGCTGCAGGTTTTCCCCCGTCTCAACGCCACACCTCCATACCTGATGAAGAAGTCTGCCCAAAGGTATTTCCCGTGCTCCCGAACAGTCCGCCCCCAGTACCAAAGACGTTGGCTGCGGGAGTCTGGGCACCAAACGCCGAGGGGGTCCCGAAGCCGGTCGTCCCTGGGGCCTTGGCTCCAAAGGCATTGGTACCAGCTGGATGATTGACAAAGGAAAAGAATAAACGGAGACATTGATAAAGTTGTTTAACAATGACATTTCAATAAATTGTTTGTCTGCCATGTATAAGAATGATTTCAGTTTAAGGGTGAAAAAAAACCCCTTAAAGCCACAAAAGACCACCTATTAATATGTAGAAAATTGACACCATCTGCCACAACCACTTGCCAAAATAAATTGGACTTCCAGTATGACCAAAATCATGATTTTGTGTCAACCGGGCAATGGTCAGCTGTGCCAGTACGTAGCTGTGTACAAATTATGCGTCATGCAAGTGTACGTGTCAAAAAATCAAATTTGTTTTAAACTGTAAGTCCATTTTTGGGGGGCAAGTAGTTGTGCCAGACAATGTCCATTTTCTACATAATAATAGGTGTCAATTTGCGTTCTTTCCCTCACCCTTTCACTGTGAGGATATTAAACTAAAATTTTGCCCCCATATCCTCAAAGGACAATGACAACTTACAGACAGCACTTCAAGAGTAATCCGTCCGAAATAATTCACACGCTTTAGTAGAAACAACTGTAGCTGTTGCTACAAAAGATGCACTCTGATGAAACAGTTGTTTCTACGAAAGCTTATGCACTGTTAAAAACTGGTTAGTTTTGAAGTGCTATTGAAGTAGTTATGATAATAATATCAAATTGAAAAGGAGTTGCATAGAAAACTTTGACTTGACAAGAATTTGAACCTGAGAACTCTGCTTTGTGTACCAGCACCAGTACCTTCCCATCTGAGCTATCCAGCCATTAGATGCTGGCCTCCCAAATAGTCAACTAGTCTTTGCCGGGGGGTGAGGGTGGGGCAAAGTTTTCATTGCCATTTTTTCATTTTTTTCAATTAATTTTTTCAATTAATTCAATTTATTCAATTAATTCCCAATTAATTAATTCATTTTTTCAATTAATTCCCAAACAGTTCCCAATTTTTCATTGATTTGTTTGCCTTGATAATAATATCTGTTTAATAGACTAATGCAGTTATCATTACACACATCCTCAAGGACAATTAAAAAAAAAAAGTTAGCCAAATTTTATTAATGAAAATAAAAAAATTGCGGGGTTAGTCCTGAGTCCATGATTCATTGGCTGGTTCCCTCTATACGACAGGTGATCTCTGCTGCAGGAACCAATACAAGAACTGCCAGTCTGAATCAGGATCCTTGTGAGACAATCCTTTTCAATGTTCACAGAAACAGTACTGTATGCAGACGTATGAGACTTGCTGTACTTCCATCTAACGAAAATCATGACACCAAAGTGCTGGGGATTTAAGTGTTGAACACAGTTCAACACAATGAGGGTTAATACTTCCCTTGGAGAAAATTCTTCTTGGATCACCACGTCTGACCCTATAATTTTCAAGAATCTGATATACTTCAGATAATTTAAGACTACAGTGTATTTGATGTTTCGATCCTTTCAAAGGAACTTTCTCAAAAACAGAATGCTTGTCAGGCCCTTTTGAGATTTGTATATTTTTGTTTCATTTAAGTTAGTAAGCAGACTGTAACTTTGTGTCACAGTCAGTAGGTATTAAGTTCTTCAAGTTTAGCTTACGGTGAAGTGTACCAGTACTAGTGCTACCCATGATATATATGTGCAGAAACAGAAATTAAACCATGGTACTACCCTTGATCTGCACTGTGTGGTAGTGGACCAGTAACAATTAATAAGAAACAAAAAAGCGAGAGAAACGAAACACAAAGCAAAAACTGAAGGACAGTAAATATGCCATGCAGTGCAAATACCGGGGGTGACTGAAATTAAAAGCTGAAATCGAACAAAAATACTCAAGAATTATCTGATCTGAAGCGATTGCTAGGATTTTGACTCTGGGAACTTACGCTGGGTTTTGGGGGTGGCAGGAGAGGGGAAACGACCTGGTGAGTGAAAGCATGCAGGCACAACATTGAAAACGGCCCAATCAGTAAAAAAAAAAGCAAGAAAACAAAATCAACAAATCCCTGCTCATTGCTTTCGGCGAGGCGAATGGACCCCATACCGACACAAAACAAGACAGAGAGGAATTGCAAGATTCAAAGATGATGTGTGTACATGTTCCTGCACCTTCTCCAAAAAGAAATTCCAAGCCTTTTCTATGGCAAAATTTTGAAAATCCAGGACTTTTTTCCCTCTTTACTGTTTCTAACCTAAAGTGATTAGTGGCAAAAGAATCTAAACATTACTGGTGGCCACGGTCAGCCAGGTATCTCTCTGGCTGTGACTGTGGCAGATGAGAGATGGTAGCCTGGAATTCAGGTAATGGTGGCCAAAGTCAGCCAGGTATCTCTCTGGCTGTGACTGTGGCAGATGAGATATCGTGGCCTAGAATTCAGGTAATGGTGGCCAAAGTCAGCCAGGTATCTCCCTGGCTGTGACTGTGGCAGATGAGATATCGTGGCCTAGAGTTCAGGTAATGGTGGCCAAAGTCAGCCAGGTATCTCCCTGGCTGTGACTGTGGCAGATGAGATATCGTGGCCTAGAATTCAGGTAATGGTGGCCAAAGTCAGCCAGGTATCTCTCTGGCTGTGACTGTGGCAGATGAGATATTGTGGCCTAGAATTCATGTAATGGTGGCCAAAGTCAGCCAGGTATCTCCCTGGCTGTGACTGTGGCAGATGAGATATCGTGGCCTAGAATTCAGGTAATGGTGGCCAAAGTCAGCCAGGTATCTCCCTGGCTGTGACTGTGGCAGATGAGATATCGTGGCCTAGAATTCAGGTAATGGTGGCCAAAGTCAGCCAGGTATCTCCCTGGCTGTGACTGTGGCAGATGAGATATCGTGGCCTAGAATTCAGGTAATGGTGGCCAAAGTCAGCCAGGTATCTCTCTGGCTGTGACTGTGGCAGATGAGATATCGTGGCCTAGAATTCAGGTAATGGTGGCCAAAGTCAGCCAGGTATCTCTCTGGCTGTGACTGTGGCAGATGAGATATCGTGGCCTAGAATTCAGGTAATGGTGGCCCAAGTCAGCCAGGTATCTCTCTGTCAGTGACTGTGGCAGATGAGATATCGTGGCCTAGAATTCAGGTAATGGTGGCCAAAGTCAGCCAGGTATCCCTCTGGTTGTGACTGTGGCAGATGAAAGATGGCGGCCTAGAATTTAGCTAAGGCCCCCCAAAATAAATACTCTCTGGTCAGGACAAAGTTCCAGAATTGATGCAGCAATGCGGATTTTTTATTTTTTTGGGAGGGGGTGGGTTAAGATTGGCAATGGTCCAAGCCAGCTTTTAGGCATTGCTTGATTTTTTGGGGTATGCTTTATTAATAATGTATACCATAAAAGCAATGTAGTTGTTAAATACAACTTTTGACCAGAGGCTTTTAAAAAAATGACTTGTGGATGGGAATTAGTTACTCGCAATCATTCAGGCGGTGCGGAAATAGAGGGTGTTGCTTTGAAAATTTTGAGTAAAAATATGAAGGAAAAAAACCCCAACAAAAACAAACATTGGTGCGCACATTCAAAATCAACAAGGGCGCTGACCAGTGACCACCTATTTTTTTTTTGGGGGGGGGCCCAATGGTGGCCAAAGTCTGCCAGATATCCACCCCTCTGGCTGGGTGGGTTGTAAATGTACCTGAGCCAAATGTGGAAGCCCCAAAAGGGGTCTTGTTGGCCCCAAACATGGCCTTGCTTCTGTCGTTCGTTCGTCGGGTACTTTAGTTGTGCCCCAGCAGAAGAATCGGTGTATTAGATCTGTTCAAAAACAAAGAAAGTGCGATAGAAAGAATCTCAAAAAGCATATTCATTATTATAGCAGGATTTAACCTTGGCCAGCCATGCCATAGACAGAGGCTGAATAAACAGAGGCTACAGAGGCTACAGAGGTACATTCAGAGACACAGAAGGGCCGTTCCCACTACGAAAATAATCGCGATTTGAATCGCGATTCAAAAACCGGGTTTTTTTGTGTGTGTCCACACAGGTCAAATAATCGTGTCGCAAATAAATGCGAGCCGATTGCGGATAGCATGCGGTCGCGCTGCGCAAGCGAGAATGGCGGGACTCGCTGACGAACGTAAACAAACCCTGTGCTGCACTTCCTGGCAGTAAGCTGATGGCAGGAAATGCCATGCTTGCACAATGCATCGTGGGCTTAAAAAAAAACGGTGCGATTTGAGCGGAGCGTTCCCACACACATCGCGTCGCAAATAAACACGATTATTTGAAAAAGTCTCACTCTTAGTGGAGTCTGAATCGCGATTCAAATCCCACTAATAATCACGTTTATTGTGTCCCCACACGGAAAGAGTGGAGTTTGAATCGCGATCCAAATAATCACATTTATACAGTTTGTTCTGTGGTTATGATGAAGTGCCTCTCACTCAATGCATGTTTTCTTCGAATGATCAGTTGGCAAAAACCAAGACAGCGAGAAGACTGCTGTACCATACGGTGTGTTGAGAGTTGAGACCACCTGTTACTAGCTTTTTTGGCAATGTACATTCACCTGGCAATGGCATTCTTCCTGCAAATGCTATTCTGCTGGTACCTTACTCTGTTTGTCCAACTGCCATTTATGTCGTGCCGGCTGTCTTGCCCGAAAGGTTATACAAGGACGACCTTTGGAAGAATAACCTTTCGGGTCAAACTAAAAGAGCTGGCAACACGTGATGTCAATTGGCCAATCCGAGTAGGCTAAGGGACCGGCAAGATTGCCGTTGCTGGGTGAATGTAACGGTTGTAACCTGCCTATTTTTTGTTTTACCAAATACTAAAATAGGCCAGCTGAGCCACTTTTGGGGTTGGCCTTCAACTGGCCCTGAAGAC
This sequence comes from Luidia sarsii, assembly GCA_949987565.1. Taxonomy (NCBI): domain Eukaryota; kingdom Metazoa; phylum Echinodermata; class Asteroidea; order Paxillosida; family Luidiidae; genus Luidia; species Luidia sarsii. The sequence continues at coordinate 13,079,551 of OX465102.1, read as the reverse complement.
GATTTCAAATTCAATTAACAACTGGCCACTGCTGCATATGAACCATATTATTATTTTGCTCACGGAATTTGGCAAGAATTTACTGACCTATATCAACTACCGGTAATCAAAATTCATGTGTAGACCTAAATCTGTTCATGTAATTTAAATTTAATTCAAATTTAGCTTTTTTTCTTTGAACTGACATTTCAACTCTGCCACCTCAATGTTGGATTTTAGGAAACCTGAAATTTAACCTGTTTCAGTGTTTGTTATTTTTTATCTGCACACTGACACTGCACATGATCAACATTAAGCAACACATGCTACACAACAATGTTTAACCTAGTCCCACTCACTGGGCCGCTAGGAGCTCCTCTGAAACGATTTGTGTGTTGATCTGTCGCACTAGCGTCCCACCGCGTCTAAAATAGGAAAACACAAATGCTCAACAGATGGCTTTAAAAGTGCCCGAAATCGCGTCAAAAGATTCAATAAAACTTAAAAGCACCTGACGGATTCTACACATGTCAAGACGAACAAGTGGTATTTCAGCGGTACATGTACTAACAATTAATTTTTGGATAGCAATTCCGACAAAATGTCTCCTATGTCGGCATCGGACATGTCGAGTTGTTCAAAACGCAATGTTTGTACACCGTGTACACAATGTACTGGGTACTAGACATTGAGAATGTCTGTTTTATATTACTTTATTAGACGCGGTGGGACGCTAGTGCGACAGATCAACACACAAATCATTTCAGAGGAGCTCCTAGCGGCCCAGTAAGTCAAGTGGGACTATGTCTTACTTTAACCATGGTTCAACTCATTACTCAAGCAAGCAGTAAACTATTGTGCATTGAAAGTGAAAGTTCTTCGAAGTACGATGACTGAATGAGTGAATGACTTCCTACCTTTTTTGAACAGTCACGAACGTTTGTGTGAATTACCTGTATGAACATTCAGATGGACTGGATGGTTGTGTGGTACTGTGGGAAAGTCACCTCTGTCGTACCTTCACCCGACAAGTTACCCTTTTTTAAACTAAATTTGAATTTGGTTCAAATTTCGATAAAAAAAGGTGACTTGTCCGTTGTCGGGTCAAAGTTACTCGGACTACCTCTGTGGTACGGGTAGCCTTAATGTCATATAACATTCATAATACTGATAAAAAAGTGATAGAAAAAGGACCGAAAACCACGAAAGTAGGAAAGAGTTTAACTCGGACTTGGAAGTCAAATCGGAACATCACGTGTTGGGCAATGCAACAACAGCACTCACCAGCGTTAGGTATTGTGAATGGACGCAAATTACAACATTTTCAGAACGATATTGGAAATGGACAAAAATGGGTCTCAAAGAGCAGAACTGTGCCTTGTTCGAGACACGAGCGGTGTTTTATAGACCCCGTGCATGCTCGTTGTCAAAACGTTCCTCGTAGGACGTGAAAGTGGCTGTAATTACCGATGAAGTCAACGGAGGAAACTGCTTGAGAAGAGGTTTACTCCGCTTTGATCCCGCTAAAACCAGTCTGCCATCTTGAGCACACGCTGCTCTGCAGTGCTCATGCGCGCTGAACTACGACCGCTTTTCTTAGCGGGTATACGACCGTTTCGTGTTTCATTGCTTAGCTGTACGGCAGCACATGGTGCACATGAAACGGCCGTACAAACGTAAATAATACATGAATCAAAGTATGGACAAGGTCACGAGGGGCGGACCTCAAACTTCAAGTTGGTGCGATTGTCCCCCATTTCCCCCCATACTCATACTTCATAGACGGCAGTGTGCATAATTTATGTTAGTTGTTACATCCTCACAATTACTTTGGTACCTTCCACTGCAAGTGCAAGATAGACTAGTGAATAGTGACTGTCTACCTCCATGGTCTTACTCTTAGTGAGTACTGATACAGTGACACTGATAGTGATATTGGCTAGTGCTGTAAGTAAAGCGCATATGTTTGTATTACAAACATAATTCTTGTGCAAACATCGGATTGATGCCCGGTCGAAGTCCCTATCTCACTTCTCATAGTATCTACTAGTACTACTACTTGTACTAGTACTAGTATTATACTAGTACTAGTAGTAGTACTAGTAGTAGTACTACTACTCTAGTACTACTACTAGTAGTAGTAGTACTACTAGGTCGTATAGGCGTGGTAGTAAAAACTAGTATGTATCGTGGGGGCCCAGTTTCCGACGGTACGCGTTTTCGACGCTTGGCCTTCTACATGTAAATCACATCGCACGATGAAAACAACTCCCTATAACGATCTCAGACTTCGTATCTTCCGGTTTGTTTCCTGCTCTTTGTCCGTCACCGAAAATATGCAAAGTTAAGGCTTTTCCAGTAGGTCAAACTCGTGTGATTCAAAAAGTTGCTCTTTTGGGGTCTATTTTCCTAGCCTGTACAAAATTGGCGGTTGCTTCGTAGCTCCAGTTTTCTTTATTGTTGGTCCTAAAAAAACCCTGAGTGTACCATAACAAACCCTAACATGTGTAGAAAAAATATATATACGCAACTTGAGGCAGTCCGTTCTGGGTAAAAACTATGGAGGCTCCTAGTATAGGGGGTCTCGCTTATATAATTTTTTTAATTATTATTTAAAGGCATAAAGTTACATAGTCTAATAGGCTTTTATAAAATAAAAATGAAAAAAAAATAAAAGGGCAGCTAGAAAAAGTACCAAGAAGGAGGAAATGTGTCTTTTGAGTGACATTGGGAAAGGTCATAACTGAAGAAGCAGTGAGTGAGAAAGAGGATTGTGGATTTTTTTTTAAATGTCACAGAAGAAGACATCAACCAGATGAAAAATTCAACCCCACCAAAAGGGCAAAGAAAACAGAATCTGCTTCCATGGCTGAATAACAATAGCATGGATCAAGCCAAACAATCACATCCTGCCTCGACGTATCTTCTGATGTGGAAATTAACAAGGATGAGAAATGCTGCGTGTCACACATAGATACACCCCTACCGTATTTCATCTCTATGGTATACTTGAAGATCCAAATTCAAAAAGTTAAAAGATATCTTATAATGATATACAAAAATGTTGCAAACTGCTTACTGACTAAAATTACCAAAATGCAAATCTTAAAATTTAGTGGGCCTGACGTTTCGATCCTAGCAGGACCTTTCTCAAAGGCAGAGTGACAAGGACAACACAGATACATGTACGGGGGAAGGAAGGGGGAAGAGAGTGAATAGGACACGGATGAGAAACAAAGGACAAAGAGGAAAGCTGGTATAGGGTGAGATCAAAGGGAAGGGCAAGGAGTAGGGTAGGGATTAGTGAGAAGAAGGGGAAAGATCAAAGAAAGAAGTGTGAAGAAGTGAACATAAAAGAAGGATTATCAGAAAGCAGCATGGTGTTAGTCATTACCCTCCTGGATGTTGAGACCATGTGGTTGAATAGTCCGAAGACGCTTCATCCACATTTTCTCACGGCTTAGACGGACAGCATTACTACGGTTACCAAGGGATTCAATGCCCAGTACACTCATATCTGATATCGAATGATCAGGGAGATTGAAGTGATACCCAACAGGGGTGTCCATTTTACCGGTTTTGATTGTAGACCTATGGCCATAGATACGTTTTTTGAGGGTGTTTTTGGTCTCGCCAACATACTGAACATTGCAAACTCTACATGAGACGAGGTATAATTATGATGTTTGAGGTAGTGCACGTGATAGAGCCATAGGTCGTGTGGGTAGTTCCAGAAGAATTTCCATTGAAAGAGTCTATATTTTCCTTGACATGTGTCTTGCAAACAATGCATTTCGAGGTACACTTAAATTTACTAAATTTAGTGGGAGGTGAAGTGTCCAAAGGGGAAACCTCTGCTCGGACAATTAAGTCACGCAGGTTACGGGGGCGCCTGAAAGCCAAAACAGGCGAATTAGGAATGGCATCAGCCAGACGATCTGAAGTGTGGAGAATGTGGTGGTTTTCCTTAGTTATCTTCCTGAGAGGAGGAAGAGAAGGGTGGTAGGAAGTAACTAAGGGCTTGTCCTTGGGACCTGGTGGCTTTTGTTTTAGTGCCGAACTTCTTGGAATGGAATAGACTTTAGCAATGGAGTTCTTCACTTGGCGAGAACTATAGCCTCTAGCAACCAAGTTACTGGCCAATACACGTGTATGGCGGCGAAAGTCAGACTCATTTGAATATAATTATATGCGCCTCAATCTGAGGGCCTGGCTGTAGGCTATACCAGTCTTACAGTGTCTGGGGTGACAACTGGAGGCATGGAGATATTGATGAGTGTCGTTGGGCTTAGAATACAAGTCAGTAGTAAGTGTGTCGAGGTCTTTCCGGACGGTGACTTCCAGAAAGTGGGTCTGCTGGAGAGATTGTTCCCATGTGAATTTGATAGTGCTGTGGAAGGAATTGATGTGGTCAAAGAAGGCATTCAAGCTGCAACCGTCCCTAGTCCAAATGAAGAAAACGTCATCTATGTATCTCCACCAAATCCAAGGACGGCATGGAGCCTCACTGAGCATGCGTTCCTCAAGGTCACCCATGAAGAGGCAAGCAAAGGAAGGAGCCATGCGTGTGCCCATGGCAGTGCCATTGTGCAGTATGCTATAGTGCATTAAAATATGCAGGTATTAATTGTCTGCTTGAGCAAGATTTGATGAGTCTGATGAACGTTCACTTCCTTGACATTGCTATTGGAGGATTGGACCCAGATCTTTTCAAAGTAACTCTTTCAAGAGAATGCAAAAAGATAGGCATAGCTTGAATTAGAGTCCTTTACTCTGCCTTTGATAATAACTTATAGGTCCTGCTACTATACTATAGTACTAATGCTAGGATTTAGTTGTCAGACCCTCTACTTTTTTGAAATTGTGTCAGTCAAAAGTCTTAAAACTTGGCAAGCTTGATATTGATTTCCAGTGATAAGTACAAACAGTGGCGAATGTTTCTTTCTTTATTTTCCCGCTGGCCCGGGCAAACAGCAGCACTGGTCAAAGTCTAATCCTATCCCGTGCTGCCTTTATAAACAAATCACAGTTTGTGTAACGATTGTGCTCGTATAATTGCAGCGATAGCAAAGCCATTTGATTTCGGTATCTCCATTCCAGCGGCCATTTGTTCCCCTCCCCGTGAGACTTGATATATGCCGCTTCTGTTCTACATGAAGACTGAGGATGGGACTGTTTGTTGCTTCTTGAATGGCAGTTCTAGTGCTGGCAAAGATATATTGCTGAGATAAAGTAGGTCCTGGTTTCCAATTCAAATCTAGAGTTAGCCTTTTTTTTCTTTATCTGTGCATGTACTATACATGTGCATAATTATGTTTGATTCAGCCTTTGAGTATCTATGTGATTTCAGGCTGTTCATGGTGGAGGTAGCATGTCAAGGGTGGTTTGCACTGGCACCGTGTGAAAATATTTTTCGTGGGGAAGCGTGGTTCACTTCAGAGATTTTCACATTTTGTTACTGCTAACCACCCTTGACTTGATTAGCCATTGAGTAATTCCTGTTTTCAAAAGGCTGCATTTCTTTTCATCATTGTTTGTGTCTGTTTCTTCGACGTTAATTTATTCTACTTTGTTTCCTCACAAGACCTGGTCTTTTGAATGTTGCTCCATGATTGCCTCTGGTTGTAGTTTATTTCTTCTCCAATGAACCAATGAACCAATGAACCAATGGACCAATGGAACAATGGACCAATGGAACAATGGACCAATGAACCAATGAACCAATGAACCAATGAACTAATTGACCAATGCACCAATGAACCAATGAACCAATAGACCAATGAACCAATGGACCAATGAACCAATGAACCAATGAACCAATGCACCAATGCACCAATGCACCAATGAACCAATGGACCATTGAACCAATGAACCAATGGACCAATGGACCAATGAAGCAATGGACCAATGAACCAATTGACCATTGAACCAATGAACCAATGAACCAATGGACCAATGAACCAATGAACCAATGAACCAATGAACCAATGAACCAATGAACCAATGAACCAATGAACCAATGAACCAATGGCCCAGTGAACCAATGAACCAATGAACCAATGAACCAATGGACCATTGAACCAACGAACCAATGGACCAATGAACCAATGGACCAATGAACCAATGAACCAATGGACCAATGGACCAATGAACCAATGGACCAATGAACCAATGAACCAATGGACCAATGGAACAATGAACCAATGAACCATTGAACCAATTGACCAATGAACCAATTGACCAATGAACCATTGAACCAATGAACCAATGGACCAATGGACCAATGAACCAACGAACCAATGGACCAATGAACCAATGAACCAATGAACCATTGAACCAATGAACCAATGGACCAATGAACCAATGAACCAATGGACCAATGAACCAATGAACCAATGAACCAATTGACCAATGAACCAATGGACCAATGAACCAATGAACCAATGGACCAATGGACCAATGAACCAATGAACCAATGGACCAATGAACCAATGGACCAATGAACCAATGAACCAATGAACCAATGAACCAATGAACCAATGAACCAATGGACCAATGGACCAATGAACCAATGAACCAATGAACAAATGAACCAATGAACCAATGAACCAATGGACCAATGAACCAATGGACCAATGAACCAATAACCAATGAACCAATGAACCAATGAACCAATGAACAAATGAACCAATGAACCAATGAACCAATGGACCAATGAACCAATGAACCAATGGACCAATGAACCAATGGACCAATGGACCAATGGACCAATGAACCAATGAACCAATGAACCAATGAACCAATGAACCAATGAACCAATGAACCAATGAACCAATGGACCAATGAACCAATGAACCAATTGAACCAATGAACCAATGAACCAATGAACCAATGAACCAATGAACCAATGAACCAATGGACCAATGGACCAATGAACCAATGAACCAATGAACCAATGAACCAATGGACCAATGAACCAATGAACCAATGAACGAATGGACCAATGAACCTTTGGACCAATGAATCGATTAACCAATGGACCAATGAACCAATGGACCAATTAACCAATGGACCAATGAACCAATGGACCAATGAACCAATGAACCAATGAACCAATGAACCAATGAACCAATGAACCAATGAACCAATGGACCAATGAACCAATGAACCAATGAACCAATGAACCAATGAACCAATGAACCAATGGACGAATGAACCAATGAACCAATGAACCAATGAACCAATGAACCAATGAACCAATGGACCAATGAACCAATGAACCAATGAACCAATGAACCAATGAACCAATGAACCAATGAACCAATGAACCAATGAACCAATGAACCAATGAACCAATGAACCAATGAACAAATGAACCAATGAACCAATGGACCAATGAACCAATGAACCAATGAACCAATGAACCAATGGACCAATGGACCAATGAACCAATGAACCAATGGACCATTGAACCAATGGACCAATGAACCAATGAACCAATAAACCAATGAACCAATGAAGCAATGAACCAATGGACCAATGAACCAATGGACCAATGAACCAATGGACCATTGAACCAATGAACCAATGGACCAATGAACCAATGAACCAATGAACCAATGAACCAATGAACTAATTGACCAATGCACCAATGAACCAATGAACCAATGAACCAATAGACCAATGAACCAATGGACCAATGGACCAATGAACCAATGAACCAATGCACCAATGAACCAATGAACCAATGGACCATTGAACCAATGAACCAATGGACCAATGGACCAATGAACCAATGGACCAATGAACCAATTGACCATTGAACCAATGAACCAATGGACCAATGAACCAATGAACCAATGGACCAATGGACCAATGAACCAATGAACCAATGAACCAATGAACCAATGAACCAATGAACCAATGAACCAATGAACCAATGGACCAATGAACCAATGAACCAATGGACCATTGAACCAATGGACCAATGAACCAATGAACGAATGAACCGACGAACTAATTGACCAATGAACCAATGGACCAATGAACCAATGAACCAATGAACCATTGGACCAATGAACCAATGGACCAATGAACCAATGGACAAATGAACCAATGAACCAATGAACCAATGGACCATTGAACCAATGAACGAATGGACCAATGAACCAATGAACCAATGGACTAATGGACCAATAAATGAAAACATGATTGAATAATTACTTACAGAAGCCTCAATTAGACTGACTTCAATCTGTTGGCTCTCCAAAAATAAGTGATCTGCCCATCTGCTCTCAAAAGCCATGGCCAACAAACTCATGGCGGAGAGCGCCATCACCGACCAGACCCAAGTCTGCACCTCCTCCATACCAGAGGATGACATCCTGCAGACAGACTTCAACGAGACCACCCAGCTGTTGGTCGGGATGAAAAAAAAGCACCGGGCTGTCTTGCAAGACGGTATGATCATGACTACACCACCCTACCACGAACCAATATGAATAATAGTACACAACATACATAACTAAAAGTGATATATACAATAATTATGTTGCAAACTGCTTACTGACTAAAAATACCAAAATGCAAATCTCAAACTTTAGTGGGCCCGACGTTTCGATCCTAGCAGGACCTTTCTCAAAGGCAGAGTGACAAGGACAAAACAGATACATGCACGCGAAGGAAGGTGGAAGAGAGTGAATAGGACACGGATGAGAAACAAAGGACAAAGAGGAAAGCTGGTAGGGTGAGATCAAAGGGAAGGGCAAGGAGTAGGGTAGGGATTAGTGAGAGGAGGGGGAAAGATCAAAGAGAGAAGTGTGGAGGAGTGAACACAAAAGCCAATGGATTATCAGAAAGCTGCATGGCGTTAGTCATTACCCTCCTGGATGTTGAGACCATTATGAGTCCTTGCATTGGTGGCCTTCCTAAAAAGTCAACTAGACTTTGCTGGGGAGGGGGCACCAGCCAGAAGAAATCAACCATTAATAACTTATAGTTAAAAAGCTGCATCCACTTTATGTGGGATCCCCGAGCTGCTGTAGCCAGGTTTACAACATATGATATATAATATATAATGAAACATTTAAACCGTGCACATACCAAGGACAACCAAGGCGCACAAAACCCCACAAAATTGGGAAATTCGAAAAAAAGCTTCAATTGTTAAACCAAAAAAGTCTTCAGATTTGTCTTGATGAAGCGTTGCAGTAATGGTGATGATTTGATGGCTCCAGGAGAGCCCATGGATGTGGTTGGAGCGAAGTCCAGATCGGTTGTTTGCATCTGAATGAAAGTGGAGGCATGATCCCTGGAGTTATGTCTGTGAATGGTTGAATGCTTCTAGATGGTGCCCCCACCCCCATCAAAGACTATTGCTAGTTGCCTATTTGGGACGGCCACCATCTAAGGGCTGGATAGTTTAAATAGTGAGAGCGCTGACGCAAGGCATAACGGAACTACGGGATTATTTGAGGTCACAGCCGCAATTTCTGAAAGAATGAGGAAATAGCATAATACAAAGATTTCCATCAACAGCGTCCAATGCTTTTCAGTATCATGAATATCAATGTTTTGATGTACTGGTCATCACAGGCCTGAACGACAACTACACCAACTACACTGGCAGCAATGGGATAACGGAGAACTCCTTCACCATTGGGGGCAAGGCTGACATTGTCACGGCAGATAAAACGTGAGTTTAGTTGTCTGCCGAAAAGCTCAAGCAAAAATGCAACAATACTTTGCCTTGATGACCACAACTCTCCGTACATGGTGTTACTTACCACAGACATTTGTTCAATGTTTAATGAACCCACCCAGTAATATTTTTTACTGAAAATACAACCTAATACCAATCCGACCAATTGTTTACAATCGTTCGTGATACCTGGAGATATACAGCAGTTATAATGCTTAAATGCTTCTGACTGGCACCCCAACCCCGGCATATTAGAGAAGGCCAGACCATGTATACCTACATGTAAAAGCTGGATAGCTCAGATGGTACGAGCACTGGTATGCAAAGCCAGAGATCTCGGGTTCAAGTCCTGGTCCAGTCAAGATTTCTTTTGGCCATTTCTCAGACTTGTTCAAAATTTCTCAGTCAGTTGTTGCGTTATTTGTTTGAAAATAGAATCTGCTGTTAATCACCTTTCTGGAGGCAACAATAAAAAATACCTTAAAGATGGAATTACTTGACCGATGTTCCAATCTGAGCATGAATTTGATCAAAGAAAGATATGATGCTTTGCATTTTAAATTCTGGCTTTGAGGAAAAGGTCCAGTTAGCTACAAAACATCAGGCGTTGATTTCATCAAACTCATCGCAACTTACGATCAATCGCAAGGTGATGAAGGGAGATGGACAGAAATCATACGACCGATGGATTATCCATCGTTAGTTGAGTTACAATGCATCGTATAGTTTGGTGAAATCACCCCAGGTTCCTTAAAATGAGTGTCTAACATCCGAATTGAAATTAACAGATTTTGTTCTTATTGTGGGCCTTTTTTTCTTCTTTCTGTAGCATTACGTCAAACAACCTGCCAGTGTACAGGAGAATATGGACCCGTATGTCCTTCAGCTCTGTGAGTGAGTCTGGCTCCAAGCAGGATGGTTGCTTCGCCAGACTCACCTCCAGCAAAGCCAGGTGAGTGACAAAGAGATGTAAAATTTACAGAAATTTCCGGATTTTATTTTTTATTTATGTGTATTTGATTTTTCCCCCGGATTTAATTAATTTTATTTTTTTTTATTTTTTTTTTCTTCAAATTTTATGTAACTGCTCAATTTTATCTGTTAAAACCCCCCGGTTTTTCTTGCTTTTTAAATCCTAATGAGTAAATCGATTGAATGACTGACTGGATCAATGGTATGTCTTCGCAGGCAGAAATGGCGCATTGTCAAGATAGGCCTTCTCTTACTCCTGATGATGGTGGTGTTGGTGAGCATTGAAATATTACGTGTAGGCCTGATCATTCAAGTCAAGGGTTTTCAGAAACGCCTCGTGGCAGTTTCTCCTCTGTGAGTAGCTGTGACATCTGATGAAGCTAGAGCACAGACAAAGTCAGAGTTGATCGGTTCTCTTCAGAACTACACCTATACTCACACTGATGAGAACATCCAAACCCTAAACTCAGTTGAGAATTTTAATGTTGCCGCGAACATAGAATTCACAGCAATTTCGCCACTTTTTCCTGCACAAAGTTCTTTTCGCGGTGATTTCAACAGCCCTCTATCTTCCACCTAGCTATAGGCCACATTCTTGGTAGTAATATGGCTGCAATGCACAAGCCAATGGTGTACAATTCAACAGACTAGACCACAACTGCCTGGCAGCTGCTTACTGACTAAAATTACCAAAATGCAAATCTCAAAATTTAGTGGGCCTGACGTTTCAATCCCTTTGAGAAAGGTCCTGCTATAGGATCGAAACGTCATGACAGGCCCACTAAATTTTGAGATTCACTTTAAAACTGATACAAGGGTCCATGAAATCACCATCAATAGCGTCATATTTTTCTTTTTCTCTCCCACTTCTTTTTGGCAAGATTTTCTTCACTCTGCAAGAGGAGACGGATGGTGTTCGAATCCTCCTTCCTACATCACGCACAGATAACCACAGTATCCTTATCCCAATTTCAGTTCGTCATTTCGCACTCGTACAATGCCCTTAACGGATGCCAGTCTAATTCCATTTGCGACCCTCTCGGCAAAATAGGCCCTTCATTAAGTCGCGCCATGCCTTTGTGCCTACCGTAATCGGCTTTTTCACCCAACAGGCCAGGGCTGTTTATGATTTCATATTTTTTGATGTGATGTCCATTCTTTCATATTGATTTCCATCAACAAAGACAAAAAATATAGCATTTTGTGAGCTTCACTTGTACATGTATACGCCAGTAAAACGTATAGCCATTTCTCCATAAGGCGTTTCATTTTTGGTGACAGATGATCACGACAAGAATTTTGATATATCTCAGGAACGGAATTCACAACACGTACGAGCTGTCACCCGTGACCCTTCCAAACCAACATACATGTATTACTATATATATTAGTAGAAATGAAAGAGTTGTTCATCGAGGTGATGTAGATAAGTGGAAAGGGTGATCAAAGTCACGCGATGTGTCGTTGCTGGTGTCGTTGCCACCAGCAACGACACATCGCGTGACTTTGATCACCCTTTCCACTTATATATTAGTAGACTTGTAACCAGTCTGTTTACTTCACACAATGATGAGCCCTTAACCGTGAACCCCCCCCCCCGCCCCTCCTCCCTCCTTCCCCTTCTAACTCGCCGCCAGTCCTCAACATCAGTGACATCAACGAGGGAAGGCTGGGCATCCTCAAGCTGAGCGTGACCGGGCCCTTTGTGCTGGACGCGGCCGAGGCCCGGGACCCCCACAACGCCACGGTCGTACTGGCGCGGGGCTCGGACCGGCTGGTGGTCAAGGAGTACAACTACGTGCTGTACGACGACAAGGACGTGGTCAACAGCAGCCAGATGAAGGAGATGACGGAGAAGCTTCTCCTTCCATGGCAGAAGTCAGTGCCTTTTTCCTCTTTTTCTGATTTTTGAACATGAAGTAAATATAGAGAAAAGTAATATACAAAAATGAGTTGCAAACTGCTTAAATACTGACTAAAATTACCAAAATGTAAATCTCAAAATTTAGTGGGCCTGACGTTTCGACCCTAGCAGGGCCTTTCTCGAAGGCAGTGATAAATAAAGAGAAATTAAACCGTGAGAGAGTACTGCCAGGATCAAAACCTCATCATCATGGTGAAATACCAAAATGTTGCAAACTGCTTACTGACTAAAATTACCCAAATGTAAATCTCAAAATTTGGTGGGCCTGACGTTTCGATCCTAGCAGGACCTTTCTCAAAGGCAGAGTGATAAATAAAGAGAAATTAAACCGTGAGAGAGTACTGCCAGGATCAAAACCGCATCATCAGGCCCTCTAACTTTTGAGATTTTGAAGAGAACAACGGGAAGGAGAAACTCAGTGAAAACATAAAGACCGTGAACAATGACACAAGAAACCCCACAAATATTTGGATTGCAATTTTGAATCGCGATTCAAACTCCACTCTTTTTTGGTGTGAAGGGACACAATCGAAAATTGAATCGCAATTCAAAAACCGAACGGCGCCTGTGCAACGTGCGTATGAAACTGGCAATCATGTGTCACATGGAAAAGTGGGATGTAACTTTTTGATAGCGTCCACACACACGGCGCCCGGCAAATTATTGTGCCGTTTTTTTCTCTCCAACAAATCGCAAGAAAACCTGCAATTTGGACCGTGATTCGAATTGCACTTTTTAGCGAGCTTTTTGCGTCCACACATGACATAAAAACAATTTCAAGATTGCGATTCAGAAATCGAAAAGCGAATCGCGCTGTTTCGTTCTAGTGGGTTCAACGCACCTCAACTCACTGCTTTAATGGACAAGCAATCCAATTTTTTTTAAAACCAAACAAGGCAAAGGAAATGTTAGTCTTTTCTCCTCTAATTGAATTGGACTGGGATTTGAATATAAGCCTGTGATTTAGCGTACCAGTAATAACAGTGATCTTTGGGTTTTACTTTGGGCTAACTCTGCACGCATCTCTAATTTGGTTTGAATCTCTATGATTTGGAGGGCCTGACATTTCGATCCCAGCTAGTGATGAGGCTATTCTCTTTTCCTTTGAGAAAGGATCGTAACCATCAGGCCCTCTGACTTTTGACATCTATTCTCAAATGTACAGCCGGAAGACCTTATCCCTTCTAGGATTTTATATACAAATAGGTTTCTAGGATTTGGTAGATTTGTATCTTTTTGGTCTTTTCAAGTTGGTAAAACTTCTTTTTGTGGTCTGACTGGTTGCCATGAAGGGACGACACGTTCTACATTGAGGTTTCCACGGATACGGTGCACCACACCCTGATCACCGTCCACTATCTGGCAATGCCCAAGGCCGCCCAGTATGACGTCATCTTCGCTGGCGTAATTCTGCTTGCCGTCTACGTGCTTATCGGCTTTGACGTGAGTGAACGCAGCCAAGATCCTTCCGAGATCCTTACTTAGAACGTGTGCTTGTTAATAGGGTGCCCTAGCTAGTTTGTAACGGCAAGTGTCACTATAATATTGAACATCTAAACCATCAAAAAGGGGTGAAAATTTCATTTCATTGTGAAACTAAAAAAGCACTTTGATTTTGCGGGGCGTTTTACCGTGAATTCACCGTGACTTTATAAAACAAAATCGCCTAGCTCTCTGACCTGATAAGGACATCTTAAGGTCACTAAAGAGACAGTGAAAAACTGTATCTAGGGTGGCAAGCTCCAGCCTTTGGAAATGGCTAATTCAATTACAAGAAGGGCCCCTGCCACCATAGACTGTATGGTGTCCTTGTGTCACCTCTAGATACTTCAAAAACTGCCTCTAACCATTTACCACCAGGAATGATCGAGGCCTTGGAGACCACATTGGAAAACTATTGGCTAACTGTGCACCGTGAAATAGGGGTGAAAACACTGTGATTTTCTTTTTACAGCTAAATGACATTTTCACCCCATTTTCACGGTTGAGATGTTTATAGTGTGTGTGCAGTGTGTTGCTAGCCACTATTCTTTACCTTGATACTAGGGCCTAGGGCCAAGTTCGAGCCGCTTAAGCGTGAAAATCTGCTAAGCATGAAAAATCTTCCTCATGTAAACAGAATTACAAATTACATCAGGATGCAAACTCAATTGCTTTTGACTTGTGAGTATTCCACTCTTCTTTACTTAGCATGAAACAAGAGTGAAGTTTGGGTTGACAAGCTGATCCTATAAAATCATGAATCTTTGCGCTTCAGCAAATCTTGGTGTTTAAACGGCTCTAGGAAATTGGGCCCAATTTGAGACAGTTCAAATCGAAACGTCATCATCAGGGAAACAAAGGAAAGGCAAAGTTACTCAGGAACGTTTCCCTTGTCCCATCGTAGCTGGTCCACCGCACAGTGGCGGCCATGTTGGGCTCCTTTGCCGTGCTGGCCACCATGGCGGCACTGAACGAGCGACCGACGCTGGAGAAGGTCATGACCTGGGTCGACTACCAGACCCTCTCACTGCTCTGGGGCATGGTGAGTTGAGGAGGAGCACCGCTTGTGGCAGAGTACCAGAGAGAATGTCACCGGCAGGCCACATGCATGTACTGTATATTTACACCCAATGTTAAAAAGAAACAGTTCACCAAAGAGTGAAGAATGAAATTGACTGGCCAGGGATTTGAACTAATCAGGCCGATGGTTTAATGTACAGGCACTGTGCCACTAAACCAAAGGCTCAGGTTCACATCCTGCCCTTGTCCTAGATTATGAATGAATGAATTATTTTTTTGTGGGGGGAGAATTGGGGGTTGTCTTGAAAAAGCATGCTGTTAGAAACTGCACTGTGTAGCTTCAGCAATTAAAATTGCGTTAGAGAGAATTCAAATTTAATAGAAGAAGTGGACGAAGCGGAGGAGGAAGAGGAGGAGGAGAAGGAGGGGAAGAAGAAGGAGAAAGAAGTACAAATCATGACTATTTTTTTTTCAAAATCAAAAAGAAAGGAGTAACCCAAAACACTCATTCTATTTATCATCTGAAATTAATTCTCACACTGTGTTGTTCGAGTATATAGGATCAGTGCCACATGTTGACGGTGGGACCTGTTCTGTTCCCAAGCGATAACCTCACCCGTCAATCCCGCACTTCCGTCCGCATCTCTCCGCAGATGACGCTGGTGGCCATTTTCTCGGATACGGGCTTCTTCGACTACTGCGCCCTGAAGGCCTACCAGATGGCCAAGGGCAAGGTGTGGACGCTCATCATCATCCTCTGCCTCTTCTCCGCCGTCATCTCCTCCGTCCTGGACAATGTCACCACCGTCCTCCTCCTGACCCCAGTCACTATAAGGTACGACAATTGGCGGACCATCGTGCTCGGAGCGTGTGGAACTTTAGAAAAATGAAAAAAAAAGGCAGGAATTTTTAAACCCATATCCGCCTGACTGCACATAAACATAAGTGTTCCTGCCGAAGCCCCTATCACACTTACAAAAACAAAACGTGCATCACAAGAGAAAATTGTCAATGACAGCTTTTTCAAACAATAAAACCTAAACAAACTATATACCATTACCAGTGGAAAGATTATTGAAATTTACTTCATTATCACTATGAACATCTAAACCGTGAAAATGGGCTGAAAATATCATTTAGCCGTGAAAAGAAAATTCACCGTGTTTTCACCCCTATTTCATGGCACACAGTTAGCCAAGTCGGTGTTTTCACCGGTTGTCTCCAAGGCCACATTCCTGGTGGTAAATGGCTAGATGCAATTTAGAAGTATCTGGGGATGACAGTTAACAGGACATCATACAGTACCTCTATGAGGGCTGGTGGTCCCTACTGGTAATTGAATCAGGCATCCCTCAAGGCTGCAACTTGCCACCCTAGATATTCACATTTATTTCATGGTCTCTTTAGTGACCTGAAGATGTCCTTATCAGGTCAGAGAGGCAATTAAGTTTACGGTGACTTTACTGTAAAATGCACTGTGAAATCACAGTGACTTTTTTGATTCACGGCGAAATGACTTTTTCACCCCTTTTTCATGGTTAAGATGTTCATAATGTATGATACCAGAGAATCTAAAATATCATAAACCATATCAACAGAACAGTGAATGTGATAGGGTTTCACAAACCTAAAAATAGACCACGGAGTATTACGTAGTTTGGCGTTTGTGGCTTTTCTGCGTCCTACGGGAAACCCCGTAACTTGGCGGATATGGGTTAAACAAACAAGTGAAAGTTAATTGGATTTTTTTTTTCAGAATTGCAAAACAAGTGATTCTGTGTATAGCCTTTACTGTGTACCACAACGATCACAATTCAGTTTGTAGCATTTTATTTTCATTGTTTTGCATGGAGAAAGGTGGTTCTATTGTCAATCAGATGAAGGGGAAAATGACTGGGAATGTTTGAACAACTTTGAAAAATGGCAAAGAAAACTTTGACTGGACCAGGACTTGAACCCGAGACCTCTTGCTTAACCTACCAGCGCTCTTACTATCTGAGCTATCCAGCCCTTAGATGGCGGCCTTCCCAAATAGTCAACTATAGTCTTTGCCGGGGTGGGGATGCCAGCCTGAAGCATTTATAACCATTTACTGCCATTTCCTTTGCTTGGTTCGAAATTGAATGATGTGAAAACACTGATGATGCAAAATCATGGATCTGTATGTGATGAGATTTCTGTGACGTTGGGAACGGTCCAGGTTGTGTGAGGTTCTTGAAGTCGACCCTAAGTATGTCTTGATCGCCGAGGTGATGTTCTCTAACATTGGCGGCACGGCAACAGCCATTGGGGACCCACCCAATGTCATCATTGTCTCCAACAAAGGCATCCAGGAGGCGGTAAGTCATTCAGGAGCTTGTCTTTCAACGCCCCCCCAAAGACACCATCCCAATCCAGCCCCAATCCACCATCCCAATCCGGCCCCAATCCACCATCCCAATCCAGCCCCAATCCAGCACCCATCGTAAGTGCAGTCGCTCATTCCTTGGCCCATACCAAGTCCCATGTGCAACAGCAGTGGCCCACCACCCATGGCTTTTCATCCAACAGTGTTTGGGACAGGAAGCTCAGTCTACTTTCAAAAAAAGGATCTTGAGATGGCGATTTGATGACATGCTTAAAACGTAGGTTTTCATATACCGTGCAGATGATTTGAGTTGGCAAGATTTAACCACTATAAATTGATAATTGATAATAACATCTTATACTGGAGGTTTCTTGAGGGTCTGGTTGAGTTAATAGAAGTGGTATTAAATCAGAAATGGTTCACTATGATTTTGCATTGTGAAATCGACTATTGTCTTGTCTCATTGTCTTCATCGTTGCATTCAGAAGGTAGCACCCCCACCCACGTAACCGTGGAAACCTTCATCCACATCGTCACAGCATCCATGGTAACACCATCCATCTGTATCACCTCACATAACACACTCTCCTGGCAGATGTCAAATTGTCGAGGGAGGTGAGTTATTTTAGTCGGTTCACATAAACACTGCCCTTGAGAAAGGTCCTGCTTGGATTCAAAAGTCGAGCCCTCCACATTTGTGACCTGGCACAGCATAATGAGAAATAACCCCCACTTTTGAGATTTTGAGATTTTCTAATGATGTGAAAGAGTATACCATTAGCTTTCAAATGATATCAAAAATATTTCCGTATGAACTGTGTTGTAAATAGTACAAGGGGACTTCGCTCGTTCATTTGGTACCAGACACAATAGCAGCGCCATTCTAACTCCTCGAAAGCGGCCATTCAAAAAGGCAGGAACTTTACATTTTCATGAAAACAGTACACAAACACCGAAATCCTTGTTTTTTTTCAACATTTAGAGACGGATTTCGGAAAAATCCCTTGGACATAATACATTAACAAGACATTAAATTTCGGAAAATACAAAAAAACAAACAATGATTTGTTTATCGAATTGAGAAGATACTTTGACTTCAGGCGTTGTTTACTCGAAAAGTGTTTTGGTGGGATATTCCTCATGTCGGTGTGCCGGGTCACATTTTATGGTTCAACAGCGGCAATAGTTACTCAATGGAGATACATGACAGTCAATGTTAAGTGCTTCTGACTGGCGCCCCCACCCTGGGAAACGGGCAAAGACTAGTTGACTATTATTTTGGGAAGACCGCCATAATAAGGGCGTGATAGCTCAGATTGTAAGAACACTGGTACGCAAAACCAGGGGTCTTGGGCTCAAGTCCTGGTTCAGCCAAAATTCTCTTTGCCATTTTTCAAAGTTATTCATTCATTGAGATTTGAGATCAGCAACAATTCCTGTTTACAGGTACGACCTGGAAAAAAATATTGCATCCAAAATTCCGACTTTGTTATCTTTAAAATAAAATGATTGTCTTTCGTTGCCGCACTAGACGACAGACTTTTGTCGCTCACTGTTCTCTCTCCTTTGCTCACCCCACAGGGAATTGACTTTGCCGAGTTCACCCTGCACATGATCGTCGGTATCCTGTTCTGCCTGGTAGCCGGCTTCCTGCTCCTATGGGTCCAGTACAGAAAGATCAACTTGTCTTCCAAAGATCCACCGGAGATACGGGGTGTGTAATTGGACTTAAAAAAAAGAAATCTGTTTGCTGTCCTGTTGGACTCATCTGCAAGAAAGATGGAGAGCAAGAGTCATGGGTTTTGAGTATATTGAAGCAAGCCATAGGATTTGTATAGTCAAAGTCATACAAAAACGGCTGCAAACTGGTGGCTGTTTGATGCTGGGTTGTATATTCAAGGGAGTCCAATTGAAAAAAAAGCATTGTGCTTTCCATTCTCGCAATGTCAATATATCTATTCATTCATTAACCACATCTTACAGCGGTAGGACTGCCAAATACAATGAATTGAAAAAGCTGCATCCACTTTGTGTGATCCCCGAGCTGCTGTAGCAGCCAGGTTTACAACAATTGGTTGTTTGCATCTGAATGAAAGCGGGGTTGTGATCCCTGAAGACATATGGCAGTTAATGGTTGAATTGCTTCTAACCGGGGAGGCCCCCATCTAAGGGCTGGATAGCTCAGATAGTTGAAGCACTGGTACGCAAAAGGTCTCGGGTTCGAATGCCGGTCCAGTCAAAGATTTCTTTGCCAGTTTTGCTATTTGCTTACTACAATTAAGAACCGTAATTGCAAATCAGGACAATTTTAGAGGGAGCTGGCATTTTGATCCTAGCAGGAACTTTCCCTAAGGCAGAGTGCTTTTGAGAAAGGTCCTGCTGGGATCGGAAGTCGGGCCAACTTGACCTAATTTCATAGAGGTGCTTAAGCATGTCAATCTGCTAAGCGTGTTAAGTCTTCCCCTTGTAAGAAGATTCCTTACTAAGCTTGAAACAAAGGCGACTTTTGAATTGGAAAAGTGATCATGTGAATCATGACATTTTGTGTTTAAAGCCCCTACACAACATTGGTAAGATCGAAAAACAGAAATGTTCACACATTTACATGAAACTTATTCAGTTTGAATATGGTTATAGTAGAAACTTCGCACTGAAATAATTATGGCTAAAATGTTGTATTTTGGAAGAAAAGAGTGAAAGAAATAGTTTACGCCTCACCAAGATCTGAACTATTTTTCGGAACAGTACGGCGTTGAATGCTGCATTTTCGCGAAACAAATAAAGCGGTTTTTACTACTTTATCGAGACTCGGTTGGCGGATTGAGCTGAAAGTTTCACAGGTGTGCTATTTCTTGCCTAATTATATGTTGGATCAGACAACGTATGGATGCTATTCTTTGACCTCGACCAATGTTGTGTAGGGGCTTTAAGCAAACCTTGATGCCTAATAAAAAGCAGGTCTATGAAATTGGCTCTGAATGTTCGAGATTGGAAATTTTGGCTCCCAAATGCGGATCATTTGGATCAAAGCTATAATTATTTGAAGGGGTTTGGCTTCTACATGTTTCTCTCCTCCAGAGCTGAAGCGAGAGATTGAGCTGTGGCGGCAGAGCGCCAGTCGTATCATGGTGGTAACCAAGGAGGAGGCTACGGTCAAGTCTCTGCTCATGCAGAAGGTCCATCAGCTGGAGGAGTCGCTGAAGAGCCAACTGGTCATGGTGGGGTGAGTGTATGGACATTCCCATTGCTGGGTTGTTTGATGAGCAATGAAGGTAGGCCTACGCTGTGCCAATGTCGGTCTTTGGCTGCGGGGTAACACTATATGAACATCTAAACCGTGAAAATGTCATTTCGCCACGAAAGTAAAAAGTCACTGTGATTTCACGGTGCATTTTACAGTGAATTCACCGTGAAAATAATCGCTTCTCTGACCTGATAAGGACATCTTCAGGTCACTAAAGAAACCCTTAAAAAAACGTGTATATCTAGGGTGTCAAACATCAGCCTTGAGGGATGGCTAATTCAATTACCAGTAGAGACCGCCAGCCCCATAGAGGCACTGTATGGTGTCCTTGTAACTGTCACTCCCAGATACTTCTAAATTGCCTCTAGCCATTTACCACCAGGAATGTTGCCTTGAAGACCACTGGTGAAAAACTGTGCAAATGACTTGGCTAACATTTAGATGTTCATAGTGTAAGCTGAATGCCAATTGGTTTTGGTTGGGTAATAGGTAGGTGCAATGCCAAACCTTTGTGAGGAATTAGTTGGGTTTTTGTTAACAACAAATAAGTATTTCAAACTGAGAGGAACTACCGGTATTATTGACCCATTTTTTGGCTTGCCTTCAAGGAAAATGTTGGTCTTTTCGATACTTTTCAATATTAGAGTTAGTTGGGTTTTTGTTAACCACAAACAAGTTTGATGTACAAAAATGTTGCAAACTGCTTACTGGCTAAAATTACCAAAATGCAAATCTCAAAATTTAGTGGGCCTGACGTTTCGAACCTAGCAGGACCTTTCTCAACGGAATAGACATTTAAAACTCAGAGAAACTATATTGACCCATTTCTTAGCTTGCCTTTAAGGGAAAATGTTGGTCTTTTCAATACCTATTTTTTTTTGCCATTGTGAAGAGTTAGTTGGGGTTTTGTTAACCACAAAAAAAATTGTGAATAGATACAATATTTCCAACTCGGAGGAACTATATTGATCCATTCTTTGGCTTGCCTTCAATGGAATGGTCTTTTCGATACCTTTTCATTTGTTTTCAACAATTGGGTTTTCTACCGTACTCGATTCCCGAATTACCCGATATTGCTAAGGGCATTTATGGTACTCTTAATTAACTGTGTAAATTGGGTGAATATTGTAAACAATGCTACCCTGAATAACAAAATCATCACATCATTACACTTAATTTATGGAATTTGAAAATGGTCACAATCACCACACAACTCTGTGTGGGTTGGCAAGTGGTTGTGGTCTCGTCTGTTGTATAGGTATGTGTATTGTAGCCATTTACCACCGCGAATGTGACCTTGAACAGACCGCTGATGAGATATTCATTGAATAGGAGAAAAATGGCTAATATTTGGGAACGAGAAAGTGGTGAAATTGAAGTGAATTTTCTTTTCACCTGTAGGTGATGAAGTCACTTGAAAAGCTTATGAAGAAATTGAATGGGCAAACTTTGGGGCATGGAAAAGGGATGAAGTGTTTTAGTTTGCCTGTTTCAAGTTCGAAAAGAAATTGTCTGTATATTAAAAAGAGACCAATGAATGATCTTGTTCCAGGCAGTTGGAGTCCAGTGCAACCTGGAAAGAAAATCTGAAAGAGTTGGAGAAAAAGGTGAGCTCAAGAACTGACCTTTTTATCCCTGACATTATCATTAGACACGTTATTTGAAAGTGCAGTTTCTATTCCAAAGCAACAGAATTTGTGCGGGTGGCATTTGGGAAGGCCCCACTGGTACATTATGAAGCCAGAGGTCTCACATTACAGACCTAGACCTGCAGCCGATTTCAAGAAAAGTTGCATAAGTTACGCAACTTACAAATGCTGCGTAAGTCTTGCGCCAGCAAAGACTCTTTTCAGCAATATCTAGCAAAAGGCAGCAAAATGTTGCGTAGGATACACAACAAAATGTTGCGTACGGAACATCTGACGTTACTTGAAATCGGTTACCGTTCAATTAGATATCCTTTATTGTTTTGATAATTTGATAATTTTCTAACAATTGTTTCAAAGTTCCAAGGCATTGGCTCTTTACTTGAAACCCATGCTATACATATGTACCTCCACCACGAACTAGCCTTTAATCTCACATACTTTTTTTGTTTGTTGGCAGTATCGGATAACGGACAAAAGCTTGCTGTTGAAGTGTAGCGTTGTCTTGGTGGCTGCCATTGTGCTTTTCTTTGTCCAATCTGTGGACAGTGTCAAATTGAACTTGGGTGAGTAGGATGAAATGTTCCTGGGCTGTTTACGATATGAAGGCTTAGGCTCGGGCTGAGGCTTCTTTCTCTTGCCTGGTATCATATCACAGGCATCTAGAAACAAGCGTTTGGTCCTAGTTTCCTGCTGAATACTCTGAACACCAGCAAACTTTCAAATTCGGCGACAAACCACAGCCTGGATTTTCAGATTTTGTCAGCGACGGAGACGGAGGCTGAGCATGAGCATGATCCATGGATTTGTAAAGATAGAATTCATCAAGATAGAATGTGACTTTAAAAGTGAGGGCGACAGGTTCTCAATTCGAATAATGCCATGAACCTGCACTTAAAACAAAATGCTTCTGACTGGCGCCCCATCCATGGCAAAGACTAGTTGACTATTTGGGGAGGACACCATCCAAGGGTTGGATACATAGTTCTGGTGGCATGAGCGCTGATACACAAAACCAGAGTCTCACGTCCAAGTCCCGGTCCACTCAATTTTTTCTTTACCATTTTTTAAATTTGTGCAAACAAATTTCGTTTCATTTGTTTCTTTATTTGTTTGCCTTGTATGGCTCGTTTATATTCCACTAAAGTTGATCTTGTAAATGTAGAGGACTAACCTGACATATTGATGGAATAAAAATGTCAGACATTTTGCATTTTTAGACTTCAGTGGGTGTACATTTACCAAAATGCAAATCTAAAAAAAATTTCACTCAATTTTGGTTCTTAAAATTTAGTGGGCCTGACGTTTCGATCCTAGCAGGACCTTTCTCAAAGGCTCAAAGGAAGGGGGAAGAGAGTGAATAGGACACGGATGAGAGACAAAGGACAAAATAGTAAAGCTGGTAGGGTGAGATCAAAGGGAAGGGCAAGGAGTAGGATAGGGTTTAGTGAGAAGAGGGGGAAAGATCAAAGAGAGAAGCGTGAAGGAGTGAACACAAAAGAAGGATTATCATAAAGCTGCATGGTGTTGGTCATTACCCTCCTGGATGTCCAGGCCCGCTAAATTTTAAGATTGGCATTTTGGTAATCTTAGTCAGCAGGCAGTTTGCAACATTTTTGTATATCAATTTTGGTTCATGCATTTTTAATTTTTAATTTTTTCAATTAATGGTATATACCTCGTGCACTTCATTCTCAAGGCTGGACGGCCCTGCTCGCTGCCACCTTCCTACTGGTCCTAGCCGACGTCAGGGACATAGAGAACATCATGCACAGGATTGAGTGGGCCACGCTGGTCTTCTTTGCCGCCCTCTTTGTCCTGATGGAGGTATGGAGAGGAATGGCCAGATAGCGCCATCTTGCCACCAAGTGACTCATCACATACACAAGGGCCGTTTCCACTGTCCAAATAAATTGCGATTCAAAAGCCGGTTTTTTTTTTTGGCTTGCGTTCACACTGGCCAAAAAATGCAAGCCGATTTTTGTGGTTAGCAGTTGTGGTTACCAAATGGTGGGTGTGTCCTTGGACACTATTAGGGACACTTCCCCCCCAAAAAAAAAATAAAAAAAATTGCCCTCTGACTGACACATGGGCCACCCCCAAGGACACACCCACCATTTGGTAACCACAACTGCTAACCACAAAAATCGTCACTTGGTGGCAAGATGGCGCTATCTAGCCATTCTTATTGTGTCCACACACACAAAACAAATGGAATTTGAAGTACATGTAGATAAGATACATACACCATAAACATGCACTGAATGATTTTACTAGCACTAAAAAATGCCAAAAGCTCCTCACCACACCAGACCCTCCCCCCGGCTCACTGTGTGAGTTTGTCCTCGTTCACTTTGTTACCTCACATATGGCCGGTCCCCCTCTTTTCAGAACCGGTTGACACCCTTGTACATGTGTCAGATATTTTGAAGTGGCACTGCACATCACTATGAACATCTAAACTGTGAAAAAGGGGTGAAAATGGCATTTTGCCGTGAAACTAAAAAAACCACTGTGATTTCACGGTGTCTTTTACAGTGAATTCACCGTGAAAAAAATGCCTCTTTGACCTGATAAGGACATCTTCAGGTCACTAAAGACTATGTGAACAAAGTGAATAATTATATAGGGTGGAAAGCTGCAGCCTTGAGTGATGGCTAATATAATTACAAGTATATAGGATCCCCCACAGCCGCCATAGAAGAACATCTACTGTATGGTGTCCTTGAAAATGTCACTCCCAGATACTTGGAAACTGCCTCTAGCCATTTACCACCAGGAATGTGGCCTTCGACAGAGACCACTGGTGAAAACACTGTGAAAATGGCAAACTATTGGCTTTAACGTGCCATGAAATTATAGGGGTAAAAACACTGTGAATTTTCTTTTCACAGCTAAATGACACTTTCAGCCCATTTTCACGGTTTAGATGTTCATAGTGACATACCGGTACATTGTTTTGGGACCCTAAATGTGGAAGCACAGTAGCATATTAGTTAGAAGAAGGGAAATAAACCTGATGGTATGATATATGTTGCCTTTCAGGGATTGACACATCTAGGTCTGATTGATTTCATTGGAGGCCTGGTGGCCGGACTGATCAAAGTGAGTTCCTACATTTGTTTGTCTGCTTTCATTTGGTTGTCTGTGGCTCTCTGAGCTGGATTTTAGTTTGAGAAACATTTTGACTGAAACAGGATGCATCCACGCAATGTAGATGATGAAAACCCTTTTTGGTAATTCGGGCAGAGGGGGTTTGCTTGCTTGTAATTGTTTGCTTGCTTGCTCGCTTTTTTCCCACAGAATGCTGCTCGCTTTTTTCCCCACAGAATGCACGGGTGAAGCACTGATGGAGTACTGTGTTCACTCGTTCAACCGTAAATCCTGGAATGAAATATTGATGAGCACACTTATCTATAGGCCCTGGATCTACTGACTCGGACTTGGACTCGACTTGTGTTTTGTAATTGACCGGTATACTGCCAAATACCGTAGTTGGTTTTGTGACACTCGAGGAACTAGTCTTGTTTTTGCCGATTCACATTAATTAGTGTTTGCAGTTTGCTCAAATGATTTTCTCTCAATACAGTCACTTGAACATTTTATTTGATATACTGCATGAGTAGGCAAATTACTAGTGAATGTGATTCGTGATGAAAAACTGTCAAAAATTGGGGGAATGTGTTTCTAAAACAATATCAGTTTTAAAGGCGACTCGTGAATCAACTTCAGACTTGACTTTTGTGCCTTGTGACTCACACTCAGACTTGCTGGATGACATCAAGACTTGGTGCTTGGACTCTGCATTGTGTGATTTGAATATGTGTACAAGTCTGCGTTTTACCTTCCAGGCTGTTCCAGAGAGTAGTCAGCTGACGGTTGCCATCATCCTCCTGGTCTGGGTGTCGGCTATTGCCTCGTCTTTCATCGACAACATTCCGTTCACGACAGCCATGGTGAGTCAACAGCTACTACTGTACTAGACACCGTACAATAAGAGCAATTGTCATGTTAAGTCAGAGGTCTCGGGTTCAAGTCCTGGTCTGGTTAATGTTTCACTGTTTTTTTTTTTTTTTTTTTAATGGCAAAGAAATGTGTATGTGGCATTTTGAAAGGCCCTGTTAGTACCGGGGGTACATCATTAAGCCTGAAGTCTCAGATTACGGATTGGTGGTCAATTTCTCAACAAACCCATCGCAAGATGATAGGCAATGTACTGAAATAACATGACCAATCACAACTTACAATGGATATCCATTCCCATCATAAGGCGAGTTATGATACATTGTAAGGCTTTGTGAAATTAACCCCTGATCCAATTAGATTTCCTTTGCAATTTTGTTAATTTTAATGTAAATAAATTGATAGTTAAAAAATGGCCAAAACCAAAATTGGACTGAACAGAGACTTGAGCCCAATGGTTTGCAATCTTGTTCTAACCATGGCCGGATAATTTTCATGATTAGAGAAGGTTTCCGAGTTTCAACTGAGCAGCTCGAAACGTCGAGTTTACGCTCGCCGTTTCTTTTCAGGGCCGCACCTCTTCATGAGCAGGTCGGTCCACAGGCGGTGGATCTAGTCTGGGGCCAATTTCATGTTTAGCATGAAAAGTCTTCCCTGTGTAAGCAGGATTACAGGCCGAATTGTTGAGTGAGGTAATTTAGTTGCTTTGAACTTGATTCCGATCCACCCTCCTTTTCTTTGTATGAAACAAAAAGTGAAATTTGAGTCGGTAAGCTGATCTTACTGAATCATCACATTTTCGTGCTTCAGCAGTTTATGGTGCTGAAGCAACTCCATGAAATTGGGCCCAGTTGCAAATTAAAGCTAGCTGGTGCGATCCCCTATTGTGGTTCTGATTCCCCTCTCACCAGATTCCCATCATTCTGAGTCTGGGCGAGGACCCCGCGCTGGAGCTGCCCCTCAAGCCCTTGGTCTGGTCGCTGGCCTTCGGCGCCTGCCTGGGGGGCAACGGCACGCTGATCGGAGCCTCGGCCAACGTGGTCTGCGCCGGCCTAGCCGAGCAGCACGGCTGCAGCTTCACATTCTGGGAGTTCATGAAGTAAGCCCCCCCTCCCGGGCAACAGAATAAGAGATATTACTTATTAGCTCCGTGATGACTGGGGACCACGATTTGTCTAGCGGCCGTTTGATAGTCCTACATTGGTTTGAGTAGCCCTATAAAAGCCCACTGTGTTAACGAACATTGTTTTGCAGCTTCACATTCTGGGAGTTCATGAAGTAAGCCCCACTCCTCCCGGGCAACAGAATAAGAGATATTATACTTATTAGCTCCGTGATGACTGGGGACCACGATTTGTCTAGCGGCCGTTTGATAGTCCTACATTGGTTTGAGTAGCCCTATAAAAGCCCACTGTGTTAACGAACATTGTTTTGCAGCTTCACATTCTGGGAGTTCATGAAGTAAGCCCCCCCTTCCCGGGCAACAGAATAAGAGATTACTTATTAGCTCCGTGATGACTGGGGACCACGATTTGTCTAGCGGCCGTTTGATAGTCCTACATTGGTTTGGGTAGCCCTATAAAAGCCCACTGTGTTAACGAACATTGTTTTGCAGCTTCACATTCTGGGAGTTCATGAAGTAAGCCCCACTCCTCCCGGGCAACAGAATAAGAGATATTATACTTATTAGCTCCGTGATGACTGGGGACCACGATTTGTCTAGCGGCCGTTTGATAGTCCTACATTGGTTTGAGTAGCCCTATAAAAGCCCACTGTGTTAACGAACATTGTTTTGCAGCTTCACATTCTGGGAGTTCATGAAGTAAGCCCCCCCTTCCCGGGCAACAGAATAAGAGATTACTTATTAGCTCCGTGATGACTGGGGACCACGATTTGTCTAGCGGCCGTTTGATAGTCCTACATTGGTTTGGGTAGCCCTATAAAAGCCCACTGTGTTAACGAACATTGTTTTGCAGCTTCACATTCTGGGAGTTCATGAAGTAAGCCCCCCCTTCCCGGGCAACAGAATAAGAGATTACTTATTAGCTCCGTGATGACTGGGGACCACGATTTGTCTAGCGACCGTTTGATAGTCCTACATTGGTTTGGGTAGCCCTATAAAAGCCCACTGTGTTAACGAACATTGTTTTGCAGCTTCACATTCTGGGAGTTCATGAAGTAAGCCCCCCCTTCCCGGGCAACAGAATAAGAGATTACTTATTAGCTCCGTGATGGCTGGGGACCACGATTTGTCTAGCGGCCGTTTGATAGTCCTACATTGGTTTGAGTAGCCCTATAAAAGCCCACTGTGTTAACGAACATTGTTTTGTAGATTCTCATTCTGGGAGTTCATGAAGTAAGACCCCGGGCTGCAGAATAAGACCGGAGATTAGCTCTGTGTGAGTGGGGACCATTTGTCTAGCGGAAGTTCGATAGTGCTACATTGTTTTTGGTAGTTCCTATAAAAGTCCATTGTGTTATCATTGTAGTGGTGATTATAATCATGATTAACACTAACATTGTTTTGGAGCAATTATCCTGGTAAGACCGGAGATTAGCTCCATGACTGGAGACCACGATTTGTCTAGCGGCAGTTAGAAAGTGCTACATTGGTACATGGTTTGGGTAGCTCTTAGAGCCCACTGTTAACTTGCATTATTTTGCAGCTTCACATTCTGGGAGTTGCAAGCCCTACTTAACATAAAAGAAAAGGCAAACATAGTAAACATCTGGGACTCAAACCCGAGAGGTCTGGTTTTTTTTGCATACATGTTCCAGCACTCGTTCCAGACCTTAGATGGTGGCTTGGGTTCAGGTCCCTACTCAGACAAAGCTTTCTTTGCCATTCTTTTCAAAATTGTTCAAAAGTTCTGAGTCAGTTTTTTTCCTTCATTTATTGGACGCACGATTATGTTGATTTTCCCTTGCTTTGATTCACTTGAAATTTTACTTTTTTACCTTGGTTTTCCTTTTTTTGTTTTCTCCCTTTTAGGGTCGGATTTCCCATGATGCTCGTGACTTCCTTGGTTGCCATGTGCTACCTGCTCATTGCGCACAGCTGGGCTGGGTGGAACTACTGAAGGCTGTACAACGACATAAGAAATCTGAAAATACCAATAAAACATTAATATCGCCACTGAAAATGATAGTTTAGCCAATTGTACAACAGTTTGTTAACAAGTGCCAGTATGTTGTATGCTACAGTGTAGCTAGACTTTTATAGCGTTATCAAATTGTGTTTCGTAACTCTTCAACTTTCATGATTTCAACTGACATCAATAAAAACAAATGAAATTATAGAGTTCATGTTTTGAAATGCCACTCTATAGAAACAAGGCTGAAATGAAAAACAGGCGACTTAAAGTTTTTAAAACTTCAATTCCAATTTTTTTTCTACAACCCAATATTTTAAACCTCTGAACTTAGTGGGCCTGTCATTTTGGTCCAAAAAGTACCTTTCTCAAAGGCAGGACCTTTATAAGTTTTTAGGTGCGTTTTTCTAGTTTGGTCACGGCATTGTCTGGAATGAAACAGACTTCATTATATGATCACTTCAAAAGAACCACAAAAACTAATGAACAAATCAGTAAGTGAACTCCAAAGGACGCCATCTTGTACATTGTAGGCTTTTCCAAATAGTTTGGTATTTAAAAGGCGTTGCTTAAAGGGATAACACAGCATTGGTCGAGGTCAAAGAATAGCATCCATACGTTGTCTGATCCAACATATGCATGAAATAGCACACCTGTGAAAATTTCAGCTCAATCTGCCAATCGAATCTTGAGAAAATAGTGAAAACTGCTTCATTTGTTTCCTGAAAAGGCAGCATTCAAAGTATTGTTACGAAAAATTGAAATTAGATCTAGGGGTGAGATGGTAACGGTTTCTTAACTCTTTCCTAAAAAAAATACAGCATTTTAGGCAGAAATATTTAAGTGCGAGGCTTCTACCATAACCATCTTCAAACTGTATAATTTTCTTGTAATCTGTGAACTTACCAATGCTGAGCAGCGGCTTTAACAACAATATTTTTATCTTCCAAAATGTTTGTCTGTCTTGCTGTCTGTCTGTTGTCCAAATAACAATACTTATATCTGACCCCCACAGCTGTAGGAAATTTGGGGACTGTGATGGCACTTGAAATATCTAGTCTATGTCTTTTTCTGGACATCAAAACGTATGTCTATCAACACATTATGACTGTCTGTTTGTCTAGCTGTCTGTCTGTCTGTCTGTCTGATGTTCCAAAGTTGTAGGAAATTCAGGCGACTGATGGCACACTATCTATTTCTACATAATGTCTGTCTATACCGGCATTTGATTAGGTGCATTACCTCAGTGATCAGGCATTTGTTTACAGCAAGGTACATTTCAGTCAATGAATAGACAGTATTTTGACATCTCCACCCAGTAATTGAGTCTGCCTTTGGCTGTGTATATTAATATTATGTACTTTGGCATGTGTATGTATATTTCTGGCAATAAAGGAACCACGAGAAAGGATGTCGATTGAAACCGATTCAAGTGTCTGTGCATAGCCACTCCAAATGACTTGCCTGATCAGAATCCTGTCCTTGACTTCTCAAAGTCATACGGTCCATTGTAACTCAATATCTCTATAGAAATGAAGGGGTTGTTCATCGCGGTGGTGCAGATAAGTGGAAAGGGTGATCAAAGTCACGCGATGTTTCGTTGCTGGTAACCACCAGCAACGACATATCGCGTGACTTTGATCACCCTTTCCACTTATCAATAACTCTAGATAATCCATCATAATCGTACTAGGCTGTATTGTACTCATGCCTTGCCAATCGTCTTACAATGAGTTGTGTCCAGTGGAGTACTGGTCAGTTGTCCAGGATGATTTGCTGATGAAACGAGTTGGTTTCATTTAATGTGCTTGAAAGTTGAACCACTACGGCAACAGACATCTCACAACACAAAATAATGGTGTCAAATGTTAAAGATACATGATGTTTCTATAGACTGCTGGATTTCAAATCATAAACAGATGGGGAGGGGTTAAATGCAACTCATTGCAATTCAAATGTGTAATTCAAATAAAAGAAAAAAAAGTGCACAAAAGAAAATACTCAATATGTGAAGTTTTATTAACAAATTTTACAACATGATGTTAAATATGGCCTTGTCATAAACACATCTTACAGGCAAAGGCATAAGATGCTTCAAGTCCATTCATAATATACATAGTGGGATATCGATCC
Organism: Luidia sarsii; assembly: GCA_949987565.1. NCBI lineage: Eukaryota > Metazoa > Echinodermata > Asteroidea > Paxillosida > Luidiidae > Luidia > Luidia sarsii. The sequence continues at coordinate 13,048,049 of OX465102.1, read as the reverse complement.
AGCTTAGGATCTGAAAGATTTGTATACAAAATTCTTGAGTTTTCCTACACTCCAAATGTCCAAAAGATGAACAACATAACTTTGTCTAATAATTTTCATTGACAGAAAGAAATTAGGAGGTACCGTCTTAGCAGACACTTGATTAGTAACTGTATGTGACTGAAAAATAACTAACCAAACAATGAAGTGAATTTTACAATTTGGGTTTCTAGGTGTTGTAGAACAGGTGTTAGTAATCCCCCCTAAAAAAATAATAAAACAAATTGATCCTATCATTCTGCCTTTGAGAATGGACCTGCTAGGATCAAAACGTCTGGCCCTCCAGATTCATGGGGTATTCATTTACACTGCAAGTCATTTTAAGTCAGAGAGTATCTTGCAACATGCATGCATTGGGGGTTTGCCCTATTCGTAAGGTAACCAGCACAGGAGCCAAGATCCTAATATAATCTCCTTAAATCCTATTGCATCTGCAATCACTTTCCTCCTAAAAGTGTTCTCCCACTACTATTATTTCAAGGAGCAATTGTCCAATGGCTTCTCAGGCTCTATGGATGTATACTCTCCACACTAGTCTGCCCAGCATGGCAATCCTTGCTTCTCCAGTCTTATCCAGCCCTCTTCCCGTATGCCCCAAACTGATCAGGTGGTCTACAGGAGGACGTCTGTGGAGGCGAGACGTCCTGTCTACTGAGACAGGCCGGCAACTCTGAAATTTGCCCCAGTGGTCTGACTGGTCAATTGTGCAAACAATCTCTTGCACCACTCAATTTGTGCTCAACAATCTTGTGGTCCGTGTAAACTAAACACACACACACACATTTACATTACAACTTTCCTTTCTTCTTGTTTTGTGTTCCCACATATCTACATATGTCCTTTTTTTCCCAAAAAAAATTAAGTCAGATTTTTCAGCTCTTTCTGCCTTTGAATAAGGTCCTGCTAGTATTGAAGCATCAGGCACTCCTAATTTTCGATTTTTCAGTTTTTCCCCAGTCAGTATTATTTTATTTGTTTGACCTTTTTTCATTTTTTTTTTTAAGTTCCCTGTTGTTTTTTGCTTTATTTTGTTTGACTCAAATTACTCAAATTTGAAAAGCTGCATCCACTTTGTATGATCCCTGAATTACTGTTGAAATGGTTACAACAAGTAATGGTTTGCATCTGAATGAACACTGGGGCATGATCCCTTGAGATAATATGGCGGCTAATAGTTGAATGCTACTGACTGGTGCCCCAACCCTGACAAAGACTACAGTAGTTGACTTATTTGGGAAGGCCACCATCTAAGGGCTGGATGACACGGATGGGAAGAGTGCTGGTACGCCAAACCAGAGGTCTTAGGTTAATGTCCCGGTCCAGTCAAACTTTTCTTTGCCATTTTTCCAAAACGTTCCCAGTCAGCTTTCCCTTTATTTGTTTGAAAGAAAATACTTCAAATTGACTTGAGATCATAGTGGTACACAGGCTATACACTCAAGCACTTGATTGGCTTTTCTGTAGAAAGAACAAATATCTCGACTGTGTGCAGGGTTGAGAGTGCTGCTGTTCTTGCAAGGGACTGCCATAGAAGGAGGCCGGAATGTCTGAGTTGAGAAGCAACAGACAAACTCATGTACAATGTATGGGGAGTATCCCTCACGTCTTTAGCTGCAAAACGGCCTGGAAAATGAATGAAAGACAGGCAGAGAGGGTAGCTTGAAATGAATGCTGCATTTAGATTTATAATTTAGAAATAATGTAGAATTATCAACTGCATTGCATTTGGATGAACAGGCTTTTTTTGTGGTCATTTTTTTTTTTTTTTTAACTTTACCAGCGGTACGTTAAAGACCTGAACTGTCCAGGCATCAAGTAAGGGGTCTTTCTTCTTGATGCAAAAGTACATAATTATTTATCTCCATTTCATCCTTTAAAGACCTGATACAACAGTGGGAAGATCGGACAACATCCATGTCCATAGATTTTCTTCTAATTTACACAGTTTGTAGATGATCATGATAGAATCCTCATGTTGAAATCTTACGGTCTGGGATGCTGTACTTCCCGAGAAATCTTCACTCAAACATCAACAGTTTATTACTTGTGAGTAATAAACTATTTTTTACACTACAGGTCGGTGCGAAAACCGTTACTTTTTTCCCCCTTTTTTTACTCCCTTACATTACCATTTGAGGAGTATTGCTTTTTTTTTAATGTTTAATGGTTTAACACACAAACTGTGGCAATTTTTAGACCTTCACCAATATTGTATATGGCCTTTAAAAACAACAGCCAACAGGATTCCAAACCCATGGCTCTTTCTTTACCAAGTGCACAAGTTAGTCTGAACCCAATTTCTGTCAGCGCAAGCCTGCACTGTGATAGACAGTTTACCTTGAGCTTTCAGGGGTCTTCCAAAACTGACAACTATGGAGTTGGGGGGGGGGGGGTGGGCACCAGTCAGAGGCATATCAGCATTGACTGACCGTATATCTGCAGGGATTACATCCCTGTTTTATTTCAGCTCCAGTGATTTTCAGATTGGTTCATGTCCCATGATGTTTGCATTTCTGACCATCCAGTTTGTTTTCGGGCTTGTTTTTTTGTGTGTGTGTTTTGTTTAGCTCACAATTAAGTGGGCCTGACGTTTCGATCCAAGCAGGACCTTTCTCAAAGTCAGAGAAAGGTAAGGCCCACTAAATTTTTAGATTTGCATTTTGGTAATTTTGGTCAGTAAGCAGTTTGCAACATTTTTGTATATCACTTGTGTTTTGTTTCAGCATCATTAAAATTTGCAAGTTTCCATTCCCTTCGAATGCTGGGAAGATGACTTCATAGAGTGGACAGATATGGGCCTGGGTGAGGCCTTTAGAATTAAAGAGAACAAGGAGGGAGGGTTGGGTGGAATGGGATGGGTGTGGGGTGTGCTGGGATGGGAAGGGATGGGATACATGTATGATGGGGTGGGTGGGGTGGGATGGGATGAGATAGGTTAGGGTCGGGTGGAATAGGATGGGGTGAGGTTGGGATGGGGTGGGATGGGATGGGGTGGAATGGGGTGGGATGAGATGGGATGGAATGGGGTGGGATGGGATGGGGTTGGATATGATGGGATGGGATGGGATGGAATGGGGTGGGATGGGATGGGATGGAATGGAGTGGGATGGGATGGAATAGGGTGGGATGGATGGGGTGGGATATGATGGGATGGGATGGAATGGGGTGGGATGGGATGGGATGAGATGAGATACGGTTGGATGGAATAGGATGATGTGAGGATGGGATGGGGTGGGATATGAAGGGATGGGATGGGATTGAATGGGGTGGGATGGGATGGGATTAGATGAGATACGGTTTGATGGAATAGGATGGGGTGAGGATGGGATGGAGTGAGATAGAATGTGATGATTTGGATGGGATGGAATCGGATTCAGAAAGTATTAGTCTTCACCTTATTGGCCATTTCTAGGGATGAGATGAGTTTCTTGAGTTCTTCTTGGTCCATCTCCAGGGAGACCGTCTTGCTCTGATCTCCTTCCTGGATGTCAAAGTCCACCGTAAGGAGAGGCTCTTGCACTGAGGCTATCTTGTCGCTGGACAAGGCAAGCTGTCAATAAATGGAAATTAGAAGCTAAATAAGACTTGAAGGTTTCCATGGTGGAAAAACTAAGTGGAAGGTTTGCGGTCACACAGTGTATCTCTTCTCTTTCAAGAAGTGTGGCTCTGAAAATGAGCCGGGAACTCAACGTTTCGGGTAGTGTGTACGTTCGCGTTTTGGGCAGTGTGTACTCTGGAGACAACGGGCAGAGTACACACTGCCCGAAATGTTGAGTTACCGGCTCTTTTCAGAGCCACACTTCTTGAAGGAGAAGAGATACATGATGTCACCGCAAACCTTCCACTTACGGTAGAGGACAACTTAAAAATCTCTTTTGTTGTCAGGACGAAGATTAAGTGGAGAAGGAGAGCAACAGGGGAGAGAGGGGAAGGGGAAGAATAAGGAGCATTCGAAGGAAGAGGGGAAAGGGGAGGAGGAGGAAGAGAGCGAAGATGAGAAGAGGATGGGCGGAGAAAGAGGAGGGAGAGGATGGAAGAGAAAGAGGACGAGTAGAAACTGAAAAGTAGGAAGAGAAGGAATTGACAGTTCACCTTGAGTTTCCAGTCAAAGTCGCGCAGGTGCGCCTGTGAGATGGCCGTGGTGTTGCCCAGGAGACTAGCTCTGATGTCGCCTCGTCGGACTGTAATGCACTCCGCCAATCCCTTCCGAATCTCGGCCGGCAGCGACTCAAGCTCGGTCTCCATCTGAGGCGGGAGAAGTGACGAGAGGCTGGGTAGAGAAATGCTCACAGAGTCCCATTGAACCCACAGTCAGTAGTTAACATTTACATGTACGTGGCCATAGGGTCTGCCAGCTTTGGAGGAAAAAAAAAGGAAAATGTACACTGAATCAATAGCACCTTGGCATATGCAAAGGGCTGCTGGGGATGTTTACTTGCACATTACTGTATGTTTCCATATGCGCGTGCACATTATTACAGTGCTTTAGACCAATTCCCTATCCAAGTCGTGCTCCAAGGAATCTTACCATAGCACTTTAACGGTGTAAACAAGACTCATTTATTGAGCAAATCACCGGTTGCCACCTCGGTCTCACATTAGTCCGGGAGAAACCCTCATGTCCCCTGAGGTGCCTATTCTTGGGAGACGAAGGAGCTGAGCCGCTGCTTTCAAGGCCCAATACAACATTGGGAAGATCGGAAAACATCAATGTCCACAGATTTCCTTAATTTACACAGTTTGTAGATGGTCATGTTAGAATCCTCATGCTGAAATCTTACGGTCTGGGATGCTGTGTTCCTCGAGAAATCTTCACTCAAACATCGACAAATAGTTTTATTACTCACAAGTACACTACACTACAAAACCGTGCGAAAACCGTGGCGTTTTTTCGCCCTTTTCTACTTTCGCAGATTCCCATTTGAGCTAAAACCTTCGCAGGATTTCTTTTTTGGAATGTTTAAGGGTTTAAAACACAAACTGTGGCAATCTGTTGACCTTTACCAATGTTGTATAGGGCCTGTATAAGGTGTGAGGCAGGCCGTCTCACTATGCAGAAGGAAACTCTGCCCAGGAAGGCGGCCCAAAGCTGCATCCTGCTTGTGCCATGACAGAACCACCGTTCAGCACCCCATGCCGTAACCACTTTGTGCCATGACCTCTGATTTGGGAGAAACCGATGGTGCTGCCGTGCGACGGGCCCTCCGAGTCCAGACACCACTAGTGTGTGAATTTCTTCAGCCTTCCACAAAACAATACGATTGTATCATGACAAAAAGCCACACAGTGTGTCGGGTTTGACTCGCTTGTACACATAGTGGGCGCAAATCCAGCGCCTTTTGGAGACCTATAGTCCATGAGGTTGAATAGGTCTCCACAGGGAAATTGTAAAGGTGTAATGGTCTCCACAAGGATTTCCGGGAAACTGGCATTTGGAACAACAACTGTGATGGGTAACAGGGCTCGACCTTAGCACTAGCTCAGCGGTCATTGGCTAGTAAAAACAGCTGCGGGCTAGTAAAATGACCCACTTTGCGGACTAGTAAAAAGTAGACAGCGGTGTGGTGGCAAAAAAATATTCAGGCGGGGATGAGAAAGAAGAAACTAATAATTTGTTTTACTTGACCTGATAATCCTGTTTTAAATTCAATATTAATTTTACAGGGCTAGTAAAACTTGCTACGGGCTAGTAAAAAAAATTCAATTTACTAAACCGGTAGGCTAGTAAACATAAACCTTAAGCGTGAGGCTTGGGTAAGAAAGTGTCGCAAATTGAAGTGCATACGGTCCAAATTCCAAAAACAAAGGAAAGTGAATGTGGCTGAAATGGGAGCATTTTTAAAACAATGTTTCTCATTCAGTTGTAAAGTGCACAAGAACAACGCAATGTCTCCACAAAAATGAGTACGTGTGTACTCTTCTCTTATTGATGTATTTCACAGGAATTTAGATCCAAATTGATTAACAAGTTTTAGAAATGGCTCGTCATCAAAACTGTGACAGTTCTGGGCACTGTAGTGTAAAGTCAACCAGTGCGAAGTAGCTACAGTAAAGATACAGTAGTGTTATCAGCTGTGGCTGGAAATGGCACATAAATCTGTTGACATTGGCTGGAGTCTATGGCTGAGAGGCTTCGGCTAAGAGATCACGGTAGCCTATCGCAGTTGAGCGGAGTGTACGCAGAAACCGTTGCACAGCAAGTGTGTACTGTCGTGGGCCGGTGGCACTTCGCAGGCCGACCGTCGACCGATGTGACCGAGAAAATGCTCACCGAGTCCTTGGTCAGTCCGTTGCTGATGGCATGCTTGATCCAGCCCCGACAAGCCTCCACCACCTTGAACCACTGGTCCACGTTCCACACCTTGCCGTAGTCCTGGTACCTGGGCTGGCTGTGTCCACACATTCCATCCACAACTTCATGCAGAAGCTGAACACGGAAGAAAAAACAACAACATCAATCAACCCAGATGGGTAGGGAGAGAGATCCTGCTCAATTTCAGAACTTAAATGAATCCTAATGGCGATTGAATTCTGAAAATTAAGAACTAGGCAAAGACTGGTTGACAATTTGAGAGGCCACCATTTAAGCACAGACACACTGCACACACAGAGTCTGTCAAAACGGCATCGATTTGCGTGTATCGTCACTTCAATTTGAAAACAAAGATGGCTGCCTTTTGGGTCGTTGGACGGGAGAGAATCTTCTTGTTCAACTGAGGGGAAATTACTCCTTTTTCACCTAAATGTGAGTAAAATAAATGACCCGTTTTGAAATCTGTGATTCTCCCAAAACAAAAGTGGGTACGTGGGACAGTTTCACAGACATGTGTTTTGCGGATAAAATCTGGGGATTTCGGTCAGTGGTAGTACTACTACAGTACTAGTAGTACTACTACTAGTACTAGTCATGGCAATCGAAAAATCGTTAACAGCCCGTGTCCTCCTGCTGGAATTCTTGGGAAAAAAAAAAATGGAATCTGTAATTCTCACTGAATCCTTAATGTGCGAGTGGGACGGTTTCACAGGTGTTTTTGGGGGTAAATGTGAGCTTCATAGCCACTGTGCTTGGAGCCTACACTCCAACTCCAAGTCACCCGTCCCTCAAAATTTCAAAATTCGATAAAAAAGGGTGACTTGTCGGGTCCAAGTTACTCAGACTAGTGCAGAGCTAGTCCGAGTAACTTGGACCCTTAAAATCGCGCTTTATAGATATTTTCACCCCCTCAAAAAAGAAAAAAGAAAAAGGATTGTAACTGTGTAAAGGTCCAAGTTACTCGGACTATGTAGTGTAGAGCATTGAGAGCTCCGGTACAGCCGTCCGGAAACTGGGCAACAGTGTCCACCACCGCACAGCAAACAGTCCCCGCGGTTTTCGCACATATCCTCCCGGTTCCACGTCCGCAGCTCTTCAATCCCTACCAAGTCTGAGCCTCAAAATACCCACCGAATCGACCATTTCGTGGGGCAATTTCTCGAGAAGTTGCAGTCCCGTATGAGCGGCCATGTTGTTGATGAGAGGTGAAAAGAACCGGCTCGATTGGTCCATGGGCCTCAACTTGGTTCGTGTTGTAAAATTGCACAGCAAGTCTGGGGACCCGACGAATGGGAAGGGGGCGGAGCTGACACTGTGGCCCTTTTCCAAAACCCGGCTTAGGCTCAGGCTCCGGCTTTGTCTCTGGTTCTTTCATCCATTTCAAGTACAAGGCATGGAAACAGGAAGCCCTTGGCATCATTTTTGAATGTTTTACTGAGATTTGAAAAGGAACCCAAAGATTCAACTTCAACAAAGAACTCCAGACAGTGTTAATGGGCCTTTTCCAAACCCCGACTTAGTCTTCGGCTCCGGCTTCGTCTCTGTTATTCCAAAGCTGAAAACATAGGTTGGACTTGGAGTTCTTTGTTGAAGTCTAAACTTTGCATCCTTTTTTTCAAAACGCAATATGACATTCAAAACAAAGCCAAATGTCTTCCATTTTCAACCCTTGCACTTGAAAATGGATGAAAGAAATGGAGACAAAGGGCCAATTATAAAAGATTATTTTGTTGTAAATGTTTTTGTCTAGGCCTCTATAATTATGATAATTCCGGTCAAAAGACTTTCTAGACCGAAGTGCGGTCGGTGAGGGTACGATAGGACCGAGTTGGATATGGATCTAGTTGACCTGAAATATTGTCGGTGAAGGCAATTGATAAAAGAATTAACTTATCCCTTTCCGGGGACGAAGAATGGGTCTCTGCAGGAAGAGGGCCGGTACAGAGCAACTGGGAACAGAGTTACCGCGGCTCAGCGATAACTATAGTATTGGCCTACCTCCTAGCTAATTGCTCTATGACTATAAAGCCTACTCCATTCCGAAGCTAGAGGACTAACAGTTCTGTAGCATGGATTTAGGCTAAGTGATAAACTATCTGTTGCAGAGACCTCCAAACGCCAAAGACGTTTGTGCAGCTCCTCGGTGTCAACACGCTCTTAGGCCTATATTAATTATGTCAACCGTGCTCCCTAGGCCTCGAATACTTTGGTCAGGTAGTAGCCCCCCCCCCCCTCCTACCCGTGCCGCACAACAAGAGCCCTTAGCCCGCACTGTTCGGCAATATTGTTTAGGCAGCTAGGGAAGCATGTTGACGTATAAGAGCGAACGTGGAATTTACACAGAGGAGCTACATAATTATAGACGTTGGATTGGATTCATTGGAAGTCTTCGAATTCAAAATGAGTAGACATCAATGAGTTTTTACTCACATCGGGAAAGCACTCTGCCGACATATTCACGATTTTGTTGTTGTCTTCCAGTTGCATTGATTAATTTTGGACAACTTTGCTGCAAATAATTGATCATTATAGTGGGATGACCTGGCTTTATTTTTGTTTCCATTCAAAATGAGTATATAGGTCTAGCCTACGAGAGTTTGACCATTCATCTGACAATGAAAACAAATAACCGTCCAAGAATTGCAGAAGGCATGGGCCTATAATGCTTTCCTCAATAGACACAGTGGTTTTGGGGATCGAAGATCCTGCATGGATCGATATGTCGCACCCTCTATGAACTTACGTCCGGAAGTTGGCAACCTTCGCACAGGCCTTTGTGGGAGGTCCTGCTCGGATCGAAACGTCAGGCCTCAACTTTTTTTTTAGGGATTTGGTCGTAATCTAAGCCAGAAAGCAGCTGACAAAATTATTGGATTTGTTTGTTTCTATCACTAAGATTCAAAATACTGTGTGGGTGAATGCTATACTAATTCTTGTATATTATCATGGCTCAATCTTGATTGCAATTCGAAAACACATATTCAAAGAAGTAGGCCTACAAAGCATTGCCATCGTTCAGAACTAATAAATAAACAACAATATTCTATCTGGCATTATAATTACTTTGGACTTGATTTCGAGCAAAAAAAACGTTAAGAAAAACATTTCAAAGCAATTTATGAAAAAAAAACACCATTGCTCAAACACAGCGAAAACTCTTTTTAGCTTGAACAATAATTACGCCTATCGGCCTATGAATGCTATAATCTGTTCAATTCAATATAATATTACTTCATGGAGCTGTGTATTAACTCATACTGCTATTGTTACATCAGTAAGTGCTCGGTGGAGTATAGTCATTCATAGGCCTATTACATGTACATGTATATACAATCGAAAAAGCAGGCCATTAATTTTGCGAATAATTGTGACCCGGCACAGCGACATGAAGAATATCCCACCAAAACACTTTTCGAGTAAACAACGCCTATTAAGTCAAAGTATCTTCTCAATTCGATAAAAACAATTTGTTATTTTTTTTTATTTTCGAAAAGTTAATGTATTGGAGAATTTTTTTTATATCATTTGAAAGTTAATGGTACACTCTTTCACATCATTAGAAAATATCAAACTCTCAAAAGTGGGGGTTATTCCTCATTATGATGTGCCGGGTCACATATTTAGTTTAGCCTATAAGTAGTTTGCAACGTTCCGTTTTGCAAGTGTTCTTTTTTCATATCATTGTTGAAAAAATCTGCCTTCGAAAAAGGTCCTGCTAGGATCGAAACGTCAGGCCCACTAAATTTTGAGATCAGTAGTTTTCGTCAAACCAAACTCCAGTTCATCCAAACTCCAAACCGATACTTTCAGCTAATGATCATTATACAATACAGTTGCAACATATCACGTTATAATTTTGTATCACTAATACATATGGCCAAGAATTATATTTAGAAAAAAAATAGTAAAATAATTTGAGAGATTTTATAAAAAGTAAACCATCTTCTTAAGATCTTTTTCCCATCAATTCTTAATCAAATCCACAATTTTTAGTAAAAAATTCGAAAAAAGTTTAAAGCTCGCCCCTTCTTCTGATCCCGGGATCAGGATCTGATCCTGCGTTGCGTTTACACACGGATTTGATCCAGATCTGATCCTCCTTGCGGGATCTGATTCTTCTTGCGGGATCTGATCCTCCTTGCGGGATCTGATCCTCCTTGCGGGATCTGATCCTCCTTGCGGGATCTGATCCCTCCTAGCGGGATCTGATCCTCCTTGCGGGATCTGATCCTCCTAGCGGGATCTGATCCTCCGTGCGGGATCTGATCCTCCTTGCGGGATCTGATCCTCCTTGCGGGATCTGATCCTCCTTGCGGGATCTGATCCTCCTTGCGGGATCTGATCCTCCTTGCGGGATCTGATCCTCCTTGCGGGATCTGATCCTCCTCTGCGGGATCTGATCCTCCTTGCGGGATCTGATCCTCCTTGCGGGATCTGATCCTCCTTGCGGGATCTGATCCTCCTTGCGGGATCTGATCCTCCTTGCGGGATCTTATCCCTCCTAGCGGGATCTGATCCTCCTATGCGGGATCTGATCCTCCTTGCGGGATCTGATCCTCCTTGCGATCTGATCCTCCTTGCGGATCAAGTGTAAACGCAGCGCAAGGGATGGATTTAGCTCAGAATGTTAGGGCGATGGCACGCAAAAGCAGAGGTCTCGGGTTCAAGTCGAACCGGTCCAGTCAACATTTTCTTTGCCACTTTTCTTCATATTTGTTTCGCCCCAAAATTATTTCAAAAGTTCCCAGTCAGATTTTGTTTGAAATATTACTTCTCTTTGAACCCTATTGGCCTTTCCACACTTTCCAAATTATGCACCTGTACAGTTCCATCAATTTTTCAATCGAGTCCATAATAAGTTTGTAGTTTGGACCAAAAGACAGAAAAATGGGATAGTCATAATTTATCACTATTTTGTTTTCATACAATTTCCAGAGAAATGGTGAGGCACCTTTTAACCTTAAAATTCCTAGAAGAAATGTCTACATTTCCAATGTTGATCATTTAATATTTCACCGAAGAAAGATAGTTGTAAACCACCCGAGCATATGATTATATACATTAGCATAAGAGATAAATAAATATGATACATTCAAACAAAATGTGCTGTGCATTGTTGGTGAGGCAACAATAAAATGATTACATTCCCTGCAGTGCAGTGTGGAAAAGGATCATAATACTACATACAATTTGGCGTCGGCGAATGGAACATAATTTAATGAGGGTTTGCTGCACCCGATGTTCATTTACACGGATTCGATTCCACCACACGACCTCGGCCGGCTCGGTTGCCAAGGGATCCAAATGCCTGCACCCGAAAGCAGGCATGGAGTCCCGGCCTGGAATTCGAGTCGGGCAAACCCCTCATCGAATTAAAATTTCCCTTGGTGCCAAAATCACATTCTACCTATTCATTGAGTTACAGCAGTGGGTAGGTATCGCTGCACGCCTGTGTTTTCTTCATCCTTTTCAAGCAGAAGCAGAGAGAGAGAGAGAGAGAGAGAGAGAGAGAGAGAGAGAGAGAGAGAGAGAGAGAGAGAGAGAGAGAGAGAGAGAGGAGAGAGAGAGAGAGAGAGAGAGAGAGAGAGAGAGAGAGAGAGAGAGAGAGAGAGAGGGGGAGGGGGGAGGGGAGGGATGGAGAAATAGAGAGATAGAGGGAGGGAGAGATAGAGGAAGAGAGAGAGGGGAGGGAGGGAGAGATAGAGAGAGGGAGAGAGAGAGAGGGGGAGATGGAGGGGGAGAGAGAGGGGGGAGAGGGAGGGGGATAGAGAGGGGGAGAGGGAGGGGGAGAGAGAGAGGAAGAGAGAGAGAGGGGAGGGAGGGAGAGATAGAGAGAGGGAGAGAGAGAGAGGGAGATGGAGGGGGAGAGAGAGGGGGAGAGGGAGGGGGATAGAGAGGGGGAGAGGGAGGGGAGAGAGAGAGAGAGAGAGGGAGCGAGGGAGTGAGAGAGGGAGTGAGAGGGAGAAAGAGAGAGGGAGCGAGGGAGTGAGAGAGGGAGTGAGAGGGGGGGGAGAGAGAGAGAGAGAGAGAGAGAGAGAGAGAGAGAGATAGAGAGGGGAGGGGAGGGGAGAGGGGGAGAGGAGGAGAGGGGGAGAGGGGGGAGACAGAGACCAGAACCAAGGCATTCCACACCGAAACCTCGAAAAAAGGGGTCTCGAGACCTGCGACCAATTTCATAGATGCTTAGGCCTAAGCATGAAAATCTGCTGAGGAAGAAATTTCTACCTCAAGGTTAAAGCGTGATTGTCAACCATAATTATTTCACTTGATGCTTGTGGTACTTGACTTGTATTCCAATATTGGTTGCTTCGCATGAAATACAAGTGGAACTTCGGCTGACAACCTGATTCTATTCAGGAAGGATTTTCGTACTTAAAGGCCCTATATTGGTAAAGGTCAAACGATTGCCACAGTTTGTGTGTAAATTAAACCATTAAACATGCCAAAAAAGAAATCCTGCGAATTAGGTTTTAGCTCAAAAACAAAAATGGTAATTTGAGAAAGAAGGAAAGGGCAAACAACCGTCATGGTTTTCGCACCGGTCTGTAGTGTAATAAATAGTTTATTACTCGCGAGTAATAAACTATTTTTGTCGATGTTTGAGTGAAGATTTCATCCAAGTAGTACAGCATCCCAGACCGTAAGATTTCAGCATGAGGATTCTATCATGACCATCTACAAACTGTGTAAATTAATTAGAAGGAAATCTGTGGACATAGATGTTTTTTCCGATCTTCCCAAAGTTGTATTTGGCCCTGAATAAGCTCTCGAATGCAGCTCGAATATGTAGACGGAACACTGTATAGTGACTGCGCTTTGATATCCAGGACTATTCAAAGAAGTTCCATTCCGAGTGACTTTAGGGTTTTAATATAGAAACCACGAAAAGCAGGCTACCGATATTATATCGTTAATCATCATGGGCAAAGGTCTATCATGCGAATTCTCCATCGGTCTTCAACTCTTCTTTTGACGATGTTGATTCGATCAGATTTGCTTGATCCACATCACGGCTTCTCCGTATGTGTGCCTGCAGTATTGAGAAAAAAACCATAGTAAAACATTATCGATACACTGTGATGGTTATTCATGGAAAGCCATTACCAAACCATGCAGACAAGGATGTGGAGGATGGGGAGGATGAGGAGGATGGGGAGGATGGGAAGGATTGAGAGGGCGGGGAAAATGGAGAGGACGAGGGTGATGAGGGATGAGGAGGAAAAGGAGGACGACTTTTGATGAAGGAATTAATTCATGGGTTACATTCACCATTTCACATGGGTCATCCAGGTCGCATTGGAGCTTCTATAGCACGACAGTTTGAATTCGCCGTACGTTTTCCGGACAAAGTTGACCGTCACGTTGATATTGACGTAGGAACTCTCAGTCCCGCACGTATCAGAGAAACTGCCAGGCCCCACCCTTCCATCACCAGAGCACTCGCCTCGAATCAGCACTTCTGTGGGATGAAACGGCCATTAGTCTTTGTCGGAGTGAGGGCGCCAGTCAGAACTATTCAACCATTAATTACCGTATATCTCTGGTACACAAAACCGGAGTTCTCGGGTTCAAGTCCCGGGCCCGTCAGTTGTTTAAATTGAAAAAATGCTAGAAATCCAAAAATGAAATGGCAAAGAAAACTATGACTTGAACCCGAGACCTCTAGTTTTGCGTACCAGCGCTCTTCCAATCTGAGCATCTAAAAGAAAGTGGGGGGGGGGGGGTGATCCCTGGAGATATACGGCAGTTAATGGTTGAATTGCTTCTGACTGGCGCCCCCAGCCCGGCAAAGACTAGTTGACTATTTGGGAGGCAACTATCTATCATAAGGGCTGGAAAGCTCAGATGGGAAGAGTGCTGTCACGCAAAACCGGTGGGGTCGGGGTTTAAATCCCGGCCCAGTCAAAATTTTCTCTGCCATTTTTTTTCTTCAAATTTCTTCAAATGTTCCCAGTCAGATTTGTTCATGGATTTATTCGACTGAAAACATTTATAGAAAAAATGAATCCCATTTGAAGACATTTATAGAAAAAACGAATCCCATTGAAGACATTTATCGAAAAAACGAATCCCATTTGAAGACATTTATAGAAAAAACGAATCCCATTTGAAAACATTTATAGAAAAAACGAATCCCATTTGAAATAATTTTGAAAAGTTCCCTGTCAGTTTAACATTGATTTGTTTTTAACCTACATTCCACTCAGCGAACCGGATCGCTCACTCACCTTCGGTATCACGGGGCCTGTTCATGTCGACGCAGCCATTGCAGTTGGACATACCGGTGAGTAGGCCGAGGTTCTCGATGGCCAGCGACCTACACACGCCTCGGTCCAGGACCCAGGGCTCAGCGGTGCCCGGGCCGTCCAGCCGGCTGGAATTGCTGCCCAGGCCGAGGCCGGCGATCTCTCCCTCCGGACAGCTGATCCGATCGCTGGTCCACGAGCGGGAACCGAAACTGTGACACTCGAACGGGGAAATACCATTTCGGAACCTGTGTATCCGGTACAGACTATACACGTGAAACAAAACCCACAGGTGAGTGCGGCATTTTACAATTGGACGGAAACAAAACAAAATGGCAAAGAAAACTTGGACTGGACCGGGATTTGAACCAGCAGAGACCTCTGGTTTTACTTTTACCAGCGCTCTTCCCATCTGAGCTATCCAACCCTTACTAGCCTTAGATGGTGAGCTCCCAAATAGTCAACTTAGTCTTTGTCGGGTTGGAGGCGACTGCAGAAGCAATTAAGCCAGCTGCCGTATATCTCCAGGGATCAAATACCCAAATCATTCAGATGCGAACAACCAATTGGTGTAAATCTGCAATACCAGCTCGGGGATCATACAGAGTGGATGTAGCTTTTTTTAGATTCAAGTCAAACAAATCAATTTATTATTCACTGATGATGCATTGTACATATTCATTCAAAGGTCAACTGAAGACCAACACATTAAAAGATCCTGATTTGGCTTTAAATAGGTACATTATAATCACCGATCAAATTTCATTGTTTGTGTTCAACAGGCTTATTTGAAGAGTTTTTAAATTAATCTAAATCAAGCCCGTAATTATTATGGGCACTGTTCTTTACGTCATGGGGAAAGAGTAATGGGGGTTGTCCTCTCATGACGTCACTACGGACGGCCTCCAAGGCAGCGTGGCTGCTACCCCTTTCAAACTTAAATTAATTCTAACCCTCTTTCCCATACCGATGATATCGCATTGGACAAGGCTAGTCAAAGTGGATATAATGTTACCAACTATTTGATTCTTCTATTGTGACGGACAAAATCACAGTCAAGTGATTGGCAATGATAAACTTTCACCCAAATCTTGTTGACCGACATCTCCAGTTACAGTATACATGATTATGCAGAGGCCATGAAAATGGTGACCTCTCATTTGTTTTCCATAACGCAGAAGTCCAGACTCTCTCCGTAAACAATGCGCCGTGACCTCATTATTCTTGCCTACAATGGCCGAGCCAACAACTTCATTCAAGCAACTTCTCTTCGCCTGTACCCTGGCCTGGTGATTTCCCATTATTGGTTACGGGGTCACTAGATCATTAATTTAACACCCGCAAGTGCATGTCATTTCAGCCAATGACAATGACATGATATAGGATCTTACAAATAAAGAGGACCTATCGTGTATTGGATCACCATAAAATAATGGGCAAAATATTTCTGGGTCATGAATTTCTGTTGTTTCACGATGGTAATCGAAATGATAATTACCCCATCCAGCCGCCGCCTCGACTTTCTTGGTCACACACTGTCCAAAAAGAAAGGAAGTAAAAACAAGATTGTGATGCCATTCTTGTGTAAAATCTACGCTTTGCTCACGGATGTGAAAACTGCGGTGTGGTTCACCGTTACTTACTGGCCAGGAAACCATCGGAGGTGTTGGCGCAGACGGGCTCGATGTACCGTGGAGCGATGCCACCGTGACCGCGTTTGGCATGTTCCTGGCAAGATGTTGCTGCGACAGAGACACAGAATGCACGTTCATGTACTAAAAGTTGCAAATTCACATAGCTCTGCTCAGCGTACTATAGCGTCGAATCGGCAGGGCAGGGGCGGGGCAGGGCGGGACAGGGCGGGACAGGGCGGGACAGGGCGGGACAGGGCGGGGCAGGGCGGGGCAGGGCGGGGCAGGGCGGGGCAGGGCGGGGCAGGGCGGGGCAGGGCGGGGCAGGGCGGGGCAGGGCGGGACAGGGCGGGACAGGGCGGGACAGGGCGGGACAGGGCGGGACAGGGCGGGACAGGGCGGGGCAGGGCGGGGCAGGGCGGGGCAGGGCGGGGCAGGGCGGGGCAGGGCGGGGCGGGGCGGGGCGGGGCAGGGCGGGGCAGGACGGGGCAGGACGGGGCAGGACGGGGCAGGGCGGGGCAGGGCGGGGCAGGGCGGGGCAGGGCGGGGCAGGGCGGGGCAGGGCGGGGCAGGGCGGGGCGGGGCGGGGCGGGGGGGGGTGCGGGGCGGGGCGGGGCGGGGCGGGGCGGGGCGGGGCGGGGCGGGGCGGGGCGGGGCGGGGCGGGGCGGGGCGGGGCGGGGCGGGCGGGGCGGGGCGGGGCGGGGCGGGGCGGGGCAGGGCGGGGCAGGGCGTGGAAGGCTGCAAAATTGCAACACTGCGAATACATTTGCGCATAATTGTGAGAAGAAAATGTGCGATATCGCTAATTTTGGGGGAGAATTGTGCGAATTTCCTGCAAGCAAACGCAGGGAGCAGGGTCTGCATGGTTTCCGGCGACACTTTGAGCGGCGGTTAATGCGTAGTAAGGAAGGGGGCAACTGCGGAGGACCGCAATGCAGCGCAGTTTCCGTTTATCGAAGGAGGGCCCCATGATGGTGTCACGCACAAACTCCTCAACATTTAGTGGGCCTGGCGTTTCGATCGTATAGCAGGACCTTTCTCAAAGGCCCCTGAGAAAGGTCCTGCTAGGATCGAAACGTCAGGCCCACTAAATTTTGGGAATTAAATTTGAAATGCAAAAAGGTTGCTAAAGGCGAATGTCATAAAATATGTAGTAGGACCTTGCCAGTCTTTGAGAAAGGTCCTGCTAGGATCGAAACGTCAGGCCTTCCTAATTTCAAAAAATAAGTCAGGACAATATGTTCAGTGGGGCCGAAAGTTATACCTTAAAACTCTGTGGAGAAACATTAATTTATATCGAGATTTTTAGTTTACAATGTAACCATTGTAAAAGTGTTTTCATATTTCAAATAAAGGACTACGTATGAGTAAATTGAGTAAAATGTTTCAGTACATTTTGCAACTTGTCATTTCAAGGTCGATTTCGTCATTTCATTACACTCCTGCAGAACTGACAGAATGAAAGAAAATTGTACCGCAACATATCCTCCACAAAATCTGTTGATCGGTTCCCACAAAGTTCCCGGGGAAACCGTGGCACAGAGTATCACCAAACACATTGTCCCTTCTCTCCCACCATATGAAAGTGCTTCAATTGCTCTTATTATAAAAATTAAACCATATTCGAAAAGAAAATACAAAGGGAATATTTGACGTTGGAACTCATTGTTTTCTCTCCCCCCATCAAAGTTTTCCCGGTTAATTTTGCTTAATTTGTTTTTAATTTGTAATTTTGTTTTTAGTACCCAAAATGCTGCTTGATGCAAACATAAAAACCACATCATCAGTTCATGGAAATTTATGGAAATTTATTTATTTATCACGTGGACAGCAGAGACACAAATTGCAATTACACAGACTTGCTACGCTATTGTTGCTCGCCAAACAAGACAATGGAAAGTGGAAGCCGCTGGAGTTTTACATTGAGAGCGCTAATTGGCCTCTTTCACCCCCTCTCCTTTTCTCTCTCTCTCCCTCACTTCCTCTCGAACAGATTCCCCCCTCCCTCTCCCTTTCTCTCATGCTCCCTCTCTCTCGCTCCCTCGCTCCAGTCTCTCTGCCCCTCTCTCTTTCTCCTACTCCCCCTCTCCCCTCTTACTCACTCTCTCTACTTTCATTATCTCTCTCGCTCTCTCTCCCCCACTCTCTTCCATCCATTCTCACTCTCTCGTCCTTCACCTTCCACTCTTTCATCCTCCCGTTCACCTCCCGCTCTCTCGCCTTCTCTCTATCCCTTTCTCTTTCATCATCTCCCCTCTCTCTTCCCCTCATTCTCTTCCCATTTATCCCTCTCTCTCTCTCTCTCTTTCATTCCCTCCACCCCTCTCTTCTGGCTCCTCTTTTCCCCTTCCCCCTCTCTCAAGGTATGTCCTCCCCTCTCCTCCTCTCTTCCCTCTACCCCTCTTCTCAATCTCCAACTCCCTATCTCCCCCTCTTTCACCCTCTCTCCCACCCCTCCCCTCCCCTCTATCTCCTCCTCTCTGTCCCTCTCTCCTCAAAACTGTACAAAAGAGATGCCCATGACCAGTGTAGAAATATTTGCCTCTATAAATTACGTGAAGCACTTTAGGAAGAGGCGAGCCATCAACTAAGCGCAAGCTGATTGCATCCACTGTTTGCATAGAATGTGGATGGCTTTGTGCAAGGTTACGGACATTTTTGTACTGTGTGCGTTCATCCACGTTCAGAAAGCCAGAAAGCCAGAAAGCAGGTTGTCTGAAACCTTTCAATATTTGATGAATAGTGAGACATTTATACGCATATGATGCATATTCAAGACCATGCTCATTGTGTCCGCTCCACTGAACAGCTTCCAAGTTCAAGACCAAGGTTTTTGTTCATGGGGGGGGGGGCGATAGGGGGGGCTGCCAAATTTCGTGGGGGTGGACTGTAGTTTGGGCAGTTTTTCGGTTTTTCAGGGTTTATTCAGTTTTGCTTTGGAGACGGTTTTCGGTTTTGAATTTTGCAAAACCGCGAAATGTTTAATCACCTTTGTTTTTTTGGTTTTTTAACATGAGTTAAAAATGCTAATGGGGGCGATGGGGGGGGGGGGCTGCCAAATTTCGTGGGGGCGGACTTTAGTTTGGGCGGTTTTTCGGTTTTTAAAGGTTTTTTAAGTTTTGCTTTGGAGACGGTTTTCGGTTTTGATTTTTGCAAAACCGTGAATGTTTAATCACCTATGTTTTTTTTTTAATTAGAAATGCAAATAATTAAGGCATTTGTCGACCAAATCTTCATCAAAAAAACGCCTTGTGGGATTGTACTCGTCCTCGTAAATTGTGCACGCTGCGAGACCACCGTCCAGTGTGTGTGCACTCAGTACGCAATGATTAGTAGACTTCCACCAGTTTTCACACACTTGTTTTCTAACGAATAATGTAATGTTTATTGCAGGCACAGGCCTAGTTTATAGAGCTCCGTATGATAGCAAGTTACCAACGATGTTTCGAGTTTCGGTGTCAACCGAAGTACGCGCTCCGACCAGACCAACAAATCAATGCCGAACGTGTATATTTGTCTACCGGATATAAACTTAAGACCACTCGACTATTTGTAAAGGTTTCTAAAAAACTTGGGCTTGTGAAAACATATTAAATGTAGACTTCTTGTCTTCTAGAGCGGTTTGAGAGGCGTTATTGCGCGACGCAAACCAAACAAAAAATTTGACCCCAAAGCCCACGTTATGACACCTTAAACAAAAATGGACGCGCAGTGCATCCGAAGACTGAGACAATTTTCAATAATTTATTTTATGTACAAAATATTGCTTTCTTGTTTTTCTGTTCCTCAAAAGAAATGTTTTCTAGAATCCCAGAAAATTTTAGGATTTGTCTGATATTTTTGGAGATATCGGAAGTTGAAAATTGCATACTTTGCAAAATCGCTCCGTGCGGCCGCTATAGCCCCCCGAGTAAAACTTGCGTTTTCGACCGTCGAGTGCACCCTGTAAACATCTCCCAAACTAGTGAATATTACCCTCAAATTGAAGTCTGTATATTTTTCTTTCTTTCCATACCACTTTCAAAATTAATGACGAAGGTATAATATCAAATTACGCGGAAACAACATTCAAAGATATGGAACTATAACTTAGAAACAATGAAAGTAAATTCAAACCGGTGACGATCGAAAGCTAATTGCATCGTGCATCCAGATAATGGCCGAAGTGTAGCGCATTTTATTATGACCCTTTTCCCTTCGCGACGTTAGAGAGCTTGTCAAGTCTAATATGTCTGGTTTCCATCTCTAGGTAAATTGTGTGGTTTTATTATTTTTCTTCTTCTGAAAACACTCAAATCCCAGTTGGGGGGTGTGAGAGGGGGGGACGCTACGCCCCTGCTACGCCGCTGTACTTCAATATATCATTCCGTGACGCACTGTATTTTTTTTAGTGAGGCATTTGAAATGTTGCCCCTTTGCCACTAGAAATTATCCAGGTTATATCAGGAGCAATGGCAAACCTTCACTCCACAACAATATATATATATTAGGCAGGTCGTTGTGTCATGGTCAAAGGGTCTCGTTTTTTGGTATACAGGGGGTATTCAAGACAACTTGATACGGAATATAATTTGATATCCAAAAAGGTTGGAAACTGCTTACTGTCTAAAATTACCAAAATGCAAATCTCAACATTTAGTGGGCCTGACGTTTCGATCGTATAGCAGGCCCTTTCTCAAAGGTCTTTGAGAAAGGTCCTGCTAGGATCTAAACATCAGGCCCACTAAATTTTGGGAATATAATTTGAAATGCAAAAAGGTTGCAACTGTTAAAGGCGAATGTCACAAATGAGGAGTGCCTGATGTAGTAGGACCTTGCCAGCCTTTGAGAAAGGTCCTGCTAGGATCGAAACGTCAGGCCTTCCTAATTTCAAAAAATAAGTCAGGACAATAATGTTCACTGGGGCCGAAAGTTATACCTTAAAACTCTGTGGAGGAACATTAATTTATATCGAGATTTGTAGTTTACAATGTAACCATTGTAAAAGTGTTTTCATATTTCAAATAAAGGACTACGTATGAGTAAATTGAGTAAAATGTTTCAGTACATTTTGCAACTTGTCATTTCAAGATCGATTTCGTCATTTCATTACACTTCTGCAGAACTGACAGAATGAACGGAAATTGTACCGCAACATATCCTCCACAAAATCTGTTGATCGGTTCCCACAAAGTTCCCGGGGAAACCGTGGCACAGAGTATCACCAAACACATTGTCCCTTCTCTGCCACCATATGAAAGTGCTTCAATTGCTCTTATTATAAAAATTAAACCATATTCGAAAAGAAAATACAAAGGGAATATTTGACGTTGGAACTCATTGTTTTCTCTCCCCCCATCAAAGTTTTCCCGGTTAATTTTGCTTAATTTGTTTTTAATTTTTAATTTTGTTTTTAGTACCCAAAATGCTGTTTGATGCAAACATAAAAACCACATCATCAGTTCATGGAAATTTATGCACAAACGTTTCAAATCCGAGATCTATACATATCACGTGGACAGGAGAGACACAAATTGCAATTACACAGACTTGCTACGCTATTGTTGCTCACAAAACGAGACAATGGAAAGTGGAAGCCGCTGGAGTTTTACATTGAGAGCGCTAATTGGCCTCTTTCACCCCCTCTCCTTTTCTCTCTCTCTCCCTCACTTCCTCTCGAACAGATTCCCCCTCCCACTCCCTTTCTCTCATGCCCCCTCTCTCTCGCTCCCTCGCTCCAGTCTCTCTGCCCCTCTCTCTTTCTCCTACTCCCCCTCTCCCCTCTTACTCACTCTCTCTACTTTCATTATCTCTCTCGCTCGCTCTCTCCCACTCTCTTCCATCCATTCTCACTCTCTCGTCCTTCACCTTCCACTCTTTCATCCTCCCGTTCACCTCCCGCTCTCTCGCCTTCTCTCTATCCCTTTCTCTTTCATCATCTCCCCTCTCTCTTCCCCCTCATTCTCTTCCCATTTATCCCTCTCTCTCTCTCTCTCTTTCATTCCCTCCACCCTTCTCTTCTGGCTCCTCTTTTCCCCTTCCCCCTCTCTCAAGGTATGTCCTCCCCTCTCCCCCTCTCTTCCCTCTACCCCTCTTCTCAATCTCCAACTCCCTATCTCCCCCTCTTTCACCCTCTCTCCCATCCCTCCCCTCCCCTCTCTCTCCTCCTCTCTGTCCCTCTCTCCTCAAAACTGTACAAAAGAGATGCCCATGACCAGTGTAGAAATATTTGCCTCTATAAATTACGTGAAGTACTTTAGGAAGAGGCGAGCCATCAACTAAGCGCAAGCTGATTGCATCCACTGTTTGCATAGAATGTGGATGGCTTTGTGCAAGGTTACGGACATTTTTGTACTGTGTGCGTTCATCCACGTTCAGAAAGCCAGAAAGCAGGTTGTCTGAAACCTTTCAATATTTGATGAATAGTTAGACATTTATACGCATATGATGCATTTTCAAGACCATGCTTATTGTGTCCGCTCCACTGAACAGCTTCCAAGGTCAAGACCAAGGTTTTTGTTCATGGGGGGGGGGCGATAGGGGGGGCTGCCAAATTTCGTGGGGGTGGACTGTAGTTTGGGCGGTTTTTCGGTTTTTAAAGGTTTTTAAGTTTTGCTTTGGAGACGGTTTTCGGTTTTGATTTTTGCAAAACCGTGAATGTTTAATCACCTACAATCAGCAACAACAGCAGTAATAGTAGCAACAGCAGCAACAACAACAGCAGCAGTAATAGCAGCAACAGAAGCAGCAGCAACAACAGCAACAGCAGCAGTAATAGCAGCAGCAGCAACAACAGCAACAGCAGCAGTAATAGCAGCAACAGCAGAAACATAAGCAACAGCAGCAGCAACAGCAGCAGTAATAGCAGCAACAGCAGAAACATAAGTAACAGCAGCAGCAACAGTAGCAGCAGCAACAACAACAGCAACAGCATCAGTAATAGCAGCAGCAACAACAGCAACAACAGCAGTAATAGTAGCAACAGCAGCAACAACAACATCAGCAGTAATAACAGCAACAGCAGCAACATAATGAACAGCAACAGCAGCAGCAACAGCAGCAGCAACAGCAGCAACAACAGCATGTAACAGCAGCAGTAACAGTAGCAACAGCAGCAACAGCAGCAACATAAGCAACAGCAGCAGCAGCAACAACAACAACAACAACGACAACATTGACAACAATCAACATTCTGGCGACCTACCTGTACAGTTGAGAAACGCTCGGACCTGATCACGGTCGTCACTCTGCAGGGGTTGGTCAAAGTAAGTCACACGGAACGGTCTCGTTGGGATGTGCAGGTTAAGGCCGCACGACATTCGCACCTGGGTGCAGAGACAGGGGTCTGGGACGGGGATCACCCACCGGTGCACACCGGCCGAGCTTGGGTCTGGCTCCAGACCCATCTGGCAGACCACCGCTAATCCCCCTGACAAAAAAAAAAAAGAAGGAAAGTCGATCAGCCAAAGTTCCAACTAAAAATAAAATGGCAAAGAAAACTTGGATTGGAATTGGACCGGGATTTGAACATGAGACCCCTGGTTTTGTGTACCAGCGCTCTTACCATCTGAGCTATCCAGCCCATAGATGGTGACCCCCCAAAAAAGTCAAATAGTCGTTGCCGGGATGGGAGCGCCAGCCAGAAGCAAATCATTAACTGCCGTACATCTCCAGGGATCACCACCCCTCTTTTTCATTAAGATGCAAACAGCCAATTGATCCAGTTAAGCCTGGCTACAGCAGCTCGGGAATCACTCAAAGTGGATGCAGCAATGAACCCGATCCCAAATCCCGATCCTGTCAAAGTTTTCTCTGACCTTTTTTTCAAATTTGTGTCAAATGTTTTTTCATTGATTTATAAGTAAATATGCTGAGTGGATGACAGATAATACACAACTTGACGGAGACTTGATTTGTCGATTCTGACAAATGAAAGTAAATATGAGCAATTTCATACAGCATTAGCAGACTTTGCCTAAACGTTTAATGCCTGCCTTAATGAAATCAGGTTGCCAGCTCAATGGAATTCTGTTCTGAACACCCAATACACGTAGCAACACAAGTTATAATCATAATGCAGTGGGCATCACGGGGAATGCATGGGGTTGGCAAACATGCTTTAAACTCGGAGGAATGTCTTGCCACTAAGGTTTTGTTCTCTTCGGAAAATAGTACACGAATCATGCAAACCGCTCACCGCGTGACTTCAAACATTTTCCTACTCTATGCTTCAAATGACCCCACAACATCTATCACGGGTTAGCCCCCAGCCGGGGCGGATTCCGACCCCCTGTAGTTTTTTGTTTACAGCGTCTTAGGCTTAATGACTGTTTGGACCAGCTTATTAAGCACATTTTGACACCAATTTTATCAAAATTGGAGGTGTCGTTCTCTTACGGCGAACATTTTTCTGGGCCTTGGTGCAGTTCGATGAAAATGTTTCCGTTGACTTACTACATAAAAAGCATAGTATCCATATAGCATAGTGTATTTTTTTCAGGAATTCTTTTGGATAATTAGCTCATTAATATTGCTGAATGCAATTGTTGGTTCTTCATGTTCCATGCCTAGTTGTAAAATTCATGCAAACATAATTTTTGATATGGGAAACTAAAAAAAAAAAACACTGAAAAGATGAAAAAAGCCCCCCAAAATGGAATCATGAATAATGAACGAGCTATAATTGGACAAAACATTAATCTATTCAAATACAATTTTACACAAGCGTTCATTTTTTAATCCTCTAATACCCTGCCAAAAATCATTTGAATCCATCATTGAATCTGAGGGGGGGGGGGCTGTGAGATGGTCAAAATAACCCGGCTCTTTGAGGTTTAAGATAAGCCGGTAGTTTCAACCCCAGCAGGACCGTCCGCAAAGGCAAGCGCTACCAACAAATTCTGGTCCCCGCGTTGCCACTGAAACAGGTCCGGCAGGGATCGAAGCGTCAGGCCCTCTCACCGTTTCTTAGATTCGCATCAAATACATTTCACTTGGATTAAAGGCCCAATACAACATTGGGAAGATCGGAAAACATCGATGTCCACATATTTCCTTCTAATTTACACAGTTTGTAGATGGTCATGATAGAATCCTCATGTTGAAATCTTACTTTTTTGGATGATGTATTTCTCGAGAAGTCTTCACTCAAACATCGACTAATAGTTTATTACTCGCGAGTAAATAAACTATTTCTTACACTACAGAACGGTGCGAAAACCGTGACGGTTATTTGCCTTTTTCTACTTTCTCAGATAACCATTTGAGTTCACTCTGCCTTTGAGAAAGGTCCTGCTAGGATCGAAACGTCAGGCCCACTAAATTTTAGATAACCATTTGAGCTAAAACCTTCGCAGTATTGCTTTTTTGGAATTTTTAATGGTTTAACATACAAACTGTGGCAATCTTTTGATTAAACAACTGTCAAAAAATCCAATACTATAATACGCACAAACTCATTTACCTTTGACCTTGTCTCCGACCATGGTGAACAAAATAAACGCAAGTGTCTCTACAAAAGTCTTCATTTCGAATTCCACGGACACTGTCCACGGCGGTGTGTTCAGTATACAGTTTGCTAGGGTGTTGCGGGAGTTTTTGCACGTCCTACCAGGCTGCGCTACTGGACCATCTATACATGATTGTGTAAACCGTGGCTGAGATACGTTTGTATCTGATTGCCATGACAACGACACCGGAGCGGGCGCTGCTGTTGTCTGTCAGACAGACGTTGCCGATGTTACAGACTGACGGCATGGGAATATAATACACTTGTCCTTGTATGTTTGTATTGTTGGACGTGGGCAAACAGACGAAAGAAACTGCTGATGAAGCCTCACCCAACGATGGTTGAGACTTCAACTTTATGAATTCCAGGCTAAAAAAAAAAAAGAGAGAAAGAAACCAACATCTTATGGGCAGGAGCTGGCTTCTTCTCAGAGACTAAAGAATGTAATATAACAATTGTATAACATTCAAGCAATTTGGACCTTGGCTACGAGAAGAATGTACGAAACCAGAATGAAATGAAGAGAGATGAAATGAAGAGAGATGAAATGAATTGAGACGAAATGAAGAGAGCTGAAATGAATTGAGACGAAATGAAGAGAGCTGAAATGAATTGAGACGAAATGAAACGAGATGAAATGAAACGAGATGAAATGAAACGAGATGAAAAAAGATGAAATGAGACGAGACAAGACGAAACGAAAATGTTGTTGTCGTTGGCCTGACGGATGCGTTACCAGGGCTCACCTGGGGGAGGTCCACACCTTGAGCCTCAGGAACTGGCTAATACTGAGAATAGAACAAGACATGATTAAAGGCCCAATACAACAGTGGGAAGATCGGGAAACATCGATGTCCACAGATTTCACTTTTATTTGCACAGATTGTAGATGGTCATCGTAGAATCCTCGTGTTGAAATCTTACGGTCTGGGATGCTGTACTTCTCGAGAAATTCTCACTCAAACATCGACAAATAGTTAATTACTCGCGAGTCAGTAATAAACTATTTCTTACACTAGGCCTACAGAACGGTGCGAAAACCTTGACTTTTTTTTCCATTTTTCTACTTTCTCAGATTAGATTACAATTTGAGCCAAAACCTTCGCAGGATTTCTTTTTTGGAATGTTTAATGGTTTATCACACAAACTGTGGCAATCTTTTGACCTTTACCAATGTTGTCCAGGGCCTTTAAATCATATCTTATTCTATTTTGTCAAATTGAACGCGTTGAAATTTTGAAGAAAAAAACACAGCGTTGGTAAAAATATAAGCTGGTAGCATTTT
Organism: Luidia sarsii; assembly: GCA_949987565.1. Classification (NCBI taxonomy): domain Eukaryota; kingdom Metazoa; phylum Echinodermata; class Asteroidea; order Paxillosida; family Luidiidae; genus Luidia; species Luidia sarsii. The sequence goes on along the minus strand of OX465102.1, from coordinate 13,021,047 downwards.
TGGTCCAAGGACAATTTCACTGCTGAATTACTCATATTATGCTTTCTATATTCATGCAAAACCACCAGTCCTTCCAAAGGTTGCCATCGATTATTGCAATGGTAAGTATTTTAGCTTGGTATATAAAGGAGGGAACACGTAGCACTTTGTAGCCATGACAACGTTTTGCCGAGTGACTGACCATATTCTAAAAAAAAACTCTTTCTGTCCCACTCAGTGTGTGTCTATATGCGTGTCTCTCTCTGTCTTGCTACGTATACCTCTATGCTTCTATGTCCCTCTGTGTCTCATCTCTGCATCTCTCTGTCTCTCAATGTTTCTCTATATCTCCATGTGCCTCTCTGTGTCCTTGTTGCTCTGTCTCCCTGTCTCTATATCTCCATGTCTCAATGGCCTGTCCCTCTGTCTCTGTCTCCCAGTATTTATGTCCTGTCTCTCTGTCTCACTGTCTCTATGTCTCCCTGACTCTATGGACTGTCTCTCTGTCCCTCTGTCTCTGTATCTCCCTGTATCTATGGTATGTCCCTCTGTCTCCCTGTCTCTATTGCATGTTTCTCTGTCTCCCTGTCTCTATGGTATGTCTCTCTGTCTCCCTGTCTCTATGTCTCCGTCTCTATGGCATGTCTCTCTGTTTCCCTGTCTCTATGTCTCCCTGTCTCTATGGCCTGTCCCTCTGTCTCCCTGTCTCTATGTCTCCCTGTCTCTATGGCATGTCCCTCTGTCTCCCTGTCTCTATGTCTCCCTGTCTCTATGTCTCCCTGTCTCTATGGCATGTCTCTCTGTTTCCCTGTCTCTATGTCTCCCTGTCTCTATGGCATGTCCCTCCGTCTCCCTGTCTCTATGGCATGTCCCTCCGTCTCCCTGTCTCTATGTCTCCCTGTCTCTATGGTATGTCCCTCTGTCTACCTGTCTCTATGTCTCCATGTCTCCCTGTCTCTATGACATGTCCCTCTGTCCCTCTGTCTCCCTGTCTCTATGGCCTGTCCCTCTGTCTTCCTGTCTCTATGTTTTTATGTCGATCTCTCTGTCTCCCTGTCTCTATGGTATGTCTCTCTGTTTCCCTGTCTCTATGTCTCCATGTCTCTATGGCCTGTCCCTCTGTCTCCCTGTCTCTATGGTATGTCTCTCTGTCTCCCTGTCTCTATGTCTCCGTCTCTATGGCCTGTCTCTCTGTCTCCCTGTCTCTATGTCTCCGTCTCTATGGCATGTCTCTCTGTTTCCCTGTCTCTATGTCTCCCTGTCTCTATGGCCTGTCCCTCTGTCTCCCTGTCTCTATGTCTCCCTGTCTCTATGGCATGTCCCTCCGTCTCCCTGTCTCTATGTCTCCCTGTCTCTATGGTATGTCCCTCTGTCTACATGTCTCTATGTCTCCATGTCTCCCTGTCTCTATGACCTGTCCCTCTGTTCCTCTGTCTCTATGTCTCCCTGTCTCTATGGCCTGTCCCTCTGTCTCCCTGTCTCTATGGCCTGTCCCTCTGTCTCCCTGTCTCTATGGCCTGTCCCTCTGTCTCTCTGTCTCTATGTCTCCATTTCTCTATGGCATGTCCCTCTGTCTCCCTGTCTCTATGACACCCTGTCCCTATGGCCTGTCCCTCTGTCTACATGTCTCTATGGCCTGTCCCTTTGTCTCACTGTCTGTATGTCTTCCTGTATCTATGTCCTGTCTCTCTGTCTACATGTCTCTATATGTCTCCCTGTATCTATGGCCTGTCTCTCTGTATCCCTGTCTCTATGTTTCCATGTCTCTATGGCCTGTCCCTCTGTCTCCCTGTCTCTAGGTCTCCCTGTCTCTATGGCCTGTCCCTCTGTCTCTCTGTCTCTATGTCTCCCTGTATCTATGTCCTGTCTCTGTCTCCCTGTCTCAGCTCTATGGCCTGTCCCTCTGTCTCACTGTCTGTATGTCTCCCTGTATCTATATGTCCTGTCTCTCTGTCTACATGTCTCTATGTCTCCCTGTCTCTCTGTCTATATGTCTCTATGTCTCCCTGTATCTATGACCTGTCGCTCTGTGTCCCTGTCTGTATGTTTCCATGTCTCTATGGCATGTCTCTCTGTTTCCCTGTCTCTATGTTTCCATGTCTCTATGGCCTGTCCCTCTGTCTCTCTGTCTCTATGTCTCCCTGTATCTATGTCCCGTCTCTCTGTCGCCCTGTCTCTATGGCCTGTCCCTCTGTTTTCCCTGATCGATTAATTTCCTTATTTTTTTATTAATCGAAGACAAAAGAAATTGTCGAATGGAACTCGGAGACTGATAACCTTCGACACTCTAAGACCGAGCTGCACGATATGAGTACATCCATGATGAGCATCGTGGTCCAGTGAAAAAAAAATGACGCCGCACACGAGAGCTATCGGCTGAGCAATAATTCTCTCGTGGTTATAGCTCAGCAACTGGCCAATGAAAGCGCACGCTCTGTTCACGTGATGGTTTTCAAAAAATAATATTTTTGGCTCAGCACGTAGCTCAAGTCGCCGCACACGATGAGTTTTCATCCGTGCGAGCTAGGCGAAACAAATCAAACGGGACAGATATTGGTTTCTCTCACGGTCTCTTGAGGCAGACATCTCACCCAAAGTTCAGCGCACACGGTGAGCTAGCTACGTGTGCTGAGCTGAGCTAACGACCTCGAGAGAATGTTTGCTCAGCAGATAGAGCTGTCGTGTGCGGCGGCCTTAAAGGTCAACTGCAATGCATTTTGGAATTCGTTTTTATTATTTCAAATAATACTATGGTGTCAGTAAAATACATCCATGCATTTTCCCCGAATTTTAAACTATGGGAAAGAGTGTAAACAATATTTTTTGGAAGATTGGAAGGGGGAGCAGCCACGCCCCCGTGGAGGACGTCCTTGGTGACGTTAGCGGATGAAGACTCAGTCCATTACTCTTGTCGGGGAACTATTGTATTGTACGTTCTCATATACCAACAGTCAGTGAACGTTTTTCAAGAGAACCGATTTCGGGAATAAATATCGACAAAGACGTTGACACGCCAGCCAGATTCGTTGTTGAAGATTGCAGCAGTGGCATAAACATGTATTTAGACCCTGACGATCCTAGAATAAGCCGCATTGGGACGTCAAAAATCTCGCTGACACGACCGAAATAATCCGAGCATAACTACGAGCATAATTTTAATTAATTTAAAAAAGGCTTCTAATAAGCATGAAACACAAAATATATGTTTGACCTGGAATTATAATATACCAATGAACATATTTAATGCAAAATCAGGATTTTTCTAATTTTGGCACTTCAGTTGACCTTTAATAAAACCCTTCCGCGACCATTCTGCCTAAAGACGTCAACACGGCTGCAGCACAGCTCAGTCGCCACACAGTCTCCTCCTCCGGCCTGTGTGCAGCTCCTCGGTGTCAACACGCTCTTCGGTGTCAACATGCTCCCTGCTCCTACAACACTTTTATGTATTTTATTTATATATTTCATTTTTTTCGGGATACATGTACAGCATTCACATCACAGCACACAAGTAAGAATAAAGTCGAAAATAGAAATAAATCAATCAATTAAAAAAACAACAAAAAAAAACAGACCGACAAACAACAACAGCAACAATAACCGAAACAACATCCAATTAACTCCCGCAGGATTGCCCAAAAGAAAGTAGTTTCGCTCAGGGTGCTCTCCAAACTAATTGGATGACAGAAAACAAAACATATGTGACCCGGCACATCATAATGAGGAATAACCCCACTTTTGAGATTTTGAAATCTTCGAATGATGTGAAAGAGTGTACCATTAGCTTTCTAATGATATCAAAATTTCCTCCAATACATTAACTTTCTGAAAAAACAAAAAAAACAAGAAAATTGATTTTTAATCGAATTGAGAAGATACTTTGAATTTAGGCGTTGTTTACTCGACAAGTGTTTTGGTGGGATATTCCTCATGTCGCTGTGCTGGGTCACATATGAAATATATACACTTAGGTCATGTAGTACTTGCGCCGCACAGCGAGCGCGCTTGGTCCGCACTGTCCGACAATATTATTGTTTAGGCAGCTAGGGGAGCATGTTGATGTTGAAGAGCGCGTTGACACCGAGGAGCTGCACAGACGTGACCCGCGAGAGGGGGAAGTGGGGGGGGGGGGCGTGCAGCCTGCTTCTAGGATAGTGGCTTACTACCGCGCGTGGTAGGGCATTTTCTACTGTACAAAATAGGCCTAAACGCGATCATAACTATTTGGGATCGCGATTCACACTCCACCTTTTGGTGTGTGGACACAATAAACGCGATTACTTATTGGGATTTCAATCGCGATTCGGACTCCACTATTAGTTAGACGGTTCCCAAAAATCGCGTATTACGACGCGGTGCGTGTAAGGACTTGGAATGCTCCGCTGAATCGCACCAGGTTTTTTTTAATCCCACAATGCACCGCTCACGGCCTGATGGACAGGAAGTGCCGTGCTTGTCTATGCAGGGAGACATTATTATTTGTCTCCTACACAGGCCATCCTCCACTCTCAAGGACACTACCACTATTTCGAAGTTCCAACTGCGCATGCGTCACTTGACCTTAGCAACCTGTTCTTTGAGATAAACAGTGGCTTCCGACACGTTTGCAACACGCGATGCTGTGGCGCTGTGTACGAATTACTATTACATCTATAAATGTGAATGCCCTGTGAGCTTCCACCACGGGTACGATCGCGAGTAGTACTAGTAGTAGTAATAGGAATGTTAGGTCCGAGGTCTTGGGTTCGATTCCTGGTTCAATTTCCCCAGTCCGTTCTCCTTTCTGATCCTCTGCTTGGTTAGAAATAAAAGTTCTTGACAATTATAGTCAGAATCGTTTGTGTTGCCCATGTTATTTATTTCTTTGTACTTACTTTTTAGTGTCAGAGGGGAGACAAACAACTCCTGATAAAAGATGACAAACTAAATTTATTTAACAAAATACACATTGTTGGTGGTCAACATTGCTCCTGTGTTACATAGACCTACCACCCGTACCAAAAACAATCACGGGATTGAAAACAAGGACTATGTTCTGAGAATCTCATACGCAATCAAGAAGCAATATAGGAGGACGAGTGATTGATTTCAAAAGTTATTTCCCTCCGATTAAAAAAAGCTGACGTACATGTACATGTGTCGTCTCTCTACTCTCCATTCACGATGAAACAATCAGTGCTAGTTGTAATGCCTCTTCATCTTTCATAAATGCACACAGAACACACAGAACCACGACAAATTGAAATCCACCAGCGTGACACTAACTTCGTTCCTTTATCAATCGCCCCCACAACAAAAAAATATTGCTTTGTATTTACGAGAGGACAAAATCTGGGCCGATAGAGAAAAAAAGGGGAGAAAGCGTGTTCATCGGAAAAACAAACCACGAAAAAACAACCAGAGAGGAGGGTACACACGCAGGCAGCCCGATCCCAGGAGATCTGGGTATTGTGGGGGAATGGAGGTTATAGGCCTATAGTGTGAAGTCATCGAACAATTATAGAATAGAAGGTCGGCGGAAGGGAATGCATTCCTCTCTTGGTAATATTACATTAATATTGCAAGGTGTTGAAACAGTTTTGACTGCTTATATATCTGTGATGCATATGAACTGATTTGTGGCATCTCATGGCTGTTAGTGACAACAACATGACCCATCACTATAACTATACGAATTTTGAAACAGATAAAGAAATCATGATACCATGCAGTTCATGATGATACCGCGGAACGATTAGCACATAGGATCTTAATTAGGTCGATAACCACGGATTATAACACTGTAGAAGCCCCCCCCCTAAGCTCCCCTTCCCTAGCCGACTCATGGATCACCTATATCCACGGCCTCCCCACCACCTTCTGACACACCCCAGTGAGCACCTATAGGTCCCCCCCCCCACCAGTCTCCCCTTAGGGTTTTCCCGCCTTCCCACCTCAGTGACCTAAGCCCCCTTAGGATAATCCTCCCCAGAGGATTATCTTTCCCGCCTTCCCGCCTCAGCGACCACCGGTACATAAGGAGTTCCACCACCGATCCCAAGACATTCTCCTGATGACGGCCAGAGCATACTGGTCGAAACGTCGAGTTACCCTCAGGTTCTTTTCAGAACCATACCTCTTCCTTTAAGAGACCTGATACATGGTGTTCACCGCAAACCTTCCTATATTAACACTGTAGAACAAAATATAGCTTATATCACATTTCAAATTGCATTACAACATAATTGATTATACTTCATTTTCTCAACACAAATATGATTGATCACTATGAAAGGAAATACTGAAAAAACAAACGACATTTCGCACATCTTCACGGTTCATAACTTCGAATGATATTCTCATGGATTTGGTGGATCCATGGATTTGGCCTTTCTCAAAGAGAAGAAATATTGATGAAATATGATACCTATTTCAACGTCTATCAATCGTCAACCAACTAACCCGAAGTACCCCAAGTCCCACAAAATCCAACATGGATTCAGTTGAGAGTCTTGGCTGGTTTTGTACCATAACAGTAACAAACTGTTGTTGGGTTTTGTTTGATTCAGTACCAATAGCTCTGGGGGACACTGGTTGATTCTGTCATTTCAGGGATGACAGGCGTGGGACATGAGAAAGTATTAGAATCTGTGGTAGTGCACTAGCAATGATTGTGAGTGAGCTCACCCACGGTCTCTTGTACAATTTCTGGTCGTGTTGTATTTTGTGGTATAGTGCATTGGCATTGATTGGCATTGAAGTTTACACAAGGTCTTTTATACTGTTTCTTGTCAAGTGTTGGATTTTGTGGAAGCATACACCGGTGTTGATTTCGCTTGTGTGAGTTCAAGTTAGCTGTATGGAAAGCCATGGTAATTAGCTGCCAGTATATAGTCAATACAGCTATACAGCCAATTACAGGGAAAGTCTTGTTTAAACAGTACTCTACATACTTTCTCCAACTGCTACGGTCTTAGGCAAGAGAAGCCTTTCTCCAACTGCTACGGTCTTAGGCAAAAGAAGCAATTTTGACTGGTAGTAGTAACCCTTCAGTATCTCTGGTCATCTCTGGTGCTGGACATAGGCCGACTGCAAGTACTCTATATAAAGCCACAATATAACCATACACGCGCTGACATAATTATAGGGCGTACAGCCATTATACGTCCATTGTCTATATCGCGAGCCAATCAGCTGGCAGTAGAGATTCTCAATTTCGCCTTGCGGCAACGCCCACACCTCACTGCGAATGTGCAGTTTGCGCCACAGTCTTGAGCTCCACGCGCCGCTTGTCTGATTGTCTGAAACCGATGCAGCCGGTTGGCTAATCGTGCAGTATAAAGAAGCCGACAGCATCCATTGCAAATGCAGAGAGTAACGTATTGCTGCAGTGGATGGTTCCCACTGGCCCTGTCTGTCACCTCGCAACCCAAAACAGTCTGGGATTGCATGGTGGAAGTACCGAGTGAAAGTGTTGCTCTGAAAAGAGCCGGTACCGGTAACTAAACGTTTCGGGCAGTCTCGTTGAGTTACAGACTCTTTTCAGAGCCACACTCGGTCTCGAAAGAGGAGAGAGTTTTACATGGTGCGACCGCAAACCTTCAACTTCCAACACCGTTTTATTCTTTGAATCTCTGAAAGCTTCTGGGCAGTTTTCTGGTTCGTCCGGCAAGGAGTTGGTTCCACTTGGCCCGAGTGTCTCGCTCTGATTCTCCGCAGAGACAGTCATGGCGATCCAGCTGCTGTTTCGTGTCACCTTGGTAATGGCAGCCCTGCTGTGCTTCACTGCGGCACAAGGTGGGTTGTGTTTGGTTTCACTGTACAGCACTGAGCCTCATGAGTAGATCTATCTCCACATGGAGCACAGCGACATGCATGAGACAAAACCAGATCTTTTCATCAACCCACAATGATGTGTAGCATCAATGCTTAACTGAAACGCAATAGCAAAAGATGTTTGTTTATTACTAAATAATGCTAACGCAGTCTTGTTGTTGCACAAATGAGCAAAAATTACGTTCGCATTGTTCTGATGTCTTTTTTCGAAAAATTATTCGACTTCCTCTGACTTCAGGCTACATAATGGTGATTTGTTTTAGCTCCTCAGACCCCCAAAATAGTTTCGATAACGATAACGACAAAGCAAAGATGATGTACTTCTCATTCCAATCCGTGTATACTGTTGACAGCCGAAGTGAATTTGCCGCACCCTTATAAGTTATAGCCGACATAATGAGGGCCCGTTTGCTTTGAATTTCTTCGGAGAATTTCTTCATAACATATTCCCCTTTCTGTATACCTTTAAAGGTATACAGAAATAAAAACTAAGATGGGGTTAGGCCTCTTGTCAAAAAGATCATCGGTTGGGTATCAGATGATTTGACCCGTCCGATGTCGTTTCCACCGGATAGCCATCGTGAATTTTTCACACCAGAGTCCAGTACAATCGACTTTCTACAAAGGGAAATTTTATCGGTCGGATGAATTCAATCGGCACTCAACCGATGATCTTTTTGACTTGAGACCTTAAATAAATGGGTATTGTTATAAAACCCAAGGTGTCTATCCTTTTTTGACCCCAAAAAATTTAATGTAGCAAAAAAATGTGGTATTTTGGTCAGAAACTTGTGCGCCCCACATTTCAGACGAACGTACTACGTCACATACAGAGTACGTGATCAGCCTTGAGGTCGGGAACTGTATCTCCATGCAGCGCGCTGTATCATCTCGGATGCTTTTAGTCTGTATGTGACGTCACACGCTCGTAGGGGGAATTTAGTGGGCGTGGCGAACATGGACTTTTTTCAATGTTTCGGGGCTAAATTAAGCGCTAAAAAGAAATAATAACGAATACTGCATTGACTATATTGTGAACATTACCTCAGATGAGTTTTTAGCTCCTTTTCAAGTCCCATTTCTGTATACCTTGAACTAGGCTTTCGTGTTGGTTTGTTCGTGTGTGCAGGACCGACGACTCTCGCCCCTTTGCCAGCTCCTCTCGTTGCAACCTGCCCCGACTACGTCACAATGCGGCACACCTGCAACTACCAGTGCGACGCCCTTACGTGGCGGAAGACGCGGTACTGCCACTGCGACCGCCTCTGCGTCCCCCACGGCGACTGCTGCGCCGACTACAGGGCGACCTGCGGCCAGCAGGGGGGCGCGATTGGGGAGGGGCCGCCGGTCGCACCGCCCAGACCCATGCCCGACGAGTTCACCGAGTGCGTTCAGACCGTTGACCTGGACCCGGCGGGCAGGCGGCCGCGGCGAGGCCACTACCTGGTGACCGTCTGTCCGCACGACTGGTCCGGGGACCCGGCCGTCCGCGACCTGTGCAGGGCCGGGGCTGGCGCCAACGACGAGCTCGCCAAGATCCCGGTCGAGAGCCCCGACGGACGCCACTACAGGAACGTCTTCTGCGCGCTCTGCCACGGATTCCCGCCGGAGAGTGTGTCCTTCTGGTCCGTCTCCTTCCAGGAGAGGAGGCAGGTTGGGTTGCTGGAGCTGGATGCAAGTCAGCTCCTGCAGAATGCCGGGGAGGGCGCGCTCTTCCTCAAGGAACTCAACCCGCCTGGGTTTGTCAGCTACAACAACTACACGGCGCACTTAGCGGCCTCGACGCTTCGGGCCTGCGTCCTGGTGGATCCGTTATCTCAGTGTCGACTCCGCTCGTCCGAGCGAGACCTATGCGAGCAGCCTCTGGCGCCGATTGCCTTCGATGGCACCACGTACAAGAACTTGGCCTGCTACCAGTGCCACAATGCCACCACCTTGTCAGACTTCGACCTGGAGCGGCACTGCTCCTACACCAACGAGTACTGGGAGTCGTTCGTTGTGTCGAGGCGGCCGTCCACTTTCAGGCTGGACATTTTCTCGGACCACGCGGACGTGATCGGGGTGGGCAACGGGAGCGGCGACTCCTTGGGTCTGCACTGCGAGGCCGGTCAAATCTACGATCCCTTCCTGGACCTCTGTCGAGACCTGGTCTGCCCGGACGGCTTCGCTCTAGACGGCGGCCTGAGGTGCGCTGCGGCATATCGCGACACCGCGGCGGGGTCGACAGCCTGGGCGACCGTGGGCGTCGCACTGACCGCCACGGGCAGCCTGAGGAGCGACTTCGGTGCCCGGAACGCCGAGGAGCCGTGGGAGGCGATCGCGACGGAAGCGGTCGGGGACTACGCGGGAAGCGTGTCCGTCTGCAGCCCGGGAGGGAGGGACGGAGCGGAGAGCGGGGAGGGAGATCCGGCCGGAGGGGACTGCCGCGGCAGCCCGGACCTCACCTGGACGTGCCGCACGGGAGGCGTGGTGTGGAACGACGAGGCTTGCGGGGCGGGTCCCGCATTCACTTGCAGCGTCAACGCGTCCTTCAACGCAGAACTGCCGTCGGTGGGCGTCCTCGTGAACCAAACCAACACGATCTCGGGCAAGTGTTTCCAAGGTGCTGTCTCAAACCACGCGATCCGCGTCGACCGCCTCACCATATCAGCACCCTGTGGCGAGCAGAAGAACAAGAGTGTTGATTCCGATGACGGTCTTAATCCCCCAACAACATCATCCCACGTTGTCTACACCTATGATGGCGATACCGGCGGCTTCCTCGTCCCCTCGAATGATTCATGCACGGCCCTGGACTGCTCAGTCCTGACTCTATCTCCCGACGAGTACGAGATCGCGGGCTCGGCGAACGGCTCCATCAGGCTGCTGCGGGACGACCGCGTCCTGCGGAGAGGCCGGTTCAGGCTGAAGGAGAACGGCGACGCCGAGGTCTGCAACTCCCAGCAAGGCGTCGCCTCCGGGAGCGCGGGGGAGCTGTGGGCCAGGGCCCGCTTCGTTCTGGCGGTGTCCGGGGGCGGTCTGTCGCTGGCCGGCGTGGTGCTGGCCGTGGCCACGGGCCTCGCCATCCCGCATCTCCGTCAAAGTGCAACAGGCAAGGCGCTCCTCTGTCTACTGATGACTCTCGCTTTAGCCCAGCTGACAATGGTGATAGGTAGGTGCGCAAATTATTGATACCATTCTACCACAGCAAATGAGGTATTGTTACTCGTAGTCGTACTCACGGGTAAACTCGTCTCGTGGTGTATCGATGAAAATACAAATAATGCCAGGGTGTTTATGATATAAAATTCAATGTACTAACTACTCTCTTTCGAAACATGAAGTGAATACACAAAACACCTACTAAAATGATCTGCAATATAAAAATCTCAAAACTTACAGGAAAAGCTTTTGAGAAAGGTCCTGCTAGGATGGATCGAAACGTCAGGCCCTCTAACTTTTGAGATTTAATCTCTTACGGAAGAAACTCAAGATACGCAGCGATCACACATGTGATGGGTATTATATTCCGCACATTATTCCTCAGGTTTGGAAAGAACCGATGACTTTGCCCTGTGCGTCACCTTTGCTATCGGCGCCCATTACTTCTGGCTTTCCTCGTTCTTCTGGACCAATGTCCTGGCCATCGAAATCTACCGCGCCTTCAGCATTGGTGGCGCCCAGGCCGACGACGCCAGCACTGCCGCGTCAGTCTGCAAGTACGCCCTCTACTGCCTGGGCGCGCCGGCGGTCATCGTGGGCGCCTGCGTGGCCCTGAGCCTCTGCGATTGCATCGACGTCGACGTCCGCTACGCCGGTGAGCAAGCGTGCTGGATCGGCGATGCAGTGACCAACCTGGTGGCCTTCGGCGTTCCGGTCGTTGCCATTCTCTTCTCCAATGTCGTCCTGGTGTCGCTGACCGTTGCTGGCCTGGCGAAGACACGAAGGCCTTCGGAGAAGACGAACGCCACTGCCCAGAACCAGAACCAAGGTGATGATTCTTCGGCTGAGACCCGCGCAGATCTGATTCTGTATCTGAAGGTGAGGAGCTTCACAAAAGTGTTGAAAAAGGGTTTGCGGTGACACCGTGTATAAGGTCTCTTTATGAAGAGGTGTGGTTCTGAAAAGAACCTGAGTGGTAACTCGACGTTCCGACCAGTATGACCTGGCCGTCATCAGGATATGTTGCATTCCATCCAGCGGATGATCAAACAGAAGTTGATGACGGCCAGAGCATACTGGTCGGAACGTCGAGTTACCACTCAGGTTCTTTTCAGAACCACGCCTCTTCTTTAAGAGACCTTATACATGGCGTCACCGCAAACCCTCCTATATTATCTGGCTGAGATTATTTGCTCTACCCAAAATTTCCTAGTGATGGCCAAGGGTTAGTCCTGGTCTCTTGGGAAGGGGAGTTACCTTTTTACCACATCCGCTGGATGGAATGCAGCATATCAATCCAGAGACTAGTTGATTTCAAAGCTTACTGTGCGATTATTGCAGCTTGCAATAACTTTTCCTGTTTGAGAAACAATACGTCTGACTAATGCACAGAGCTCATCGGGGAAGAATCTAGTCACAACGGTGTACTGAAGCCAGCATACAGTAACACGAGTTCCACTGAATATTCTGAACTTCAGAGAGCGCTCAATCACAGACCAGAGACAATGCCAAAAGTTTTTTGGTCACGGCCGGGGTCACTGCTAAATTCGAACCTTGATATTTGTGTTTTCTCCATCAGCTGACTGCCATCATGGGGTGCACCTGGATCTGCGCCTTCCTGGCCTCCTTCGGGGGCGTCCAGTACTTCTGGGATCCCTTCGTCGTTCTCAACTCGCTCCAGGGGGCACTGTGCGGTCTAGCCGTCGCCTGCGACCGGCGTGCCCTCACCACATGGAGAGCCAAGCTGATTGGAGGGGTCGGAGGTCAGCAACCCGGCACCGGTGACTGCTCGAGTGTAGAGCGCCCTCTAGAGACGAAGGATACACCGTTGAGTACCATGGGCACGAGTGACGTCAGGGTTGAAGTAGGCGATGCAGAGAACTGATTTTCAAAATAAATCACCCTCAATGTGTGATCTTGAAAAAAATTGCGATAGGCTTTAGATTCTTAATCCACTGAATAATGATGCTCGACTCCTTACTCGGTCGTATTCTAGCAAATGATATGGCTTTCTGGAAATATCATCTCGGCACAAACGGCGCGAATGTAGGTCAATGGTAGTACAATGAGAAACAACGCTATACTTTCCCTAAGTCATTAAGTCTTCAGGCCTTGGACACAGGAGGATAGATGTGTGCATCTTGAAAAAAAGTTTTTATTTCGTTCCGTCCCATTCTGTTCCATTTCGTTCCTTTCCATTCCATTCCACTCCATTCCGCTCTGTTCCATTCCGTCTCGTTTCGCTTTGTATTGCTCTGTTCTGTTCCGTTTCATTCTGTTTCGTTCCATTTTGTTCCATTCCATTCCGTTTCGTTCCGTTGCATTCCATTTTGTTTGTTTTTGTTTGTTTGTTTCATTTCATTTCATTCAATTCAATTAAGTTTTTTCCATTCAGTTTCGTTCCATTCCATTCCATTTAGTTCCGTTTCGTTCTTTTCCATTCTGTTCTGTTCCATTTCATTCCATTTCGTTCTGTTTTGTTCCATTCCATTTCATTCCGTTTCATTCCGTTTCCTTTTGTTCCATTCATTTAGTTCCATTCCATTCCGTTTCGTTCCATCATGTTTCCATCAGTTCCATTCCGTTCTGTTCCGTTCCATTCCATTTCGTTCCGTTCCATTCCATTTCGTTCCATTCCATTCTGTTCTGTTCCATTCCATTTCGTTCCGTTTTGTTCCATTCCATTCCATTTCGTTCCGTTCCATTCCGTTTCCTTCCGTTTAGTTCTGTTTAGTTCCGTTAAGTTCTGTTTAGTTCCATTCCATTCTGTTTCCTTCCGTTCTATTCCGTTGAGTTCCATTCATTCCGTTTCATTCATTCTGTTTCCTTTCGTTCCATTCCGTTTAGTTCCGCTCATTCAGTTTTGTTCATTCTGTTTCCTTCCGTTCCATTCCGTTTCCTTCTGTTCCATTCCGTTTTGTTCCGTTCCATTCCGTTTCCTTCCATTCAATTCCGTTTTGTTCCGTTCCATTCCGTTTCCTTCCGTTCCATTTCGTTCGTTTCCATTCCATTCCGTTTAGTTCCGTTCCATTCCGTTCATTCCGTTTCCTTCAGTTCTATTCCGTTCGTTTCCATTCCACTCCGTTCATTTCCTAATTTCTCAGGTGTTGACAAAAACAACACAGATGTCGTGAAAAGATAAAAAATAACACAAAGCAAAGGAGCATAGGTTGTATTAAGAAATCATCAAAGTCTCTTTCACCAATATCGAGTTGTTCTTTATAATGTTACCACAAACAAAATTAATACTGTAGTATTAAGCCTACAGAAGAGCAAACGTCTTATTCCAAACAACCCACATATTCAGCATGTATCTATGGCGTGTCTTTATACTTTAAAGTTTGAACAGACCATACAAAAGTGACAGGTATATCTCCTTCGCTGGAACTTAATGCGATTAATTTCTTAAGAAACCAACATCTTTTGTACTTGGCAATGAGTTTACCACGTGACAGTAGTAAATCATGCACTCCAGAAATATTGATGTCTTCGTCTCAATGAGGTCTTTTTTCCGACTCCTTAAAATAATGTAATGACACTTTAAATGCCAATTTTTGTATCGGATCCCTGCAGTCTTTTGGATTTGATTTGATAGAAATCTATCCACCAGTAACTCTAAAGGAAAACCCCGTGGGAAGAATGTTTGCTCCACTCAATGTAAAAATTGCACTGTGTAATTAAGAATATAATTTAGAAAGGGGAAAAACATTCAAACTTATAGCATTTAAAAAAGTGCACATAAATAAGTTTAATTTTCAAATGTACCAACAAATATCAATTTATCCAGGGTGGGGGCCAACTAGAAAAACAAGTATGGTGAGAAAGGAAAAGTGCGTACTGCATGGATGAGTGATTTCCCTTTGCCTGAACAAGATAGAACAGTATACAAACCTAAACAATACTCGAGGTATTTGCCCGTGTGATCTGTGCTTCCTTTTTAACCCGGGTCGCGGTGCTGTCTTGCTGTACACACTATAAACATCTAAACCGTGAAAATGCGGTAAAATTGTCATTTACCTGTGAAAAGAAAATTCACAGTTAACCAAGTCATTTTCATGGTGTTTTCACCAGTGGTCTCCAAGGCCACATTCCTGGTGGTAAATAGCTAGAGGCAATTTAGAAGTATTTCTGGGAGTGACAGTTACAAGGACACCATACAGTTCCTCTATGGGGGCTAATGGTCCCTACTTGTAATTGAATTAGCCATCCCTCAAGGCTGGAGCTTGCCATCCTAGATATTCACGTTTTTTCATGGTTTCTTGAGTGACCTGAAGATGTCCTTATCAGGTCAGAGAAGCGATTATTTTCACGGTGAATTCACTGTAAGATGCACCGTGAAATTACAGTGAATTTTTAGTTTCACTGCGAAATGACATTTTCATCTCTTTTTCACGGTTAAGATGTTCATAGGGACAGTCACCTAGCTTGGACAACACAGAAAACACCTTCCTGTACTTTCCTAGGCCTTTTTTGTCGACTGTGACGGTAAGTGTTTGTCTAACTTCGCTAATGTGGGCCTGATGTTTCGATCCTAGCAGGATTTTTCTCAAAGGCAGAGTGACAAGGACGAAGCAGACAAAAAGAAGGAAGGGAGTAGATAGTGAATAGGACACGCCGGATGACAAAGGACAAAAAGGAAAGCTAGTATACGTCGGTGAGATCAAAGGGAAGGGGAAAGGTTCTTTTAATTATGTTAATGTATGCACAGAGGTGCCTGTATTTTTATATACATACATACATACTATTCATATGTCTTTTGATGTGTATTAATTAATTTTAATGTGTAATGGAATGTGCACTATAAAAATGAATGTAATAATAATAATAATACATTTAACAACAAAAATACATTCGTTCTTGGTCATTGACTGAGTGTGCACATTACGTGCGGTCTTCGATTGCAAATACCTATTGGTTAGACTGCTTCTGAGTGGCACCAACCCCAGCAAAATGAAACAGCCGGCATAATAACTAATGTCAGCCCAGGTAATGGAGCGTTGTCATGCATATTTTGGAATCAAATCCCTATTCATTTATATAATTTAACTTGATTTAATTTCATTCAATTTCAAGTCATTTTCCGCCTTGCTTGTTTGAACATTATAAACATCGATGTGGATAATAGCCCATGTACAGTAGTAGTACATAGACGTTTGGTGTGCAAAACATGTGCACTGACGTAATGCAAGAGTTCGGGTCAATGATAACGTGAAAGGTACATGTACACGTTGGGCTAGCATTGTACACGTAGGCCTACGTGCATAATATTATACATTGACATCCGATGTGATCGCAGTACATGTTCCTCTGTACTCGGCCATCAACCGCTCACTGAGTAGCAGATGATCACTGTGTCTCCGACGAGAAGGAAATCAGGGCGGTATCCACAAGAAATACACTTAAAAACAACAAAACAAACCAACAAACAACCCGACAAACAAACAAGTAAATACTGCCATGTAGGTAACTACAATGACTTGACACCAGATCCGGCCACCCAGCTGCTGGACTTTACACTCGAGTATTGGTTGTACAGCAATTTGCCAAATCGATTTCGTATCAGAAAGCAAGCATTCACCGTGTATACCGGTACGTCAAATCACACACACGAGTTCTATTCTGTAAAGTTCCAACCGAATGACACAAACGTCATACCGTCCGACCACGAGCAGTGTAAGCGATTTTAAAACCCAATTCAGATTTGAGAATACATTTCTCGTAATTCTGATTACAGCTAGAAATAACCAAATTTCTGGATCGTATCTTCGAAATGGGGGAAGGGGCAAATCTACCCATTCTCATGGATGACTTTGGGCACTACATGTTGACGTTCCAGGCCTTCGCCTCGCTTTCCGACAAAGTGTCGGACGATGCCCGGTGGGTGGACGAGATCTTCGCCGAGGCGGTGGCCGCCAAAATCAATGTGGACCTGGGCGACCAAGAGGAGCTCAGGGTCCTTGGCATCGGAAGCGGATCCGGTTGGTAAATATATGGTGGACATGCCTTAATCTCTGGCCTTCTAGCCTTTTTTTCAAATTTGGATATTTACTCTCGAAATATGTTGCTTTCTTATACCGTAGGTCCTTTCTCAGTGGCAGAGAAAGGTCTATAAAGGTTTAGCGAAGGCTCTGAAATCTAACACAATCCACAACATAATTGTGACTTCTCACAGAATTCTAATATAATTCACAGCACAAAACACAATTGACCTTTGCTCTGGGAGTGGATCGCGTACGAAACTATATGGACAGAATAATGGCTGCGTTTCTCTTTGGGTTTTGTAAATTACATTTTCATCCTCTACAATGTTTGATCCTTGCATGATCTTTCTCCAGGGCAGAGAGAATTTGAGAAGGCTTAATATAGGGGTGTGGTTCTGAAGAGGACACGGTGACATCGTGTGACGACATCTCTTTGTGAGGGATGTGGTTCTGAAGAGAACACGGTGACATCGTGTGATTACATCTCTTTGTGAGGGGTGTGGGTCTGAAGAGAACACGGTGACATCATGTGAGGACATTTCTTTTCTGAGGGGTGTGGTTCTGAAGAGAACACGGTGACATCATATGAGGACATCTCTTTCTGAGGGGTGTGGTTCTGAAGAGAACACGGTGACATCGTGTGAGGACATCTCTTTTGTGAGGGATGTGGTTCTGAAGAGAACACGGTGACATCATCTGAGGACATCTCTTTGTGAGGGGTGTGGTTCTGAAGAGAACACGGTGACATCATATGAGGACATCTCTTTTTGATGGGTGTGGTTCTGAAGAGAACACGGTGACATCGTGTGAGGACATCTCTTTGTGAGGGGTGTGGTTCTAAAGAGAACACGGTGACATCATATGAGGACATCTCTTTCTGAGAGGTGTGGTTCTGAAGAGGACACGGTGACATCGTGTGAGGACATCTCTTTGTGAGGGATGTGGTTCTGAAGAGAACACAGTGACATCATCTGAGGACATCTCTTTGTGAGGGGTGTGGTTCTGAAGAGAACACGGTGACATCATATGAGGACATCTCTTTCTGAGAGGTGTGGTTCTGAAGAGGACACGGTGACATCGTGTGAGGACATCTCTTTGTGAGGGATGTGGTTCTGAAGAGAACACAGTGACATCATATGAGGACATCTCTTTCTGAGAGGTGTGGTTCTGAAGAGGACACGGTGACATCGTGTGAGGACATCTCTTTGTGAGGGATGTGGTTCTGAAGAGAACACAGTGACATCATCTGAGGACATCTCTTTGTGAGGGGTGTGGTTCTGAAGAGAACAGGGTGACATCATATGAGGACATCTCTTTCTGAGAGGTGTGGTTCTGAAGAGAACACGGTGACATCGTGTGAGGACATCTCTTTGTGAGGGGTGTGGTTCTGAAGAGAACACGGTGACATCATATGAGGACATCTCTTTCTGAGAGGTGTGGTTCTGAAGAGGACACGGTGACATCGTGTGAGGACATCTCTTTGTGAGGGATGTGGTTCTGAAGAGAACACAGTGACATCATCTGAGGACATCTCTTTGTGAGGGGTGTGGTTCTGAAGAGAACACAGTGACATCATCTGAGGACATCTCTTTGTGAGGGGTGTGGTTCTGAAGAGAACACGATGACATCATGTGAGTACATCTCTTTTGTGAGGGGTGTGGTTCTGAAGAGAACACGGTGACATCATGTGAGGACATCTCTTTATGGGGGGTGTGGTTCAGAAGAGAACACGGTGACATCATGTGAGATATCTCTTCTGTGAGTGGGTGTGGTTCCGAAGAGAACACGGTGACATCGTGTGAGGACATCTCTTTTGTGAGGGTTGTGGTTCTGAAGAAGACACGGTGACATCGTGTGAGGACATCTCTTTGTGAGGGGTGTGGTTCAGAAGAGGACACGGTGACATCATGTGAGGACATCTCTTTGTGTGGGGTATGGTTCTGAAGAGAACAGGGTGACATCGTGTGAGGACATCTCTTTGTGAGGGATGTGGTTCTGAAGAGAACAGGATGACATCACGTGAGGACATCTCTTTGTAAAGGTGTGGTTCTGAAGAGGACACGGTGACATCATGTGAGGACATCTCTTTGTGTGGGGTGTGATCTGAAAAGAACACGGCGACATAATGCCTCCTGTTAGGTGTTAGGAAATGCCTCCTGTTAGGTGTGATCTGTGTGAAGAGATCACGATGACGTCATGGGATGATTTGTCTTTTGCGAGTAGTTGTTATCTGAATAGAATACGTTGACACCATTTGAGGACATCTTTTGTGAGTATGTGTGATCTCTCTCTAATTATTTCCTCTGTTGCGCTGCAACCCTACAGGCGAGATGGACTGCGCCATGCTGGGGAAGCTCCAGGCAAGGTTCCCGCGCATCAGCAACCGCGTGGTGGAGCCCAACCCGGACATGCTGGCCCGCTACCAGTCGCTGGCCCACCAGGCCGCGGAGGCCCGGCAGGCGGGGACGCTCGGCGGCGTGGCCTTCGACTGGCGTCGGCAGACCATGGAGGAGTACGCCGAGGGCGACGATGGTACGCGCTTCCACTTCATTAGTGCCGTCCACTGCCTCTACCACATGGAGGGCACTTTGGATGCGCAGCTGACGACCATGTACGATCGTGTGGAGCCCGGCGGAGTCATTCTGGTGGTGATTAACTCAGGTGAGATCAGGGTTCAAAGGTTACCGAAAAATGTTATTCTTTGCTTGACCGATCAATCTGATTCTGAAGCCATTAATCAGTCTCATTTTCAACAGTATGATTGGAAGTTAATGGCAATCTGTTTTTTTAAGTTGATGGTCAATCTCATTTTGAAGAAAAAAAATATAAATTTGATTAGAAAAAATTATTAATCGATCTGATTTTGATTGAATCAAAATGAACAATGCTATTTTTTTGGTAAAATTCATTAATCAATTTAATTTTTACACTATTGATCATCTAATGTTGAGTTACTGATCAATGTGGCTTTAAATCATTGATCAATTAAAATGCTTATTTTGGAAGCTGTTGATCAATTTGATTTTCAGCTGAACAGTTTCTCTGAATTTGGACAGGCCCGCCCAACAAGCAGCTGGATTGCCCTTTGTGGTGAACATATTTTTGCCCCGTTTTATATAATCGTTTAGAAATTTCCCGATACGTCTTCCTTTCCTTAGTTAGAGTTCGACATAATAGTTCGTTGCCTAATTTCCTTTACCATCTTCGTCGTTTTACTCATTCAATTCCCCTACCACAGAAAAGAGCCAGTACACCCATTTTCTGCACCACCTTTCCTCGGTGCTCGGTCATTTCGACGTGTTCACCTCCTCCCACGTCCAGGCCGCCTTGGATCGGCGCGGCATACCGTACGCACAGCACCCACACCGGGCCCGGCTTCGCATCTGCCCCTGCTTCGACGAGGCTTCGGAGGAGGGCGCCCTCCTGCTGGACTTCCTGACCAACATCAACCACTTCCGGCGGTTGGTCTCCGAGCACCAGCGTGCGAAGGTGCTGGAGTGTCTGTCCGACGCCGATTTTTCAGAGAGGACGGGCGAAGGGGAGATTCTGCTCAATATCGACTGGGACGCGATCGTCATAAGAAAGCCGCTCGCTTAGGACACGTTTCTCCCGACACCTCGGCAGACTTTGACCCGGTGTCATGCCAAATACTGTCCCCTGCCAAATAGTGTCCGCTCATTAGCATACTGATCGCTGATTGGTCCAATAAGTATGAGATTCAACCACCGTGGTTGGGGCATGGTTGCGCACTACACACGTATGAAGCATTGTGTATGGTTGCTGGCCTAACACACGCATCATTGGGCACTTTGGAACCGTTTGACCCTAACTGAAACCGTAACGCTCACCCTAACCCAAACAACGCTAATCCTAACCCTAACCCTAACCCTAATCCCAATCCCACTCCTAATCCAAACCCTTACCCTAACGACCCCAATCATAATCCTAACCCTAACTCTATCCCTAACGCTAACCAGTCAGCGATCAGTATGCTAATGAGCGGACAGTATTTGGCAGGGACACTATTTGGCAGGACACAGGACATTTTCGACGACTCTGACTCGGACTCGAGTCGCGATATCAAACGACTCGGAAACTCGGACTAGGTCTCGGACCTACTGAGTACTGACTCGGACTTGATCTTCGACTCGACTTCCCTGACATGTGACTGGATGAAACTTAAGGAAAACAAGTTGGTCTTTGATGACTGCGAGCGCCAGCTGGCGGCTTTTAAAGACTCGTATTGGGTTACAAGGGTTAATCAAAAAATCTCAACTGTTTAACTGACTACTATTTTGATGTACATGTACTACGCGAGCAGATTTATTACATTACAAATAAATACGATTCAAGAAAACTCAACATTTGTTGGACATTGTGTTTCCGATAAAGTATGAAGGTGACCTAATTGAGCGAAATGAGGAATATCCTCACAAGCTACTTTTCTAGTGTACATAATTTAAAAAAAAGTTTGTAACAAAGATTCCCTCTGTCCAAATTAGAAATCAACAAACATTGAGATTTGGTAGTAAAAGATGCAGTGCCTGTGCCAATTATTTGGGGGAAATCGCAATTTGTTGCCTTTTGGTGAAAGTGATGTAGGCCATATTCAAAATTTGCATAACATTCATACCATGCTTCATATCGTTTCATAATACTTTTAAGAAAAAAAAAAGTACGCCTGCAACTAAAACCCACTCATCGTTTCTGTTGATGACACTCTTCATTTTGACAAGCTGGGAATTACTTAGAGTAAGCAGGAGCTTTGAGTATAAGGGTAAATTATGTAGATTTGTGTGACTGTGGAGGGGGAAACGGTGGTGGAATTAAGATACCATCGGCAATTCAGACAATGCAGACATGTTTAAGACTGAAAAGTTCATCTTCCCCTGAGATTAAGGACTACTCACCATCTCCATCTGTGACCATCTCACAGCCATGTTTTCAGTGTTAGTTTAAATTAAATTTCCCCAATTTGCATCAATTTTACAATGATAATGAAACACAAAGAATCAATAATTGCATACAGCAATATCAATTAGTTAAAGAATTCCTGAAAAGAAATACCTATGCACCTTGGATGCTATGCTTTTATGTGTAGACAATGTGTAATTTTAGTGTAAGTCAATGGAAAAATGTCCTCCAATTTTTAACAAAATTGGTGTCAAAATGTGCCTAAGAAGATTGCCGAAAAAGTCATAAAGCCTCAAGACGCAGAAAACAACAACAACGAGACTCTATAAAAAAAACCGGAGGGGGGGGGGGCGGCGGAGGAATCCGCCCCCGGCTCTTTGAGGATTAAGCCACTAGTACTTACTAGTATAGACAATGATTATCCAAATCATTAATCCATTGTACATCGCAACGGTGAATATTTAAGACAGCAGGCTATAGATAACGCGGAACTAAGCAAGATCGTTATTTAGTATGATGGAAAGTTCCAAGTAAAAAAGACCGCAAATTCCCCCAACGCACATAGATAGGCCTACATGTATACATAATACAGTAAAAAGGAGCTTACAAGTACTTAAGCTTCTGCATTATATTCATAACCTTTGTTTTCGTACATATTGCACAGCCTAGCACAGGAAAACCAATTCAAGGCGAAATAATTAAAGAGCCGTGCCCACTTGATCAGTATTATTCTGGCCGGCCACTATCAAACCTTAGCAATAAATAGTTTTTGTCAGATAGTTTTTAACTATCTCCTGCAAAACTAATACATGTATACATTAATATGGAAAAAAACGTGTCTTTCATTAATCAGCTTTCATCCTGGCTAATATGGATGGCTTGAAGGTCAACGACAAGTTGCATGTTGTACCCATGCTGTACCGTAACAACATTCATTTATATACTTTGCTTTATGTACTTGACAATGCGACGGACATTCGACTACAACGTACCATGTACGTTTCACGTTCATTATGTGCAGCAGTTAGTTTGGCTCTTTCCTCTAAATTTCTCACCAGCTGCAGACCAGCATTTCCATAAATCTATGCAAAAAGTTTACTGAAGCTACGCAATTCTGGACGGCGTTTCAAATGAACCTACTAAAGTATACCAATAGTCTAGTTCTATACAGTGTTCTAGTTATCGAGCCTTTCACACATCGTTGCAAATAGAAATGTCAGTGAATGAGCAAATCTTGCCCGTCCGTAACACGGCAAGACATTCGCATGCAACGAAGGAAAAACACAAACAAAATCGAACTTACCTTGATTTTCAACCACCTCGATGACGTCGCTGTTTTGCCTGCATGTCCCTCCATCCAGCACAGGTGAGCCTTCTAAGTTCAGAGAGAGTAAGTTCGTCCTCAAAAAAGGATATAATTCCTCGCGGGGAAAAAACGCACGTCGTTGTTTAATTTTCAGATCATACCCGCCAACTGCCCGTGTGCGCTTGCGTGTTAGCGTATGTTTGTTCGCGTCAATATTCATTACGCAAGGTAGTATACAATCTGAAGAGCGCCCTCAAGGTGGTATTAAAAAAATAAAACCAGAAAGAGAAAAAAAGGGGTGCCTTCAAATTAAAATCCTTCTGATAAGCTTAATCTGAGACCGGTCCCTCTATGATCGGAACGTTAGACTTGCTTATTTTCTATATTTTGTTTAGCAGTTTTAAAGATCTTTGTCTGAACACATTTTGAATGCTGGTAACAGCCATTTTTTATGTTTATTTGAATTTGTTCGGTTTCGTAATTTTTAACATGAAACCGATCATTGCATTTCCATCATTTGAGGACGAAAAATGTACTCTTGTTACTCGACGTGCATGTGGTCAGACCAAATGGTTGGTGCATGATATGGCTACTCCTATCAGCCATCCCCTATCCCAAACATGGTTGAGTTTACAAAGTCTGGTGAGTTTCTCTATATCTTGGCAATAATAGCATCACAGACTGTAGATAAGCATGTCAATAATAACGCAGTGGCTGTTGTTACGGCAGTCGTCCGTGTGGTTCCCTGACTTCACAGTATTTGTCAGGATGTTTAGCTCTTGGAACCAGACTATCAGCTAATAGACTGGTTCAACCAGTCTGCAATGCTGACGAAATACAATCAAGTCAGGGAACCACACGGACGACTGCCGTAACAAAAGCCACTGCGAAATACTAAAATCACTAGTAAAAAATAAACGCAGTGGCTGTTGTTACGGCAGTCGTTCGTGTGGTTCCCTGACTTGATTGTATTTCGTCAGCATTGCAGGCTGGTTGAACCAGTCTGTTAGCTGATAGTCTGGTTCCAAGAGCTAAACATCCTGACAAATACTATGAAGTCAGGGAACCATACGAACGACTGCCGTAACAACAGCCACTGCGAAAAATAAAACTCACAGAAATTCAGAACACAGATATACATTATATTTTCTGCTTTTTGCAGTCACCGTGGAAGACAAATTTTTTTAATTTCAATCAATACGGATAAAATGAAAGTGTTCTATGGAAAAAACAACAGCAGCAGTACATCTCGGTCTCTTGGAGACTCATTCCCTTGAGATTTTGAAAGATATGTATACAAAAAGTTATGATGCATCATAAGGCTTTGTGAAATCCGTGGCTGTTACATTTCTGACAGCCAGGTTGGAAAACGAGAGAGAGGTAAAGCACTGATTGCTTGAACCAGATGCTTGGGCCTTATTTCATAGGGCAGCCTAAGCATGAGAATCTGTGAAGCATGTAAATTTGTTCTTGACTATAACAAGATTGCCAACTACATCTGATTTGGTATTTGTTACATTCAATTGGTATTCAAATATTGCGTGCTTAGCTCCGTAAACAAGTGGAACCATGGCTGCCAACCTGACTTTATTGGGCGGCTGTTTTCATGCTTAAAGCACCTACACACCATTGGTAAAGGTCTTAGAAACGCGTCCATACTTTGTCTAATCCAACATATGCATGAAATAACACACCTGTGAAAGTTCCAGCTCAATCGGTCAACCACGGCGCGAGAAAATGTTGAAAAAATGACTCATTTTTTCAGCAAACTGTGTCAGCTTCGAGTATCGGAAAATGCACCAAACAGAATAGGTTTAAACCAGAAAATTACGACTAAATCTAGAAAAAGTCGTCGGCAATTGCGAATGGACCACACTGAATTTGTGCAAATGGTCTGTAGGGGCTTTTACAGTATAGGCTCGTAAGCATGTATTTTTTTCCAAAAAGTCTTTTTTAAACGACCGTTGGAAATTCATACAAAAATCCATTTTTCATGAAAACAGAAGCATTCCAAGTGCTAAAAGTTCACAGCATGTATGATACTGGTATTTACTTCCACTTGAGTATTACTTTAACCCTAACAGCATTGAAACCGCAATTAACCACACATGGTTTTTCCTGTGGGAGGATACCACGACATACCACAGCATGGTTTTTGTGGTATCCTGTGGTATGTGAGCCTGCACCCCTGAGGGCACTGTGGTAAATTGCGGTATACAGTCTGTGTCCTGTGTGGGAGGTGAAAAGCGTTAGAGTTAATAAAATGTCATCAGGTCAAAATGTGGATTTGTGCAAGATGGTTCTTTGGGACAATTGGAAAGCTTCATGAGGACCTTCTGGAGACTTGTAGTGGCCTTGCCATGGGCTTGGCCCTCGGCTGATGACAATGCCTCAGGCAGGGTTGTCAGAGGCCCCCACACCGTTGACCTCCAGCATATCAAGCTACCAGACTCCGATAGGCCGAGAAACCGGCCTTTTGATATGACTTGGCAGCCTTGGCAGGGTCTTCAGCCTACGAGAAAAAAAACAGGAGAACGGACAAAAACCCATTAACATTCACCAAACTGTTCATATTTTCCGAGTCGTTTTATTTACTTTTTTTTCGAGACGTATTCAAAAATATTCAAAAATTGCAAACAGGTTTACTGACTAGAATGACCAAAATGTAAAAATCAAAAATTAGGAGGGCCTGAAGTTTTGATCACAGCAGGACCTTTATTTGTTTGACTCTATTTGAATATGGTGACTATTAACCAATCCTTCTTTTGTGGTCACTCCTTCCAAACCTGTCATTCCGAGAAAGACCACTCTAAAATTCAATTCAAATTCAATTCAACAACATTCCACACAAGCAAATGCTGCAGTTTTAACCACTTCGCGCCGGGACCTCCGAAATCAGAGCGAAATCAGAGCTTAGAACAAAGAAATACGAATCAGTACAAAGACCCTTATTGACGCAAGTTGCCACATGAATCGCAAGATTAGCAGCATTAATTGTGCAATTGTGGGACCTTTACTGTGGATGATCGAGGGATACCGCGCTGCCACTGAAAGCACGTGGGAGCCATTGTGTTGGCATGCCACACAGGCCAACGGTTGTCGGTCAGGCACTGGAATTCCCCCCGCATTCTTCACCGCAATCTGTACCCCCGTGCTCGCAAACAATGTGGTAGCCGAGCTGTGTGTCGTGGACTGTGCTTGCCGCCACTAACGCCTTTGAATCTCTGTTTTGATTGGTGAAGACTCTTGCATCATATGCATATTGTATCTGCCACCGAAATAGTGAGTAGCAAATATAAAGAATACCATAAGCTTTGTGGAGCAGAGTTCCAAAGGTGCTCGGGGTGTGCGGCGGTTCGTCGTGTAGTCTTTCCTCGTGCGTTGGTTTGGTGTTTAAACAAGTCTCCTCGCTGTTGAGCAATCGCGACTAACTATATCATTTTCGCTGCTTGAGCCTTTACCAAAGGCTATCCTAACAGGATAGGTCATCCTGGGGGCTGTCCAAGAGGCACACACCAGCACGGACGATAGCTTTCCTTAGCCTTGTCTCAAGGCACTTGCTCACCTCGTATATTCCCCTGCCAACGATGATGATGTCACTGCCCTGCTTGGTGATGACCTTCTCAGGGGTCAAGTACTGCTGGCCTAGTTGGTCCCCGCCTTCTATGAGTTTCACACCTAAAAGAGCAATAAAAAAAAAAAACCAGCAAAAAAATGGGAATGGGAAATGAACCTGAGATGCAATTGGCTACTTTTCAGTGACCACCACCACCTAATTTTTTTTTTTTAATAAGGTACCATTTCCAAAACTCGCCAACCAATTAGGTACAATAAATACCCATGAAATAAATCAATAAGAATACACTATGTGTGCAAGCAAGTCAAAACTGGCGTAACAAGACATCCGTGGGGCTTTTGTCATGCGACATATTGTTTTGTGGTAGGCTGAAAAGAGTCTTTGTTTTAAAATGAGGACTACAGTGGTGCCTAGATACGGAGGGCCCGGTCCAAATTCTCTATTCATGTGGCCGTCATTGGGGACTGAAAGGTAGCCCAGTGCGAAGCGGCTATCCCACAATCTCATGCTCAACTGTAAGTGACTGAGCATGATGCACTAGACGGCTGGCCCCGTTGTGCTCTTCTGGTCTCGGGTAGAAAAGTGTGGAGAGAAGAAAGGGACTGGTACCTGGCGTCATATGAAGGAAGCGCGGATCAGACGTCAACGCTGACTGACAGATGAACCCGATCACAAAGTCAGCATGATCCTCCGCCATCTTTATGGTGGCTGCGGTCAGAAAATCATGCAACACTTTTAGTCTTTAGTAGGTGATGGACATATTGACCGGACAGCCCACACAGCTTGATAATATGATGGAACGTCTTCCAGTGAAGTTTCTATTGAACTGATGGGTTAAAGAGATCAAGAGATGGCATGGAAAACTAATTTTTATACAGTGTACTGGGAGTCTAGTCATCCGAGTCGTTCCTCTTCAGCCATTTGGAACTGTCCTTCAGGGGACCTGTCTACTAATGGAGAAGATACTGGTATATATCTAACTGCTGGCAAATCATAATTTGTATAGCCTACTGGGAGTCTAGTCTCCAGAGTCATCTCTATTCATCCATTTGGAACCGGCCATCAGGAATCCAGACTACTGATCTAGAGGTTGCAGTAATCAGTTAACTGTTTAGTGAATCATATTTTACATCCCCTTGTGGGAGTCTGGTCACTATTAAAGTTGCCTGTACTCAACCTTTTGGTCAGGGAACCAGCCTACTGCCATAGAAGTTGCTGATCTTTACGGCCCTTTCCAAAACCAGGCTTAGGCTTAGGCTCAGGCTCCGGCTTCATCTCCAATTTTCCCATCCATTTTAAAGTACAAAGCATGAACATGGGAGGTATTTGGCTTCGTTTTTTAATGTAATACCGCGTCTTGAAAAATAATCCAAAGCTTCAACTTCAACAAAGAACTCCAACCTGTGATTTCAGCTTTTGGATAGCAGAGACGAAGCCGGAGCTGAAGCCCAAGCCGGGTTTTTGGAAAAGGGCCTATATATAAATAGCCTCCTGGGAGTCTAGTCACCAGAGTCCTCTTTACTCGACATGATGGAACCAGCTGTAAGGAAACCAGCCTACTGCCATAGGAGTTGCCGTAATACAGTTCAATACAAACCTTTGGTATAGTCTCCGGTGGCTAGATGTCCCGCCGAGCTCATCTGCGCCACTAGGAGGCACGCCCTTCCCTTGGCCCCGCCCACCTCCCTCAGCCCTTGCACCACGCCCGGGCCCGGCACCGGGTGGGCGTTGGTTATGTGTGCCCAGTCGGCTATCTTGTAGAGGCCGGAACCGTACTGATGCTTGACCGTATTTCCAATGTCTGCAAATTTCCTAGACAAATCGAAACACTAGTGTTTAAAAATAACACATCTAGTAGGGGCTCTATGAAATCAGGCCTAGCTGAAATAATGGCGACTGCGCCAGAATCATCCACAGATTAGTCAATAAATGCAATTTTAAGTTCCCAGGGTTGCAGGGACTTTGGGGGTGGATTCTCAGAGCACGCTGGGGTACCTGTCTTCGAAGATGAGGAAGTTGTGCTTGGCAGCGAGGTCAGTCAGTGAGGCGACGAAATCTGCGGAGAAGTCGCTCAGTATGTCCACGTGGGTCTTCAGGAGGCAGATGTGAGGCCCAACTGTGTCTGCGAGCTGCGACATCAAATGAATCAACCAAAGAAAAACCCATATCAAGCCTCAAACAATGGACCTAAACGAATAAGACAAAAGCCGCGGCCGATTTCACAAAACTTCAAAATGTTGAGTACGCAACATTTTGTTGCGCAACTTACGCAACATTTTGCTGCCTTTTCTAAATCTTGCTGAAGAGTCATAGTGGCGCAAGACTAATGCAACTTACGCAACTTTTATTGAAATCTGCAGCTGCCCAATGACTATGAGGAGAATTTGAGAACTGTTGTAGTTTTGTTTCTTTGCTTTGAGCTGCAGTTAAACATGAGTTTGGTTCAGTGAGGTACAATGTTGCTTTGATGGGTGAATGCACACAACACACAGATTTATTGGTCGTCAAAGAAACCCAGGAAATCCATAAGTGAAGGTTACATTACCGATATTACCAATTTTATCATCAATATCATTACACAGTATTGAAACTGTCAATATATCCATACAGGAAAAAGACATCGGCAATATCGATATCAACGTGATACCCATATGTGGAGAGTATCGATATAACGACAGTGCCTACTTACGACGCATCGTAATGTAATAGGCGATATGGTTTCTGTGTGCTGCTCAATGGCTTCAGATTGTTCCCAAGTTACGAGGAGTTTGAGGAAATAGACCGCAGAGCACCCATCGGCTGATCCATGTCTCTGGTCGTGGGACTCACCTCCAGGACTTTCTGGCAGGAGTTCACGTCGGCCGAGAAGGCCAGGTTGGTCTGCTTGGCGGACATGATGGTGAGGAGTTGCTTGGCAACGGGATGCTGGCAGAGTTCAGCCCGCTGCTCGTAGGAGGACTTGACGGGAAAAGGGAGAGGAAGCCAATCTGAGATATCAAATACAATTCGTCCATCTGGCCGACAGATCACGCCTGACATCAACCCACAGGCTCCGCCCCGGAGAAAAACACCAGCGCAAAAATGCCTTCAAATCATTTTCACTGCATTCTTTTTTGGGCCTGAGAATGTGTCTTCTTTCACGGGAACCATTGTTCATCTGGAGTTTTTGCTTTGCACGCACTGGGCTTGCAGTTCTAATGATAAACCCTCCTTGAATTACATTCTCACCGATGGGAAAATCATAGTCACATCATTGATCGACTGTGGCAATCTGCTGATACAGAAATCCATATCAACAGCATGACACTGAGCGGTTTAGTAGCTGAGAGTCATAGCATCAAATCCCTCTGAAAGTACCAGTCTATTTTCTTCAAGCAAGGCCAATGACACACAGTTTCAGGTAGCCACCAATCATGCTAGGTGGCCGGCCACTACCTAAGGTGGCCAGCTGCCATTTAAGGGGCCACTGGCAGCCCAAACTCAATACCTCTCAAGATGCTTCCTGAAAAGGATACCTTACTTCTGATGGAGTCATTCCGATTACTTTATCAAACCAGAGTCTTCCTGTTCACGGGTTAAAACAGATTCTTTCTTAGCTTCACAGCAAGGCCTGGGATCCTGGAGATCTGGGAGCAACTCACCAGGCGTGGCTTCTTGGCATCTGAGGGTTTCTCGGACGTCGGCGTCTCTGTCTTGGCCTCGGGGAAAGTGTTGTCCCGAATAAACTGCTTCACTGCAACAACCACGCTGGGCTCCAGTTTCCCATGATTCTCCAGGACTTGCAGAACATCTGATAAAGTGATGACACTATAAAGAAAAAAAACAAAAAACAAATTAAGCAATCAAATAAGGTATGCATTTCTTCTGACTTTGATCATAGCTACATATATCTTATGGCAGGTAGATTGAAAAAAAAAACCTGTCTAAGGTAGTCAACCTTTCCATGGCTAGTACACCTGCCTAGGCTAGTCTACCTTTCCAGGGCTAGTTCACCTGTCTAGGCTAGTCTACCTTTCCAGGGCTAGTTCACCTGTCTAGGCTAGTCTACCTTTCCAGGGTTAGTTCACCTGTCTAGGCTAGTCTACCTTTCCAGGGCTAGTTCACCTGTCTAGGCTAGTCTACCTTTCCAGGGCTAGTTCACCTGTCTAGGCTAGTCTACCTTTCCAGGGCTAGTTCACCTGTCTAGGCTAGTCTACCTTTCCAGGGCTAGTTCACCTGTCTAGGCTAGTTTACCTTTCCAGGGCTAGTTCACCTGTCTAGGCTAGTCTACCTTTCCAGGGCTAGTTCACCTATCTAGGCTAGTTTACCTTTCCAGGGCTAGTTCACCTGTCTAGGCTAGTCTACCTTTCCAGGGCTAGTTCACCTGTCTAGGCTAGTCTACCTTTCCAGGGCTAGTTCACCTGTCTAGGCTAGTCTACCTTCCCAGGGCTAGTTCACCTGTCTAGGCTAGTCTACCTTTTCAGGGTTAGTTCACCTGTCTAGGCTAGTCTACCTTTTCAGGGTTAGTTCACTTGTCCAGGGCTAGTCTATCTTTCTGTCCTGTAAACCTCTCCGGAACTAGTCTACCTTTCTAAGTGGATCCCTTGTTGCTCCAGCCTCTGCTTGCCTCCTTGCTCTCTGTCCAGTAGCACCACGGCATTGCGGACCTTCATGCCAACCGCATGCAGAGACTGTCGGGCAAAAGAACAGGGGACCAAGTCCAAAATTCAACAGCTAAGATTTGGGAAATAACAGAGTCTACTGGGAGTGGCTGCAGCCACAAAGTTAGCGACTTCCATAGAGTGGTGTGCTATTAGAAGCCGGACAATGCGAATTGAGTCAAAGATGACGGCTTCCATAGACAAGTGTAAGGTGTAAGAAGCCAAGCTCTTGCCTGTGTGAAGAGGTGATTCTTCATTTGTAGCTTTGTAGCTAGAGGTTATTTTCAATTTGGGCAAACGAGGTTGGAGTGTCAATCTTGCCCTTGTACAGATGTAACAGGGCTTGACGTCATTTCCAATTGGGGCACAAAAGGTTGTTGCTGCGTCAATCTTGCCCGTGTGCAACGAGGCTAGAGGTCATTTCTAATTGGGGCACAAGAGGTCATAATTATTGTCCATCTTGCGAGTGACCGCACTGGTGGGGTTATTTATGAAGTTATGACATGTAGTCCCTACCTGGGCGGTCTCCCACACGCTTCCCCCACTCGTCACGACGTCCTCCACGATCAGACAGAGGTCGCCGGGCTGGAAAGCGCCCTCTATCATCTTCTTGGTACCGTAGTCCTTGGCCTCTTTGCGGCGAATCACCATCGGCTTCTTGTGGTTGACGGCAATCAGCTGTAAAATGAGGGACACCCAACGTCCCCGTCATTCCGACTAAAGGAATGTCTTTCAATGAGAGTTTGCCCTACTTGACGTTATACGTGTCACTGCTTTGTCACTGCTGCCTGTATTTTTTTCAGCAGGCATTTGGGCAAACCACAGAGCACTCTGTGCTTATTGCGTCGAGTAGGGCAAACCCTCATTGAATTACATCTGCACATTCTCCTTGACGCAAGAATCTATCAAGGAATGTCTGAATAACAACACCTTACTCATGGTGTCACCCAAAAGGTAGTAGAATCCAGATTTTGTGTTATCATAACTCGAGTCTGTCATATCATAAGACTCGAGTCTGTGTCATTGAGAGTAAGACTCAAGTCCGAGTCATGACTCACACAAAGTCTGGCATTCCTACCTCCCCCCAAACAAAGCACAACAACTGCAGAGTGCCTTAGTGGACTGCTCACAGGACAGCTCCAAGAGGAATTCCGCTGAGTTTTCAGTTCTTGACAATTAAAAGCAAGGATATTGGAATTGCATTTTTGGTGGTCTGGCAGATCAATTTGTCGATTCCAGAAGTCCAAGGCTAAGGCAGTGCATGCACTCCGGGGCCCAGACCGAGGCCATGAGTACCGGCCTTGAGGCTAAGGCCCCCCCCCCCGAGACCTCCAACCCAGTGTTATCTATACGACTGCATTGGGCTGGGGCTGGGACTGCAGTTCATTCAACTGATTCAAGGTACCCCCAGAACTGTGGGGTTCTACGTCGTCCGCTGCTCTCCCGACCGGAGCCCCACAGATAACTATGCTTTTTTCCCATAGGCTTCTGTGTAACGTTCACTAGTACTGTGGCAGTCTGGTCCCCTGTAGTATGGTATAGCGGCTAGCTGCGAAGATGCACAGGGGACCAGACTGCCAGTTGCGGCGCTGCCGTTTGAATTATGCGACCAAACCGGGAGATTTTGCCCATTTTCTTTTGAAAATTTACATGTTTTCGCCACATGGACAGTTGCACACAGGTGCTCGGTATGTAAACCACATTTGCTAGAAATCTTGGGCAAAATGAAGCAGTATTTTAGGAGTTATGCTGACCCTGCTGATCCCTATGCCACAGCACTAGTGAACGTTACACAGAAGCCTATGGAAAAAAAGCATAGTTATCTGTGGGGTTCCGGTCCGGAGAGCAGCGGACGACGTAGAACCCCGTGCAGTTCTGGGGGTACATTCAACTTTCATTTTTCAAGGCACACAGGTTGGGAGGATCGTTAAGGAGCCCCTACCTGATCCCCCTTTAAAAAAACATGGTCCAATGAATGAAATTCAAAGAGAATACTGTGATGTGAATACATCTATACTTACAGTGGCCAGTGGCAATGCAGTATAGGGCACACCGCACACCACACTGAAGTCAGCACTGCTCTTGACGGAGGCCTCCCAAAGCAATTCGGCCACTTCATCCTGGACACACAAGTAAAAAAAAAAAAAATATAGAGCTTCAGTCCGTTTGCAGTAGAGCAGCACAGGGGCTTTTCCACACAGTGATAAACACACATTGATAAGTAACTTAGCACAATCTGACCATTATCATGCATTGACGGTAATTCCCATATTGAGTGCTGCAGTATCGAGATGAACCTGTCGCGACCGCCAGGGTATTAATAATAATATCATTTAGTTTATATAATTACTACTACTTGTGTGAACTGCTGTCCATGTATATAGGCTATACTATAGTTTTGGTTACAGTAAGGACGGTCGTTTGTGTTAATACTCACTGCCAAAATCAAATTATGCACCTGTTACCTGTATAAATAATGCACTGAAATTTTGCAGCAGGAATAAAAGAGTAAGTTGTAACTATACTGAGTGTAAATGTCTGTAAGGTAGATGTGCCAGATGGTAGCATAACTTAGTCACTTTAGTCACAAAGTTTGTGCGTGTACTAGCTACAGTAACTTTAGCCCTTTTACTCCTTTTTAACCATTTTAAAAATTTATTTCGACCGTCACTTCAGTCCACAGGGCATAACTAACTTCGTTACATAGTCATGCTGTACTACTACTACTACTACTAGTACTACTACTGGTACTACTAGTAGTAGTACTACTACTACTAGTACTAGTACTAGTACTTAGTAGTAGTACTAGTAGTACTGTAGTAGTACTATGCGGGTACAAAAGTGGCCCTTAATTTAGCGAGGGCACTCGCTGAGTTTTTACCATTATATCTGGGAAAGACACCATGACCCTCAAGTCGAAGTAGACGGGAGACTGGATCCCGCTCTTCAGGGTGAAGGAGCCGAACTTGACCGCCTCCACGTCGAACAGCTTGAGGATCAACCGACCTAGTCGCGTGTCGTCCATGTTGCCAGCGAGTGCACTGCACGTTTGCATAGTAAATTTCGGTACACAAGTGTATGCACGCACTGTGTACATGTGCTGCACACTGTGCGGTGCATGCAGTGTGCATGCTATACAATGTACAAGCCGGCGCGAAAATAAATCTCTCTTGGTGGCGCTACACAGCATGGGCATGTGGGGGGGGGGGGGCGTATTTTGTTTTTCGTAGGAGGGTTAGGGGCAATTAATTGGCGTGTTGTAATCTTCTCCTGTCGTATTTTTTCTTTAAAAACAACTCGACACGACCATCTTTGATAATCTACGAAAATCGCCCCTAACCCTCCTACGAAAAAATTAAAAAATACGCGTGCGGGGGCCGGGGTGCAGAACACTGAATCGAGCTCCCATTGAACACTGTACAAAACCACGCACTTTCAAAGCCAAATAAAATTATCATCCCATGCCCAAAAAGTTTCTCAGTTCTTGTAGCTATAATGATAATTGTAGTTTGGACCTTCAACTCTCAGATTTGTTTCAATGTTTGTGCCCTTAGCCGATTATATTTTGTTGCCCCATAAAAAAACGCAACCCAAAAATGTGTAGTCAAAATTGCACACGAAATTGAAGAGTGAACCCCAGGTTGCCTAATGCTTTACTTGTTCTACAATGTATCAGTTAATTAGCCTCCAAAAACCCCTTATTAAAAAGTTGTGGGTCGACTCGGCGAAAGCCATCTTTGATGGAATTACGTGCAGTGTGACGCACCCTATAGGTGCGGGGATGGAGATAACTGAATCGAGCACCCATAGAACACAGTACAAAACCCCTTACTTTCGATTACTTAAATTCCACACCAAAAAGTCTCTCCATTCTGATAGCTATACTAATAATCATAGGTCGGACTTTCATCTTTCAGATTTCTACTAATTACCCCCAGAAGAAACGCCCTCGAAATGTGTTGCCGTCTTACACAAATTTCTGCAAGGATTTTGCGAAACATCCCCGGTTTTCTTTCGCAGCCAAACAGGTGCACATTAAAAGCCCCAATTCTTCCGAATCACACAAATAAATATTATTAAGCATTGTAGTATCTGACGATTAGCCTCCAAAGACCCCTTATCTAGAATAAAAGGGTTTCCACACGCTCAGCGGAGCCATTTTGCATTGACTTAGTATGCTGTTTGCACCCTCAATTGGCAGATTGTCTGTTTAAGCGGCTTTGTGGGTAAGAGTGTACATCGCTACATCGAGCTACCGTGTGTGTGGACGCTTTGTTGAATAGACCGATTGCACGACCAATGTCTACATGCCGTCACGTGACTTGGGTATTTTTTGTATCTCACTTTGTTGCAGAACAGGAGTGGCGAAGAGCAAAGAAGACTATCATTATTATTGCCCACATTCTACTTTGTACATTTTCCATCGCTGCTCTGTGCCAAAATGAGATGCAAAATATACCCATCATAAGTCAAGTGACGGGCTGTAAGGATTGGTCGCGCAATCGGTCTATTGACACGAGGGTTATATTCTACCTGATTCTGAATTCTTGCATGAACTATACAACCGAAGGAGAGTCGGCGACACCCGTGACGCAGCTAGCTATATACAGGGCCACGCCCGCGTTTAATAATTGAAGCGCGAAAATTACCGGTACCACTGGACCAAAATGATTTACACCGAAAGGAAACACTGAATGAGAGTCACCACGGCGCTCACGTGCGTAACTCGTATGGAAAGGCTGCAATTCCAAGCGCAGTATATGGTGCTGCTATACTGGTATGGATCAGGAAATTTAGTTCGCCAATTTAGGTAATAGAGCTCAAGGATTAGTCAATTTATCATGAATTTTTTAGCATGTACGGCCCCACTCAACAGCGTGTAAGTGCGCACAATCAGCCGGGCATAACAAAACATCCATTATCGTCTTTGAGTTTTTCGCCATCGTTACATTATGCAGTGGCTACCGATGGACACCATGGCAACAGGTCAGCTCGTGTAATACATCGTCCATGCAGAGACTGATATTCATCAAGGTTGCCCTCCAAAATAATGCTGTTTTCATAAAAGCACCCATGGTTTCCTTTGACGTTAAATTTCACATGGTTTCTTGCAAATGATCATTATGCTGTCATGAGGACCACCCACTTTTGTGAGAAAGGAGAGACAGAGGGCTAAGAAAAGAGACGTAAAGAAATACAGACAGACAGACAATAATACAAACAGACAGGCAAACACACAGAGAGACAGATAGACATATATCTGACCCGGCACAACGACATGAAGAATATCCCACCAAAACACTTTTTGAGTAAACAACGCCTGAAGTTAAAGTATTTTCACAATTCGATTACAAATCAATTTTCTTTTTTGTGTATTTTCGGAAATTTTAAGTATTAGAGGATATTAGATTTTGATATCATTTGAAAGCTAATGGTATACTCTTTCACATCATTAGAAAATCTCCAAATCTCAAAAGTGGAGTTATTCCTCATTATGCTGTGCCGGGTCACATCCAAAGTACCGACAGACAGACGGACGGACGGAAAGGTGAGGACAGACAGACATACAGACATAGGGAGAGATAGGGGAGAGAAGTGGAGAAGTGAGGAAATAGAGGTGGTGAGAGTTGTGGAGAGAGGTGAAAACGGAGAGAGAGAGAGAGAGAGAGAGAGAGAGAGAGAGAGAGAGAGAGAGAGAGAGAGAGAGAGAGAGAGAGAGAGAGAGGCGGAGAGGGAGGTGTGTGCAAAGAGGTAGAAAGAGGTAGGGAGAAAGGTGGAGAGAGATGGAGAAAGGTGGAGAGAGATGGACAGAGGTGGAGAAATAGGCAGTGAAAGTGGTAGAGATAAAAATAAGAGAGGGATGGAGAGATGGAGAGATCGAGTGAGATACGGAGAGAGAGAGAACGAGAAGGACAGAGCCGGTTGCACAAGAGTGCATTTTTTTTTAACAAAGGTCGGTTACAGGTTGAGAAGTTGAGGACATTAGCAGCCGCCAACAGACAAATAACCAATACCACATCCAGCAATTTATTGCGCAAAGTGAACCGTTACATTCAATATTGTAATCAACGAAAAAGTGAGCTACCATTTTCAGAATAATCAAAGAAACAACACAGCCGTGTATGTTGTGGTATTCCCCTGGAAAATGGTTTGAATAATGTCTCCACAATTTACTGTAGTGTTACATGCTGAACAAATATCTCAGGTGAAACATTTGAAGCTAAAGGAAAAATAGAAGAAATATTCATGAAAAATCAATATTGATTCATGCTTGCCCAACGGTGGCCCAAAATTTAATAGCATCAACTGTAAGAATTACTGGTCACAATTTGACCAATGTTTGGATAATTTCATGAGGAAAATAAAAAAAATATCGTCTATCACTGAGTAAGTGTGAGCCGAAGATTGTCCGCATTTCAACCGATTATTTGAAAGAGTCCGGTATTTTCGAACCAAAAGGCTAGACAAGTTTGAGTCATATTTCCCCCACGAGTTTCTTAGATGTAACACGACCGACTCCACGTGTTATTTCGTAGGTGCTTCTTATATACCAATGTGGATGGCGTAAGGATGTCGTGAGAAATTAAAGTAAACAACGGATTCTCGACTCCGTTGTTTCCATTCCATCCATGGATTTTCCTAATCGTACCTTTGGATCAGTTTAAGAGAAGGAGCACACATAATATGTAATACTGTACAACAAAACAGTACGGTTAGTGGATTAGTAGCGTGATGATGATACACGACTGTAATAATGTGCAACACGACGCGTGTTGACAATTCCATAACGCAGATTTAAAAAAATCTCAAAATTTAGTGGGCCTGACGTTTCGATCCTAGCAGGACCTTTCTCAGAGCATTCTGGTATTTTTGGTCAGTAGGGAGTTTGCAAAATTTGTGTATTATCTGATTTAAAAAAAGAAACATGAGCACTAAAAATATGTGACCCGGCACAACAACATGAGGAATATCCCACCAAAACACTTTTTTTGAGTAAACAACGCCTGAAGTTAAAGTATCTTCACAATTCGATCACAAATCAATTTTTTTTTCTTTTGTCTGAAATTTTAAGTATTAGAGGATATTATATTTTGATTTCATTTGAAAGCTAATTGGTATACTCTTTCACATCATTAGAAAATCTCAAAATATCAAAAATGGGGTTTTTTTCTTCATTATGCTGTGCCGGGTCACATTATGTTCTACGGCAATGCAAACACTTACTCGTACTCAGGGAGATTCGAAAGGAAAAACTTAGCAAAGCAGATTCCACGTAATAATAATAACAACACTATGCTATACAACGTTCAGTGTACTAAATCCAATTCCACATGAAAAGGTACCACTATAAACACAATGGTTACTAAGCACGTTCTCTATCAAACCGTATAACACTGCACGAAAGGTACCAACGCAGATTGCAGATGAAATGATATTCATTCTATGTACAAAGCATATGGTGTAGATGATTGTTAGCACTCTATGCACAGCATGTGCTACTACAGATTCTACAATAAAGCGTATTATAATGCACTATAAAAGGTCAAATGTTAAACTTAACTCATTAGATTAGGTTATAGCCTCAACGGTGGTTTGGAATGATCAAATTCACAATCCGCTATTTTCTTGACCAAAGTCGAAACGATGATTACTTCAATGTACTTCCTCTTAATTAATGTGCAGTGTGTAAATCTGTTCTCATGAAAAACGTGCAATGACTGTTTGTAGACGAACGTGCAATGTAATACTTCCCCGATGAGAGTAATGGACCGGGTTGTCACCAAGGACGGCCGTCACGGGGGCGTGGCTGCTCCCCTTTCAAAGTTTTACCCTCTTTTCCAAAGTTGAAAATGTCCTTATAAAAATGCATAATTACTTTATTCTACTGACACCACAGTATTATTTGAAATAATAAAAAAGAATTCCAAAACGCATTGCAGTTGATCTTTAAGCCCACTCGTATCTCACTCAAGCCCACTCATATCAGTCTTTCATAAATTAAATTCTCAATCCATTTTTTTTTTTTACAAGATAGGCCTCGTGTAAAACGTGCTGGGCGAATGCATTTCATCTTGATCACAAGCTGAGTGTCAACCCTGCTAACCTCGGATATAATCACACTGGGATTGATAACAGCCAATCACCTCAAAGCGCATGCTGCAAAATCGATACCAATTGGTGGGCAGAATGCGTAAGAATCGGGTGTACACGACACTGTTGAAACGATTGATCACCAGGCTGTACGTATCGTTGTTACCGGGGAACTTTGAACAAAAAAACAACAACACCCATGTTGATTTTACACAGTGTGGGTTAGTATGATATGTTGGTGGTGTGTGTACACACTGAGAGCCGTATATTGGTTTAGGGTACACGTTTCATTTTGTGGTCAATTTTCACAAACCGGTAGGATTTTAACATTGAATTCTTCCTTTGAGAAACGTTAGCTTGCCTAGGGCCAATAACGATCTGATCGATGCTATAGTTCAAAGGTAGGGTTGCTACGAGAAGCCAGGAGTTGTTCGTACGTTCCCTGGAAAGGAGATCTGTCGATCAGTCATCCAATAGTATTTCTGGCTTATGTTTTGAAGACGGATATTATTCCTTTATAGGCGTATCATGTGCTCTATATCACGTGCTTTATATCATGTGCTTTATACCATGTGCTTTATATCATGTGCTTTATACCATGTGCTTTATATCATGTGCTTTATACCATGTGCTTTATATCATGCGCTTTATACCATATGCTTTATATAATGTGCTTTATACCATGTGCTTTAAATCAGGTGTTTTATACCATGTGCTTTAAATCATGTGCGAGAACACGCTGGTTAAAAACGGTTGGACACCACGTGGTCCTAGGATCAGAACACTTGTGGAGATTGCATTACCGTCTTCCGGACAAATAGCCAATCGGTTCATTTTTTTTTAGCTGCGTTGGGTATAGGCCTACTGTTGCTTAGATTTTACGCAAATGTGTTTTACAGGGTCTGGGTGTTATGATGCAGAGATAAGACGTAACTTAAAC
Source organism: Luidia sarsii (assembly GCA_949987565.1). NCBI lineage: Eukaryota > Metazoa > Echinodermata > Asteroidea > Paxillosida > Luidiidae > Luidia > Luidia sarsii. The sequence goes on along the minus strand of OX465102.1, from coordinate 12,980,663 downwards.
GACTGACCTTTGCTGTTGTGCCATTAACGGTGTTCATGTACATGAACTCCCACGCCTGGCCATCGTCACTCTTTGTCACCTGGTACTCTTTCACCCACTGGCTGATGTACAGACGGCCTTGAGTGATGATAGCAGTGACGTGGACCTTGGTCTTAAAGTCGACTTGAATCCACGGGTTGGGGTCAATACGCAGGCCACTATTACTCCAGGCACCGGCATATACTGTCCGTAAAGTACGACACAAACAAGTCAATTAAAATGCCTTTCAATCACGCCATGGTCTCGTACTCATGAGTTTCAGTGATTTCGAATTTTGATTTTCGAGAATACGAGGCTTTCGTAACGTGTTGGACTCAAGTGCCTTTGTATTCCACAGCTCGTGTAACTCAGCGGTTTCCTTTCCGTTTTGTATTTCGTAATGTAGAGTCACGCGAGGGCGCGCCTACGGGGTGTTCCCAGCTTGGGCGAGGAGGGGGGGGGGGGGAGAGGGGAGGTGATCCCCAGGACCCGCTGAGGAGTACACACTCGATCAGTACCCCACGGTAAAAGCTCGTTTCTGTAGCGTACGGCAGTCGAGTGTACAAACTGCACAATACCCATCGCGTCCCGTACCACGAGTTCGTTCAGTGTTACCATTCCATATGTAACACTCACCCCTGTTATTAAGGCGGGCCATGACAGGACCGTAATCTGTCCTGTTCTTCCAGGTAGATGAAGCAGTGAGGCTGTCATCTGGGATTCTGCCGTCCTCCATACCAAGAGGTTTTTCCGCCGTACAGACGAATGTACCTGCAATGCAATCACGTGGGCTGTCTTATTTTGTGTAAGATACACTACAAAGATTACCAACAAAATGTGATCCACACATAATTAGATTATTATCATTATATACACACCAGTGCAGTTGAGGAACGCCCGAATCTCTAGCACGTCGTCGCTGTGCAGAAAGCTGTCGTAGTAGGACGCCTTGAATGGTCTGTGGGGAGCGTAGTTCATCCTCCCGCCCACGTGGACTTGCGTGCACAGACATGGCTCCTCTACCGGGATGATCCATCGGTGATTATGGTGAGAGGCGGGGTCAGGCTCCTGGCCTATGATGCAGTGCATGGCTGAAGAAGAAGAAAAGAGAAGAGCGAAAAAAAAAAACAGGCCGAAGATAACTTTCGTTTTTCAAATCAGAATGATGTTGTCACAGATTATATTAAATCGTAAATACATATATAGTTCTGAACAATGGTACAGAAAACTGACCTGGTTTTGCGTACCAGCGCTCTGTATACCACCTGAGCTATCTAGCGCTAAGAAGGCGGCCGTCCCAGATGCACATCTAGTTTTTGCTGGGGTCGGGCAAAACCAGAGGTCTGGGGTTCAAGTAATTTTGTTTGTCACTTTTCAAAAAAATTGGTGGATGGTCGGGCGGTCAGGCAAAGAAGTAATAAGCAAACAAACTCACCAATACACATTCAGACAAACCAGCCCGACAAACACACTCACTAACAAACAAAAACACAGGCATCCATGGAAACAAACACACCAACAAACAAACAAAATAACACCCCAACAAGCTGTGATAACTGTGTTAAACAGTACTATTCTTTTCTTTCATATGCGATCCTTAGTCTGGAAGACCACGGATGCCCGTGCAGTCCACCTCCCTTCATCCATCTTTGATCTCTGCCACACGCATGGCCTCATCAAACCCCGAGCAGCCGACTTCAAAAAAACCTTGCGTAACCAATTTATTGCGTAACTTACCTTGCTCCACAGTTTTATGGCGCAGCTTGCGCAACGAATTTACGACCATTTCATGAATGTTCCGCCACATCAAAAACTGGCGCAAGTCGATCGTTGGCTTGTGCCATATTTTATGGCTGCGCCATGGGATGAGTTGGCGTAAGTCTAGAAAATATAGCTCTTGCTAGCCGAACGCGAGCATCAGATAGCCATTGCGTATAGTTAGCGTTTGTGCACACGGCAATCATTCTGTAAGCATGTAGGCCCTATATACTCTTCAATGCAATAGAGTTTGAATTTCGTCAAGGAGAAATACATTTTTTTTACTCAAACAGGCTTTGACTTATCAAAGCCTGTTTTATCTTTAAGAAAGGCTAATTTGAAGACGTAAAAACTATTTGCCGTGGGAAAAGATCGTCAAATGTGACTCCGACATGTATTCGACATGATTCCACCCTCTGCATACAATAAATACCGTCAGCATGTCACCGAAACGAAAACGTCCATCGTTTTTCAAGTATTCAATGAGTAGAAGCTGTATAAGTGAGTTTTCCTGTCAAACATATACGTTTATTTTCTTTCAATAAATTATGTGGAAGTGGAATGGGAAAGTATACAAAGTATGTACAAACCTTTCAGATTCACACTCGACGTGTGTAAATGCTGCAAAAACAGAGTTCAGTGTGACCTTTGTACTCGGGAGGCTCTTTAAGGCTTGTCCACAGTTTTCATCAATAAAAAAAGAAGAAGCATTGCGCAGCAAATTCAAAGCCGACTTTCGTGAAATGGCACGCAAGGATGTTGCGTTACTGCACACAATTATTTTTAATTGCGGCGCAAGACTTGCGCCACAAAAAACTGGCGCAGCTTGCGTAATGTTTCGTGAAATCGGCTGATGCATGTCTGTCCAATCTGTCATGTAGTCTTCTCAATGTCTGTGTTTGTTTTGCTGTCTGATTCTCTGTCTGTCTCCTAGCAATGTGTGTGCCGTGTAAGATGGTTTCATCAAGTACAACGGGTCGGTTACACGTCCATAACAATGGACTTTGCGTCACTTCACTATATCAAACGGTATATGTCGGCCTCCTCCAGGAAGAATGTAATTTCCCCTAATATAATCTTTGTGTTTGTTGCCAACATAGACAAGTTCTTTTCGAACCAGCTTCCTCTACTACCGTATCTCTTCAAATGCAGCGCTTACCTTTGTAGCGTCCAATGAGCGTGGTTGCGATGATGAGAGCCAAGGCGCTCACAAATGCGGCCATGTTTTATTTGTGGTCGTCAGAGGCTAGATTCGTCAGCTGTGGCCGCCGCACCGAGTACTCCCGCAAACAGCGTCGCGATGGAATGTCGTCTTCGCCTCTATTTTATTCAAACAAGACGGCCTCGAGGTTCAGTCTACTCAACCATGCACGTCAGTTCCCATGGCAATAGACAAATACAAAACGTGCTCCTGGCGCTGCTTGTTTTTACCCTAACTCGGTTCAGCTAGAGCTGAATCGCACCGCTTATAATTGCAGAGCGGGTGAGTGACTGAGAAAAAACACCACGCCTATAGGCGACGCCAGTGACTTGCGCGACACTGTCGAGGCAGCTTACTGCACACCTCGGGTGGCCAGGTTTCCCCGTGCACGGTCAGTGCTACGGATACGTTCAAATCTACTTCAGTTCTACTTCAGTTCTAAAACGACGCAGGACTCGCTCAGTTATAGAAAGACACACCACTACTATATACTGAACGTATTCAATTGTCAGGTTTCCTTGTGCACGGTTATTGCTACGGATACGCTCAGTTATACAACGACATTGTGGGTTGGCATCCGTCTGTCTCGAAAGACACGTGGAGTCCGCACGTGGGTTACTCGATGTTACTGTTAGTGAAGCAGCGCCGACTGTGACTGATGAAGAGCCCTATGCGGGATCTGCAGCACCGGTGACACTTGCTGCAGGTGATCAAGTCGTCGGTGGGGGCGGACTGGAGTAGACTGGAGCCTCTGCCGCCGGCGGGTTCTTTTCTCCTCCCACAGGCTCAACCTCCTTTCCTCAGCTCGCTGCACGCCGGCCTTGACGGAGGACCACCAGTGCGTGCGGTCGGACGCAGCTTGCTTAAGGTCAGCTGGGCTGATGCTGCAGCTAGGCCTTCAGGTCACGCTTGCAAGCGTCCTTGAATCGCAAGGCTGGCCGTCCGGTTGGTCGCGATCCCGTGACGAGCTCCCCATACAGAATGTCTGTTGGGATGCGTATCCAATGGCCAGGTTTACCTGTGCTCGGGTAGTGCTACGGATACGTTGAGTTCTAAAACGTCACGCCACACTACTAAACGTATCCGATGCCCAGGTTTACCTGTGCACGGTTAGTGTTACGGATACGTTCAGTTCTAAAACGTCACGCCACACTCTACTGAGCGTATCCAATGGCCATGTTTCCTTGTGCACGGTTAGTGCTGCGGTTACGCTGTTTTAAAACGTCACACTACACTATCAAACGTATCCAATGCCCAGGTTTCCTTGTGCACGGTTAGTGCTACGGATACGTTCAGTTCTAAAACGTCACGCCACACTATACTGAACGTATCCAATGCCCATGTTTCCCTGTGCACGATCAGTGCTACGGATACGTTCAGTTCTAAAACGTCACGCCACACTACTAAACGCATCCAATGGCCAGGTTTCCCTGTGCACGGTTAGTGCTACGGATACGTTCAGTTCTAAAACGTCACGCCACACTACTAAACGTATCCGATGCCCAGGTTTCCTTGTGCACGGTTAGTGCTACGGATACGTTCAGTTCTAAAACGTCACGCCACACTACTAAACGTATCCAATGCCCATGTTTCCCTGTGCACGATTAGTGCTACGGATACGTTCAGTTCTAAAACGTCACGCCACACTACTAAACGTATCCGATGCCCAGGTTTCCTTGTGCACGGTTAGTGCTACGGATACGTTCAGTTCTAAAACGTCACGTCACACTATACTAAACGTATCCAAAGCCCAGGTGACCCTGTGCACGGTTAGTGCTACGGATACGTTCAGTTCTAAAACGTCACGCCACACTACTAAACGTATCCGATGCCCAGGTTTCCCTGTGCTCGGTTAGTGCTACGGATACGTTCAGTTCTAAAACGTCACGCCACACTACTAAACGTATCCGATGCCCAGGTTTCCCTGTGCTCGGTTAGTGAAACGGATACGTTCAGTTCTAAAACGTCACGCCACACTTTACTGAACGTATCCGATGCCCAGGTTTCCATGTGCTCGGTTAGTGCTACGGATACGTTCAGTTCTAAAACGTCACGCCACACTATACTGAACGTATCCAATGTGAGTGCGTCATATGCTCCTTCCTAGGCAAGGTTAAAAGCACCGTGAATTATTTATACTTAGGCCTAAATGAAGAGATCATGAAAATTGTTTCCGGCACTTTAATTACTCGTTCCTACAACTACAAGGTAGGCCACTGAATTCATCATATATAGAGCAAGATGCTCTAACCAACATACACAACTCTGCTAACGTTTGGTTGGAGCAACTCTCTGCCGAGATATGAATATACATCAGGTATTGACGCCACTGCACACCGATCCGTATTCGTGCACTGACCGTACCACTCCGTGTTGTGGAGCAACCCTGTGAAGAGTCGCCGCTCGTCTGAGCCGATAATAATTGGCTATCTAATCTATTCATCGTTTTTCCAACCAACGTAAAACCCACTAAGTTCTGCCGTGTACCACTTCATGCTACCGCCAAAGCAGACACGTACATGAGTATCACTCATACGGATCCGGAGTGGTACTGTCAGTGGTGCGTACGGCCGGATCCCGGAGTTGTACGGATACGGATGTTTTCCACTGACGTAAGTACCTGATGCATATTCATACGCTACCCACAACTCTACCCTCCTGAAGCGTTGCGCGCCGCCATTGTTCGACCGCGTATTTTGTGCACGAGCAACGCGCGGTGTCATATACAGTCTTTATTATGGAGATCAATGGGACGAACCATGTTCGTCTATGAGACGAACAGCACCTTTCAGAGTCTACGTTTGGATGACGCAATGCCTCTGGTGTCACTTGTAACGCGCGTTTATAATTTCGTGCGCGCGTTCAATTTTTGCTCGTTATTTATGACTCAGCGGCACCGTGGTGCTCTGTAGTTTTACCCATGGCTTTCCAAAACGTCACTTTCAAAGAACTTTTGCTCTGACGCATGATGCTGACCGTCTATAAGTTATAAAGGCCTAAGTCTGTGATGCCTCCATGTTCACATCTTAAGGTCGGCCAAATAATTAGAGCATACTTTACGATCGCCACGTTACCGGCCACATAATAAGGGCTGACACACGGATCGACGAGGCGATGCTTGTTGTCCTGATACAGAACTCCACCGTGCACTGTGGCATAACAGTATCCCGACGTCCATTCGATGAGTCCGTCTGGTCGGTGTGCGCGTGGTGCGAACAAGTTCTTGAGCACCAGATGAAAAGCACGCCCTCTAGATGTTGCGGTCGTACGCTGCCGCTTATTGGGATCCTGCCTGTTCTATTACAGAACTGGGTGCGGCTGGTGGGTTCCCCCAAAGATGGATACTGCCTAAATTGATTACATTGTTAATAACGTTCTATATCCTCTAAGATTTAAAGAAACATCTTTTAGGGATTTAATGGAGTTTCATCGTGACGTTTGGTAGAACAGATTTGACAAGTTACCCGTTAAATTAACATACCAATAATATTGACACACAAACCCTCTAATTTGTTGGGGTCATACACAATACAATATCCACTATACAAAATGATATATGAACTGACCTTTCAAATGGTTTGTTTTTATTAGAAGAGATCATTTATAATAAGGTGTATCTGCGTCCGGTTTTTCGCCACAGATTACAAAATTCACCCACGTGAAATGCAATTTTCATGCATTGCCAAGGGAATTGCTTCGTCTCAAATCTGACAGTTTCTGAATTGTCGGTAAAACAAAAATAAAGAATTTCGCAAACATGTTTTTTGCTCCCTCCATTTTTAGACCCCAAGAGGGTTAGTTTTAAAGACGGACGTTTCAGTTTTCCACAGTACAGCTTTGAACTCATGCTGCATCAACATGCTATCGTTATACAATAATGAAACTGATCGTCACCATCATGATAATTAGCATTACTGAGCAATGTTTTCTATCAAAATCTTCGTGGCTTTACAGAAACCACGGAATATTTTGGAAACCGGTCAGAGGCATGAAAGGGTCCGAATGTATATTATAATCACCACAGTGGGCACCAACGAGATTGTAGTAGTGTACAGTCCCTGGCTATGTGTGGTTGTTATGCGTGTGATTTGACGCGACTGGCTACAAGGCGGGCAAGGTCTGCCCGCTAGCGTATTTTTTTTCCCAGGACGGGAAAGGCCACCATTAGCATAAAGGCGCGCTATTGGTTGTATTTTGTCTACATGTGGTGAATATTATTCATGATAATCATTCCACTTACCCACTCAGATCTTGATTTGAGTATACATGTAAGGTGTACATGTACATGTACAGTATACATTGTTTGTGTATGCCTCCATAACGTACCGGTAACTAGCGTATACTACACCACAAGCGTGTATCAAAGATGTCCGTGTGCAACATGTCTCGATAAAATGCAACCAATAGAGCGCGTTCATGTTAATGGGGGCCTTTCCCATTCTGGGAAAAAAAGACACGCTGCCCGCTATGCTATTGTATTAGGCCAATAAATTCCGGGAGGAGTAGCGACCACAACCATTGCCTGTTGGCATTCCATTCAAAGCGAGTGGAACAAATAATTGGAAGCCTGCCTTTGTTAACCATTCCCCATTGCTAAGTGTTGCCATGGCAATCTATCTACACGCGCTCGATGTTTTGGGGTCTTTTGTAACAGGCAACCTACAGAACAGTGTAGTGTTGTATTGTGACGATCGCGCAAGAGAGCCGGCCTTGACGAAGGCCGGTTATTAATAATCATACAGTTCGGTGGGCTGGATGAGAAGCGGAGACAAATGACAGCCATCGACAGACCAATATCTAATAGTTATATTACATCCAGTAATTAATTATTCAGCACATTCGACGATTCCATTAACGCTTCCCGGGGCTTCACAGAAATACCACAGTCGTGTTTGTTTATATTTGTGACCCGGCACAGCATAATGAGGAATAACCCCACTTTTTAGATTTTGAGGTTTTCTAATGATGTAAAAGAGTATACCGTTACCTTTCAAATGATATCAAAATATATTATCCTCTAATACTTAAAATTTCCAAAAGAAAATTTTTTTTTTTTTATTTGTAATCGAATTGTGAAAATACTTTAACTTCAGGCGTTGTTTACTCAAAAAGTGTTTTGGTGGGATATTCTTCATGTCGTTGTGCCGGGTCAGATTTGCCTGAGGTGTTTTGGATTGCCAGTTTTAAGCAGCTGGGTAACGACTAGCCAGGATGAGCAAAACCATGAATACAATGTGTATCATAACCAGTTGGAAAGCAACTTAGGCGAAATGTGTGTGTGAATGCAGCACTAATCAAGAACAATTGCATTAAGATAATGATTACGCCTTGCCCTATAATTTGACCAATTTTACTAGCCCAGTATTGACAAACCACTGCTCAATACAAAAAAAACCACTAAATTTTAAAGAGATTGTATTTTCGAAACAAGGATAGGCAAGGCTACATTTTATTTTCAGTTTAGATTTTAGATTTTATTTCTTTAATTATTGTGTTAAGTTTATCAGATTTGACTAATTTCTTAATTTGTAAGTGGTCATTACACCAATATTGAAATTCAAATAGTCTATGGCATCGCAATCAGCGTGCTTTTCATTCAGTGACAGATACAATACATTACGGTAGTCATAATATTATTACACAATGCTAATTAGCTTAGCAGATTATAAGCTTGCAAATCGACTACCTGTAAAAAAGAGAAAATTGTACAATACTTAATAAGACAGATCATGTGTTGATAATGCATAATGCAAATAGAATATCAACACTGTTTATCAAATGTACCAATTAACAGAATAGTAGGGTGACACTCAATGCTCAAAATGCACTGAAGCATATTCCACAGGAAATGGTAGCACTCTATGCAAAAAACTATCCTGATGCAGATTCCACATGAAATTGTAGCACTCCATGCACACGACTATGCTGAATTATTCCATACCGCATGGTAGCATTTCATGCACAAAACGGCAGATTGCAAACAAAGCAGTAGCACTCTTTGCAAAATACGTACTCAAGCAGTTTCCACATGAACAGGTAACACATTGAAAAACAAAGAAGAAAACACACTTCATGAGAAATAATGCACTATGCACAAAACTTACCAAACTATGAAAGTACCACGAAGTTAAGCTCACTCATAATTTAGGCAACGAAGCCACTCATAATTATATTAAAACCTCAATACATTGCTTTTTAAAAGATAGGCCTCAGGCAAAAGAAGTGGGTTTCATCTTGATCACAAGCTGAGTGTCAACCCTGCTAACCTTGGATATAATCACACTGGGATTGATAACAGCCAATCACCTCAAAGCGCATGCTGCAATGTTCATGCCACTCGGTGGGCAGAATGCGTAAGAATCGGGTGTACACGACACTGCTGAAACGATTGGTCACCAGGCTGTACGTATCGTTGTTACCTGGGAACTGTGAACAAACAAAACGCCCATGTTAATTTTACCAAATATGAGTTTGTATTTGTTGCTGGTGTGTCGTCGGACGAGGAGGGGGTAGGCCCTACATAAAAAGGGCCGTATATTGGTTTAGGGTACATGTTCCATTTTCTGATAACTGAATACCCACAGAGAGGTAAGAGTGAAACACATCGGCCGTTTACGAAAAGAAGGCTTAGGCTCGGGCTTAGGCTTTGGTCATGTTTATCTTACTCGTTATAATATCACAGGCATCTAAAAACAAGCGTTTGGCCCTCGTTTCTTGGGGAATACCCTGTAACTATCAAGCCAACAAACCTTCAAATTCGGAAACAAACCACAACCTGGATTTTCATGTTTTGTCAGACGGAGACGAAGCCTGAGCCAAAGCCTAAGCCTTCATTTCGAAAACGGCCATCGATTCAATCCTTTGGGAAACGTTAGCTTTCCTATAAAGACTCGACGCTATAGTTCAAAGGTCGGGTTGTTACCCAGTTTCGTTGATTTTGACTAGGCCCAATCTCACAGCCATTCAGAAGAACAAACTGCAGACACGAGTTGTTCGTGCCCCTCCATTTTCTGATAAATTTCCACAGACTGGTGATATTGAAACACACCGAATCCATACTTTGGGAAACGTTTGTATAATGTTGACTATAATTTTTGTCCAATGGGTTTTACTTGGTCTGGGTTTCACGATGCAAAGATTATAGACCGAACTCAAACGACTGACCGTTTTTGTTGTCCCGTCACTGGTGTTCAAGTACTCCCACGCGTGAGCATCGTCACTCTGTGCCACCTGGTACTCTGTCACCCACTGGCTGATGTACAGACGGCCTTGAGTGATGAGAGCAGTGACGTGGACCTTGGTCTTAAAGTCGACTTGAATCCACGGGTTGGGGTCATTGGACAGGCCGCCATAGCACCAGGCACCGGCATAGTCTGTCCGTGAAGTACGACACAAAAAGGTCAATTAAAAGCCTTTCAATCACGCCATGGTCTCGTACTAACGAGTGATCTTCTAACCCGTGCTCATCTGTGGTGAGCCCGGGGCAGACTTTGCGTGACGTGTTGTGCTCCAGTGCCTTTGTATTCCACAGCTCATTAGACTCAGCGGTTTTATTTCCGTTCTTATTTTGATATACAAAAATGTTGCAAACTGCTTACTGACTAAAATTACCAAAATGTAAATCTTAAAATTTAGTGGGCCTGACGTTTCGATCCTAGCAGGACCTTTCTCAAAGGCGTTCTCAAAGGCGTTCCTAGCAGGACCTTTCTCAAAGGCGTTCTTATTTTGTGAAAGCTTGTTTCTGTAGGGTGCAGTCGAGTGTACAAACTGCACAATACCGACCTTCCTGTACCCAGAGTTCGTCCAGCATTATACAATTCCCGATGTAATACTCACCTGCCTCATTAAGGCGGGCCATGACAGGACTGTGATCTGGTTTGTTCTTCCAGGTAGATGAAGCAGTGAGGCTGTCATCTGGGATTCTGCCGTTCTCCATACCAAGAGGTTTTCCCTCCGTACAGACGAATGTACCTGTTATGCAATAACGTGGGCTGTCTTATTTTGTGTACAAAGATTGAATACAAATGTGATCCACACATTATTATCATTATATACACACCAGTGCAGTTGAGGAACGCCCGAATCTCTAGCACGTCGTCGCTGTGCAGAAAGCTGTCGTAGTAGGACACCTTGAATGGTCTGTAGGGGGCGTAGTTCATCCTCCCGCCCACGTGGACTTGCGTGCACAGACATGGCTCCTCTACCGGGATGATCCATCGGTGATTATGGTGAGAGGCGGGGTCAGGCTCCTGGCCTATGATGCAGTGCATGGCTGAAGTAGGAGAAAGGAGAAGAGCGAAAAAAAAGGCTGAAGATAACTTTCGTTTTTCGAATCAGAATTATGTATGTTGTCACAGATTATAATAAATTGTAAATACATAGTTCTGAAAAATGGTACAGAAAAGAGACCTCTGGTTTTGCCTACCAGCGCTCTTATCAGCTGAGCGTTTTAGCCCTTAGATGGCGGCCTTATTCGCCGGGGTGGGGCAAAACCAGAGGTCTCGGGTTCAAGTCAAGCTTTTCTCTGTCATTAAAAAAAAGGTTCGGGCCTGCGGGCGGGCGTGCGGGCGGGCAAATGAGCAAGGAAAGCAAGCAAACAAACCGTGTCAGCTGTACCATACTTCACTTTCCTATGCAATTCTCTGTCTGGAAAACCACATGACACCATGTACAGCCCCCAGTTGACCGCGCAACAAGCTCTCTCCGTCCATAATGTTATCTCTGCCACTCGCATGGCCTCCCCAAACCCCATGCCCGTCCAATTTGTCATGCTGTCTTCCCAATGTTTCTTTTGCTATCTGCCTCGGTCTCTTTCTGTCTACTAGCACTGTGTGTGCCGTGTAAGATGGTTTCATCATGTACAACTGGTCGGTTACTTGTGTCGCTTCGTCACTGTATCAAACAAGGATGTAATTTCCCCTAATATATTCTTTGTGTTTGTTGCCATCATAGACAATTTCTTTTCGAACCAGCTTCCTCTACTACCGTATCTCTTCAAATGCAGCGCTTACCTTTGTAGCGTCCAATGAGCGTGGTTGCGACGATAAGAGCCAAGGCGCTCACAAATGCGGCCATGTTTTAGTTGTGGTCGTCAGAGGCTAGATTCGTCAGCTGTGGCCGCCGCACCGAGTACTCCCCAAAACAGCGTCGCGATGGAACGTCGTCCTTTAATTACTCTATTGCATCCAAACAAGACGGCCCCGAGGTTCGCTCTTTTCTCTCCTATGTCTGGGGGCGAACATGCGTGACGACGTCGTCGTGAAAAACGACGCGGCCCAGAGATTCTGTCTAATCAACCCCACTGGTTCCCATGGCAATCGCCGAACGACGACGCGAAACGCTACTGATATTCAGCCCAAATGGCGAGTCCACCCCTTTTTAGTGAAAAAAAAAAGTCGCAGCATGCTGATGCGACGTGAACAGCCGTTGATTTCCATACGGACGATACAGTCAGCATCGCGAGATGAGGACGCCCTTCTATTCCGAGCGTCAAGCAATGCCGCATGCGCATTTTTTATTTATTTACAGCGCTGCCTAGGGCTTTTCACTGTGACAGTGTTAATTCGTACTTGAAACATCAGCCAGTGTAGGTAAACATTTAACATCAGCTACAGTTTGAACAAGACAACGAACAAGATATCTTACATTTTGGTGACAAATTACCTCCATGATCAACAACAGGAAGCCACATTCTGCCCTTCCACAACCAAACTGGTGTAACGCATTACTACATGTGGTCTCTTTCTAGCTCGTAATTGCACTAATACAGCGAAAACCCTTAGGCTGCAGTGTAAAAACGAAATACGCATTCCGCATAAAGAAAAATAAATAAATCGAATTTTAGTCGATTCATTCTAGGCCAAAGTAACGCAGTCTTACCCAAGATCCTCAGATTTGACTCAAATCTCCTGTGCATGTAGACATTATTGAGTCGTATAACATTCCAATTTGCAGCGGAATTGAACTTTCTTTGAGAGAATGAAGTTTAACAAACCGATTTTTTTCTTAAATTTTCAACTCAGAAAAAAACCCGAAATTTATTTAAATTTTCAATAAACATGCAAATTGGTGTCGAAATGATTTGGAAATAATATAAATATATATGCCTTTGAGAAATGTCGTGCTAGGATCGAAACGTCAGGACTACCTATCTTTTGGTATTCCATTGAATGTAATCGGTGTGTGCATGGTCCGAACGATAAACGAAAAATATAAAAACTATAAAAACTATAAACTGTCAATAGCGGGCGCTAGACTCAAATACCTAGGAGGATGCCATCTTCAAAAAGAAAGAGCTTTCCGTCCAAAGTGGGATACATGTACTTGTAAACATTGCGTGATGAAGTCAACCAAAGCGTTAATGTCTTTACTCCCGGGAGCGTCGTATGCCCGTCAGTTTGTTCACAGGGCGATAATATGTGCGTGTCTATGTATTCTTTTGATTGACCCTACTCGCCGGTCCGAAGTTAGTCTTGGGGATCTTGCCTTCGTTAATGCTGCCCCTAGACTTTGGATTGACCTATTCACGTTAGGAGAGCTGACAGTCTGACAACTTTGAAATCAATGTTAAAAAACACATCTTTTTAAACTGGCTTTCAACTTGATGTAATTTTTTTTATATTTAATGTTTAATGTTTAATTAAATTAACTTATTAATTTTAGTCTCAAAATTTTGTGGGTCTGATGTTTCGATCATAGCGCAGGACCTTTCTCAAAGGCAGAGAAAGGTCCTGCTAGGATAGAAACTTCAGGCCCACTAAATTTGGAGATTTGCATTTTGGTAATTTTAGTCAGGAAGGAGTTTGCAACATTTTTGTATATCACTGTTATTAATTCTTAATTTAATTTTTTAATTATTGTTGTGTCTTTAATGTTAATCTTCCATCAAATTTATTTAATCTCTTTATATTTTTATTTTCATTTTACATGCTTGGTGTATAAAGCAATTTTATTGTTGTCTTATCTTACCATTTTCGTTTAAAGGCTTTGTCTAATTGACCAATGTTAACTTATTTATTTTATGTATAATGGTATCTGTCATCATATATATGTATAATACTGAATGCCTTTCCATTTGTGTGTATTTTTTAATTCTTATGTATCAGAATGTGCATTTTAGCTTAATCATTGTTATTTTTGTTATTTTTGTTATCATTGTTATTTTATTGTACAGTATCTGTTAATGTTTATGTACAGCGCATTTGAACATGCGTAATGGAATTTGCGCTTTAAAAAATAATGAGTACAATAATAAATAATAAATAATAATTAAAATAATAATAATTAATAATAATAATTAATAATAATAACAAGCAAAATGTCCCTTACAGAGCCGTCTATTTGACTGCTTAGTTTTCTCATTCATGACTTGAAGAAGTAACTGTAGCCCTTTCATTTTTTGTATCAAACTTTGAAAACGGCAAAGGAAACTTTGACTGGCCCGGGAATCCGACCCCGAGACCTCTGGTTTTGAGTACCAGAGAGGAAAATGGAGAAAGTGAAAGAATGCTATGGAAGGAGAATCGTACGGGAGATGTAGAGGGAGATGCTATGCCTTGAGAAATGATATTGAGAGGGATCAGGAGAGAGGTGGAGGTGGGAGGGGGAGAGGGCGAGGGGAGGGAGAGAGGAGGTGCGAAGGAAAGGGAGAGGGGAAGAGAAGACTGGGAGACAAAAAGAGAGAAAGAGAACGAGAACTATGTATAATTTCGCTCTATCAAAATACAGGGGATGCTGTGCTTGGAGGTTCCCTATTGATCCCAGAAACGGAAGGTCCGATAAACTTGAAAATTCGCGTGCAAATAGATTGTTATGTGGTGAGTCTGATTACGTGATTGATTTTAATCAATTGCTTTTATGGGTGAATAATTAACTAATAATTAGCTAATAATAAGCAATTCATAATGAATATTTGATGAATTTTTGTGATATTTTCATTATTTCAATGTAAAGAATAAAAGCACGTGAGGAAATCGTGTCAAATAAAGGATGAGGTTTCCCAAATTTTCTATGTACACCCAAAACTCCACTTCCCTTTACAACAAAAAGTCAGCACTTTCCAGGTCCTTAAGTTTTCATTGTTTTTTTTTATTGCTTATGTTTATTATTATTATTATTATTATATTTTTAAATTGTTTCCAAACTGAAATTAGTTTCTCTCAGAATAATACAGAAGTATGAAATTGGTGCAACATCAATTCTTAAAAATGATTCATAAAGAAATGCAAGCCACTGTGTGACAGTTTAAAATTATACACACAATAATATATACAATTGCAATGACCCGCGCAAACTACTTGACATGTAACGCTAGATAGGTATGTCAGATATGGACAAATTAGGTATCAAAAATGTGCGCAAGACAACAGGGGAAAGTCATTTAGCGAGAATACAGACGTTTTAGCGGTCGCGACACAGTAACAAAACATTTAATAATAATAATTATTATTACATTAATATTGCGCAAAATACATATAGAATGTTCTAATGCGCATAACAGTAAAATTACAATTACGATATTTTAAAAATTTAGTGGGCCTGACGTTTCGATCCTAGCAGGACCTTTCTCAAAGGCAGAGTGACAAGGACAAAACAGATACATGTACACGAAGGCAGGGGGAGAGAGTGAATAGGACACGGATGAGAAACAGAGGACAAAGAGTGAAGCTGGTAGGGAGAGATCAAAGGGAAGGGCAAGGGGTAGGGTAGGGATTAGTGAGAGGAGGGGGAAAGATCAAAGAGAAGGGCAAGGAGTGGGGTAGGGATTAGTGACAATAGGGGGAAAAGATCAAAGAGAGAAGTGTGAAAGACTGAACACAAAAGAAGGATTATCAGAAAGCTGCATGGTGTTAGTCATTACCCTCCTGGATGTTGAGACCATGTGGTTGAATAGTCAGAAGACGCTTCATCCACATTTTCTCACGGCTAAGACGGACAGCATTACTACGGTGACCAAGTGATTCTATGCCCAGTACACTCATATCTGATATCGAATGATCAGGGAGATTGAAGTGATACCCAGTTTGCAACATTTTGTATATCACCTTACGATATTTTAGTAAAACCAAGAATATGCAACACATAATAATATAATTCCCTTTATAGTAAAATCCACGATTCAATATTTAAAACGGCATTACATTTTTACAGTAGCATAAAATAAAAAAATATTAATTAAAAGCCTTATTGAATAAGTATGTCTTAAGGATGCGTTTAAAACCTTCAATTGTGTTGTTGCTTGTAATATGGCAGGGCAACTGGCTCCAGAGTTGGGACCAGCCACCATAGATGCTCTTTCTCCAAATTTATTGGAATGCGTACACCTTGGACCTTTAATTTAAGATGGCCCGCTGATCGGAGAGAATAAGACGAACCATGTATAAGATTACAAATGTAGATGGGTGAGAGTTCATGAACCGACTTAAAAACAAATAGTAGGATCTTAAACAAAATGCAATATTTCACTTGCAGCCAGTTCAAATCGCACAATATTGGAATGATGTGACCATATTTAAATTCCTGCCGCACTAATCTTGCTGCAGCATTCTGTACCCTCTGAAGTTTCAATAAATTATATTCTGTTACACCATACAAAAGACTATTACAATAATCAATACGACTTGTAATATGGAATGGTGGGGAGGGGGATCTCCGAGCCCCCATTGCAGGTCGGGTTAAACTATACTGACAATTTCGTTCCATGAGAAGTGCGTCGTTCATCTTTTCATAATGGGCAATGGCAGTACACGCACAGACATTTTTTGTCAACCAAAGGAACAATTGCAAAACCAGGCAGCAGAGCTGGTAATTAACCAATGTGATTAACATGTTAATTAATAAAATAACCTTGTAATTCCTGCGTGCTTGATTAGCCTCTAGTGGGAGACGCCGATCTTTGCTTATGGCCTTACTCGTCAAGCGTGAACTATTTAGGACTTTACGATAATTGAGGGGGACGGATAACGTCCGGTTGGAGATGAAGACAATATTCCATTGCCCCGAAAAAATGAAATGTCAGTCCATGTGTGGACATTTTATTGTGAAGCAGAGTTTTGCTGTGATTCTACACAGTCGTCTTTTGACTCAGCATATTTAAATAAAACATGCTAACCCAAAAAACCCAGATATAACTGTAACATGCGGGTTTAGCCAAAATTTCGGAAAGGCAAAGCGAAGATGAAGTTTTAACAGACCAAAAATATTAGTCATGATTTTAAGATTCATTGCACTCGCAAAACAGGTGAAGTTATTAGTTTCTGTGACTAATTACAGCTATATATTTACAGCTCGCGGAGTGCTACTCAAATGCTTACAGAATTACATCGAAATACAGCCGAAAAAAACTGTTATTTAACTCAATATTAATAGAACAATAGACACATCTTCGATACATATACAGCCGTCAAAAAATTACCATAAATGGGTATTAATATCTTGAATCTCACTATTTTTCTATTTCGGTCTTGTATTTTCATTTTATTTGTCCTATCGTATTATTTCTATTGGTTGACGACAATTGGTTATTCGGGAAACAACTGCATCGGACATGGGGGCGAAATGTCCTCAGAGAATTGATTGACATAATCAACGTTATCACTATTACATATTATAATTATGCGTAACAACCGATTATAAAGATACGCATACACATACGGTTAGCTATCCGTACGAGTTAGTGGGCATTCCGCCGTTTCGAAATCTCGGTGTATTGGTAGCGTTGTTCGCAATCCAAGCGTTGAGTAAATTACGTCAAAATAGATCATTTCTGACACCATCTACGTTTTGATGCCCAACACTGAGACTGTTCGTATTTGAAAGTCTTTGAAACTCCCGAAAATGGCCCGTTCATTTTTAGCGAATAATAATTTCTTAACAACACCATACATATGAAAATAAAAACTTAACAAGATTTACGAAAAATTCGAATCTTATTACGTGTTTCTTTCTTACGTGTAGCTAGCGAGATATCCGGGTCGTGTGCACGTTTAGTGGATAGTAAGTAACTTATGACGGCATAACTGATGGCGTATCCCGTTACACTAACCGTATCCGTTCGCTTGTTCGCTAATATATACTTGTGCTCTAATATCACTGAGCATCTTGTGCCAATTATTCGTTGGGTAGGCAAACTCTCATTGAAAGAGAAGGTGAAAACGTGGCATGTGGGAAAACGGGACTTCTTACTGGTGTAGTTGCGTTTTCCTAGTGCGCGATGGAATGAGAGAAAAGTCCAATCGAATTTTGCCACCATTGGTGTTGTGATGCAGACCGTTTGACTGTCATACGGAGTCCAGTGTAGCATAGCATCTTGACTTCCAAGTTATTTATCTCGGTCAACCATATCTCTTCTCGATGGAAATAATCCGTCCATTACTGAATAGATTACGCTTGTTTTTCTTTTTCGAAGGCTAGGATCGACACGGCTCAGTGCGAAAGAGAATAATCGAACGCGCTGCAGGTTAAGAAGAAGTCTGTTTGTTCACACGGAGTAGTATCACCTCAAACTTGTGTAACACTCAGAGCATCTCACAAAACAGAGATGGGCAAACAGCAACTTTGAGCTCCATAAAACAGTGCGAGCCCAAGGGTGATCTGGGATATAATCCGATAAACATTATCTGCCCATTTCTGTTGATGATCGTTTGGCACTCATGTCAATGGAATCATATGTTTAGGCCTAATACTAGAAATGCTGGGTTTCTTTAACGGTCGGCAAACTCATCAAGCACAAATGCTAGTCCCAACATTTTTGTTTAGCTTTTTTGTTTTTTTTCTCATCTTCTTTATGGGAATTGCAGGTCGACAGATTCAAGTTTCCATTTGAAAAATCGTTTAATATGCTGACTCCCGAATCTGTATTCACGTTTTGTCGGGAATAAAGATGTTTGTATTACTTGTGTGTAGTTTTCTTTATAATGCACTGAAAACTATTTGAAACATTGTATAACAATGCAAAAGTTAGTATTATAAGCTGCTTACTAAGCTGAACGAAATGAAAATTCCTTTCTCGAAATCCGAAGGATCCTTTTCTCAACGGTAGTATGCCTTTGCGAAAGGTCCTACTGGACTGTAAACGTCAGGCCCTCCTAATGTTTGAATCAACACGCCAACCTTAACCCAGCCACCTTATGCAGCACGGCCACCTTATGTGGCGGGGCGTTTGAAAACCCTTCGTGCAATTGCACTAAATTTTATTACTCCAGTGAATAGCTTTGAAAAAAGGTGTAGTATTGACGTGTTTAGTATTCCTAAAAATTCCCATTCATACTTGTTTTTCTCTCTAGAGAATGATTTAGATTCAAACAAGAATAGGCTATAGGTGACCAGGCAGTACGCTGCATGTTCCTTGCTGTTATTCCATTGGGCACTTGGGCTCCACAATTTCCCGTGCCCAGACCTCGCAGAGCTGAAGGGGTACCGCGGTCTCGTTGTACTTGTCCACGCTGAGATAGCGAGCCAAGGTGCAAGGGTCACAGATGAAATCAATCTGGGCGCCCTCTGTGGCCTGATCAGCTCTGACTGCAGATCCACATACCTTGTTACTGGCGATGTCTTGGCTGAGACCGGCACGGACTGTGGCCCCGGTCAAGCGGTCTTCTGTACACAAATGCAAATAAAAAAAATTGTATCAACCATTTGGAAATTGCACAAGTTCCATTTGGACTTTTTTTAACAGCGCACCGCTTGATTGCCATAGTAAATCATTTCAAGGAGGTTATTTAGATCACTATGATCCCAAATATGTTCGCGAGTCAATTTTCCATAATCTAAATTTATTACATTGTTACCAATTTGATTCATATCTATCCTTGGCTTTAGCTATTGAAAATTGATATTTCTGAACAGGATGAAAAGAGAGTTATTGATTTCAATGATTTTACAATAATTCAGTTAACCAAATTTGCATTGTTCCCAATGCCGCATGGAAATCTCAAAGTACCTTCATAATTACTATTTCCAGTGTTCAGTGTTCACATGACAATCGACGGGAGACGAAATGTTAATAGATATTTTTTACATTTTAATTTTCGTTAAGGAAAATATCGTGGCTCTTTTCCTAAACTCGGCTTAAGCTCAGGCTCCAGCTTTTTTTCTTTTTTTTTTCTTTCTTTCTTTCTTTCTCCCTTGGCTTCATTTCTAAATCTTATATTGCGTTTTGAAAACAAATCCAAAGCTTCAATTCCAACAAGAAACTCCATCCTGTGTTTTTAGCTTTTGGATAACAGAGACGAAGCCGGAGCTCAACCTAAGCCGAGTTTTGGAAAAAGGCCTATGAATTCAATGCAGGTTTGTATGTTGGCGCAGAAGGGGACGTCGCAAATCGGGAAACAATATACATCTACAAAGATATATACAAACATATTTGCTCAAATCCCACCCCAATTGTCTCTGCTTTGTTCACTCGAGAGCAGAAGTGACAACTCACTGCTAACTAAACGCAAGAAAAGGCAAAGATCAACCGTTATTTGAACGTTTACGTGGTCACTCACCGCAGCAGTCTCCTCTATTGAGAATGGTTACACGGCTCAGCCAGTGCTCGCTACCCAAGTCAACACGCCACCAAGGGCTCACCTCATGAACTGCAGAAAGATGCAAAGTATCAGTAAAATATTTGAACAAATTGGCAACTGTAACTTTGACTGGACCGAAACATCTGGATTAACTTACCTGCAGCGCTCCCCCATCTTAGCTTTCCAGCACTGGTGGCCTTCACAAATAGTCAACTAGTCTTTGCCGGGGTGGGGCGCCAGCTCAGTTGGGATGGTTCAAGTCTCGGTCCAGTCAAAGTTTTATTCGCTATTTTATAACTTTTTTTATAAGTTCCAATTTTTTTTCTTTTTCCTCACTTAAGGATTATTTTGTTGTTGAACTTTGCAATTGTGACCCGGCACAGCGACATGAGGAATATCCCACCAAAACACTTTTCGAGTAAACAACGCCTGAAGTCAAAGTATATTCTCAATTCGAAAAAAAACCAAACATTTTTTTTGGTATATTCGGAAAGTTAATGTATTGGAGGATATTATGTCCAAAGGATTTTCCCGAAATCCGTCTCTAAATGTAAAAAAATCCCATGATATTGGGGGAGTGTTTGTGTACTGTTTTCATGAAAATGTAAAGTTCCTGCCTTTTTTAATGGCCGCTTTCGAGGAGTTAGAATGGCGCTGCTATCGTGTCTGGTACCAAATGAACTAGCGAAGTCCCCTTGTACTATTTGCAACAAAGTTCACACGGAAATAATTTTGATATCATTTGAAAGGTAATGGTATACTCTTTCACATCATTAGAAAATCTCAAAATCTAAAAAGTGGGGGTTATTCCTCATTATGCTGTGCCGGGTCACAATTATGAAGACAATTTTCGATTCGGATCCGAAACATCAGTAACATGTGACATTATTGCGCCATATTAATGCGCCACCAATTTTCCAAAACGAGATGTAACCAAGGAACTACCCTTATCCCCAAACTGTTATTTGTCATGGCACAAGAATATCAATTTCATCTTAAAGGATAACTTTTGCGATACGTCTTTGGAGAGTAGTTATTGTGTGAGAAGAAAACAAAACGAGAACCTAGCATACATTTTCACTTGCCGCCATCAAAGGATTATTAAAGAGATCTTAAAATTTAGTGGGCCTGACGTTTCGATCCTAGCAGGACCTTTCTCAAAGGCAGAGTTAGGCAGATTATTAAAGAGCATAATTATTCAAATATCATTACGCAAATCTATCTGTTTTACGTACGTGTGTGCGAACAATAAGGTGACATCAGCATATGCGTAGAACGGTATCCATCGTTCGCGGCCGTTGCAGATAAATAGGTATAGTAAGTCGAACTTTGTTCACTGGTCAATCCCACAAGTGACACATCTGTTTTACGAAAACACAGATACCAACATTGTTTCATTAAGATTTGTAACACGATATGAATCTTGAATCGTTCAGCGTTTCTAATCTGGCACGACGTCTTCGCCGTCTGATGTTTCGTCGTTAATAAATTTACTAAGATATCTCTTTACATTTGAGCTTCTTCGACATCTGAATTGAAGGGGATGTTTGTTATAATAATAACAATAGGATTTTGTACAGCGCCATTCCATCTAGATCATGGCGCTAGCAACACAAGATAATTAGAAACATAGACATATCAAAGGGAAACGGGATATAAGTAGATTTTCATCAGCTTTCTTTTAGTAGACGGTCAGTAGATTGACTTTTGATACCCCTTTTAATACACGCACGAAAAAACATGTAGGCTAACCGTTTGGGGGCTACTTTCCTTTTCAAAGTGACCGTCTGCAAATAAAGCTTAACAAATTTCTTGTTAACATGTATAAATAACATAATTATGTTTGCTTAAAGAGCTGTTGCAACAAACCTTGTATCACATAAAGACATGCCACTGTGGAAATCTAAACCGTGAAAATGGGTGAATATGTCATGTTGCAATGAAAAATCAAATTCATAGTGGTTTCATGTATAATGTTGCATTGAATTCACCCGGAAAACGTCACCTCATCTGACCTGCTCTTAAAATCCACACACGACGGTCTGCCACACAGCTGTGGTATTGTCTGTGTAATTGTACACCATACTAGGCTTGTGCAAAGCAGTCATTTACCACCAAGAATATGGCTGCCAATAATTATGATAATTTTATTAGTACACTTCAGATCCCCAGATGACAGCAGAAAATGTTCTCGACTGTGATATTAAATTGCAGAGCTCATATACAGTTTGTTTTGGAGGGAAAGCAATTCCTAGGCCTACCTTGTTCAGACGTGTCTTCTGCGTGTACACATGGAGGTGACAAGGCACATTCCGCCTGCAAAGAAAATACAATGAGCTCGTCTCCATTATTGAAGCTAATAGAAAAACTGTTGCAAACTGCTCGCTGACTAAAATGCTCTGCAATACATAAATCTCAAAAATTAGAGGGCCTGACGTTTTGATCCTAGCAGGACCTTTCTCAAAGGCAAAAGTGTCTCCATTATTGCGCAGAAGTAGGCCTAATAATCAGTTTTCCGAAACACTTCATCATTTCCGAGACTACCACCCGGCAATTCTGGAGAATGCAGGTCGATTTATTAGCAGACAAAAGCTACTTACCGAAGATATCCCAAAAGCATAAAAACTCTTAGGAACTGCCTGAAGCTTCAAGGAGCTGTCCAAGTGGGTCACATTGTTGAGAGCGCACAAACGTGTCTCTAAGAAGTAGTTAGTGGACGTGCAATTGGCGTGATGAAGACACAAGTTGAAACACAGTTTCTGTGTCAGTGCGATGGACTCATTGAAGCTTTGACAGGCCAAAACATAATCCACAAACCCGCACATGAGTTTGAGTTGATGTCCTCCTTGTGCGTGTAAGATTTGAAGGATGGAAATAAGAATATTAGCAGAAAGCAAGTGCTTGACGGTGAAACAAGCCATGCTAAACGAGTGGGCTGTGTGGCGGCCGCGATGAATACAACGATCCGAATACCAAGCTACGCAGCAAGCATCACAGCGTCAGTGGCGTTGTCATGGTGAAAACAAAATGGTGGTGGTGGTATAGTGGTGGTGGTGATGGAGGTGTTGTTGGTGGGAGTGACTGGGGCAATTGGCGCTCCATCCAAACAAGGCATCAGAATCGATAATATCAGAGGGTCACCTTGTGCGTTGTCTTAATTGTCTCTGGTTTGATAACTATGAGTTGTTATAGGCTCGGCTGTGTGTGAAATGCACCATTACGTCACGTTGGCGATGAAGGTAAAGGGTGATGTCAGTACATGTACGTTGCGCGAGATAGGGTAACAGATATGCTCGATTCATCTAGACAATAGAGCGTGTTGCAGAGATTGTTCCTCTGCCGTGGAACCATGCATATAATTATAGCTTGGCACCGGCGATTCACAGCACGAGATGTGTAGACACAAATTCCTCCATAGGGCGCATCATCGTGCGGTGGTATATATTATAGGCAGTGTTTTTTAGACACGCATCCAGAAATTTAAAAAGGTCAATAACTTAGCACGTTCTCGCATATTATTTATACATTGATGGCATATTTGATGGCATATTTTCAATGATAATGATTTATTTAGTGTGTGTCTTAACCCTCAAAGAGCCAGGTTATTTTGATCATCTCAAAGCCAGGGGCGGATTCCGCCCCCTCAGTTCTCGGTCGTTCAATGATGGATTCAAATTATATTTGGAAGGGTAATAGAGATTTACATAATGAATATTTGTGTAAAATGTCGTTTGAAAAAAAATGTTTTGTCTAATTATTCATTATTTATAATTCATTGTTTTGCTTTTTCCATGTTTTCATTTTTTTAAATTTTCTTTTTATTTCCTATTTTTTGTATTAACTTCTTTAATTTGGATAAGTTTTACAATGATAGTGAAACACGAAGACCCAATGATTGCATACAGCAATAATATTGAGCTAATTATGCAAAAGAATTCCTGATAAGAAAGTCCACTCTTCACTTTGGATGCTATGCTTTTATGTAGTAAGTCAATGGAAAAATTTCCGAAAAAATGTTCCCTGTCAGAGAACGGCACCTCCAATTTCAAAAAAATTGGTGTCAAAATGTGCTTAAGAAGATGGCCAAAAAAGTCATAAAGCCTCAACACGCAGAAATGCTTTTTACTGAGACACTATAAAAGAAAAACTGTAGGGGGATGGAATCAGCCCCCCGGCTCGGTGAGGGTTAAGGGTTCCTGTTTCCTGTGTAAGATTTAATAGTTTTAATAGTATGAATTTTTTGATGATTGTCAAAAATCCTTCTAATTTACACAGGTGGAAGTGAAGTTGGTCATGATAGAATCGTCATGTTGCAATCTTACGGTCTATGGTGCTGTACTTTTCGAGACGGAAACCTTCACTCAAACACCGACAAATAGTTTTCATCTTGCGAGATAAAAAACTCAATTGTTCGTGATATTCATTTCAATGCTGACCCTATACAAACAAGCCAACTACTGTTTCGAATTACATTGTAAACCCCGACCGACGTCCATGTACACGCCTTAAGTCGCAAAGTTCCCGGACGGTATTACAAAGTCGCGTGCAAAGATCTGTTTTTTTGAATGCTGAATGGTTTAACATACATGTACAAACAGGTATTCTTTCTACCTTTACCAATGTTGTATTGTACACTCTGTGTACTGGGATATTTCGCTTCATGAAAATACTGATCTCAGAAATGGAAGGTCTGATGAATCGTTGAAAATTCACGAATCTAATTGAATAATTGATTTTAAGAGTAAAAAATGCAAATTTGTAGAATGATTAATCAATCATAAATGTTTTATGCATTTTCGCGATCGTCTCATTATTTCAACATATTTCAAAAGTATAAACACATGAGGAAACTGTCATAATTACGAAAACGTTTCCCTGATGAGAAATGATTCAGCTCTCATTAAATGTTATTTGTACGGCTAAAACTCAACATACTATTAGTGTTACAACAAAAACTTTTTAAGTCCCGTTTGTTTTATATTGTTTTTTTTTCTTATGTTTTGTATTGTTTTTATTTCTTATGTTTTGTAATGTTTTTATTTCTTATGTTTTGTATTGTTTTTAATTATGTTTTGTATTTTTTATTTCTTATGTTTTGTATTGTTTTTATTTCTTATGTTTTGTAATGTTTTTATTTCTTATGTTTTGTATTGTTTTTAATTATATGTTTTGTAATGACTTTATTTCTTATGTTTTGTATTGTTTTTATTGTTTTTATTGTTTCCCATTACTTTTTCTCAGAATGATACCAAAGCATGAAATCAGTGCAGCATCAATTCCTGAGCATTCCTGAGTAATAAAAAAAGTATGGAGGGGAGTCCCCCCCCCGCCAGTGCAGATACAGTAATGTGGATATCCAACAAAAAATGACATGACACAGTACAACGCTCACACACGTATATTGAAAATAACATCAACTATATACTTTAGTTGTCAAAATGTATACACAAAGTTGAAAGATGTTACCTCTTAGTCGGCTTCCTTCAATCTCGCGAGATCGTGGATGTGCGCCTGGGTTGGAGAACCGTCTGCTGTGGCTGTGCAGATCGATGCGGGACTGGCAAACTCGGCCACAGGTGGTGCAGGTGAAGGGGCTGTCTGAAGAGGGTATAGTCGCTGGCTGTTCTTCCGACGGGCTCATTTGTCCACTGCAGCCTGGTGGTGTTTTCCTCTGATGTCTTGGGGCCTGTGTGCAGTGCGTGTCTCCATGTGACTCTGTCAGCGGCCAGAACCTCCCACGTGTCGACATTGACGTCTAGCGTCTTGAGATCACTCTTGCAAACATCCCTGAAGCGCAGTTTTGGGCGTCCGAGGGCTCGTGTGCCTGAAGCGAGTTCCCCGTACAGAAGATCTTTTGGGATGCGCCCGTCTTCCATGCGGCGAACGTGGCCAAGCCAGCGGATTCTGCGTTGCTGGAAGAGTATGTACATGCTGGGATCCGGAGTACCGTTCTCTGCAGGACGTCGGTGTTCGTCACGCGGTCTGATCATGTGATGTTGAGTATGCGTCTCAGGTTTCTATGGTGGAACGAGTTGAGCCGTCTCTCCTGGACTGGAATAGAGTCCAGGACTCGCTGCCATAGAGGAGGGTGCTGCGAACGCATGCTCTTTATGCAGTTGCCTTGGTGTTGGTGGTCAGCTTGCTATTTTCCCACACTCTTTTTGACAGCCTGGCGACCTCTTAACTGGTTTAATAATGATTCATACTAAAATGAGGTGATTCCTGATCCAATACCATAGGCACGTCCGTTTAGAAATATCTATTTCATTCAAATTAATATAGAAAAGGTACATACAAGCTGCTTCCTGACGTGAATAACCAAAACTAACCTATAATCTATAATTTTACAGGGGACTGACGTTCCCTGTTTCTCCTCGAAACGACCAACATTTATATCAATGTCATTCAATCAATCAGTCCATTTACGTCAGTAAGGGGAAACAGACAACCTATCACAAAACACAAACTTTCCAATGTCAATCAGATCTTTCTCCATTTGAGAAAAATTACATTAGGAAACGGACAAGCTGTTCCCCGTTTCGTTCTTCAAAATAACAAAATAGATGAGATTGAAAAAAATCTAGAAAATTACACTACCTACCCCTTAAAGAGGACCCGACATTTCAATCCAAGACCGACCTTCCTCTTAGCCAGAATGACATACAGTACATGTATAAAACAAATTTACAGTTAAAATACCTGACCAAATTTTACAAACAAAACCCCGAGCTGCAAATTAACCACAGTGTATTTTAGTGTCTTTCTTTCTGCCAATATTTCCAATCCTTGACTGAATGAGCTGTGTACAATTTCGGAGTCAACCGTACACCACCGTTTGCCCAAGGCAGAGGTAGAATTCTCTTCCATTTCGTGGGAATTTACAAACCACTGGCTTTTAGTGTTTTACTGAAAAACTTCCCAGGCCAAACTTTCCGCTGACTACTACGACGCGGAGAGCACCAATTGTCCAGAGTTAGAGGGACCACTCCTCCACGGAGAGACTGATGCTCATTCTAGCCGAAAAGAAAACTTCTCCAACTTATCAAGTCATAATAACCAATGGGGGGATAAGAAGAGGTCGAAGTTAGAATATGGAGGACAGAGGATGAAGATAGAAGGGAATGCGGTAGTTTAACGAGGGGGGAGTCTTGTAGCTCTGTCTCTGTGTTGAAAATACAGACTCACCACCGTGTGATCAACGACTGTGACAGGTCCTCCCTATGCACTCACTTAATTTGATAATCCTGATCAGGAGGTCAATTTCATAGAGCTGCATGCTTAAGCGCCAAAATGCGCATAAGCGCAAAACGTCACGAGCCACAGGACCCCCAAACATCACTGAAGTTTCATGCTAGGTAAAGAAGAGTGGAATGTAAGTCAAAAGCAATGGACATCACTTAGCGGTGGTTTTTAATACTGCTTACATAGCGAGGCTGTCTACGTGCTCCCTGGAAATAATGTCCGGTCTATACCCACGCTTCGCTTGACAATCGAGTTTTTTCAAGTCATGTGTTTGCACGGGACTCATAGACTTGGGAAAAAAAACTTGTTACCTTGCCTGGACAGCGGTTGGCCAGTAAACGTGCACAAATGAACTTGATTAAGAATTAACTAGGATTATTCTCCCCAGAGGATTATCTTTCCCGCCTTCCCGCCTCAGCAATCTAGACCCCTTAGGATTATCCTACCCAGAGGATTATCTTTCCCGCCTTCCCGCCTCAGCAATCTAGACCCCTTAGGATTATCCTACCCAGAGGATTATCTTTCCCGCCTTCCCGCCGCAGCGACCACCGGCATATAAGCAGTTCCAACAAGACATTCTTCTGATGACGGCCAGAGCACACTGGTCGAAACGTCGATTTACCACTCAGGTTCTTTTCAGAACCACACCTCTTCTTTAAGAGACCTTATACATGGTGTCACCACAAACCTTTCCTATATTGATTCACCCACCATGCAAAGCCTCAACTCTTGTCTTGTTTGCTGCAGCATACTAAGCCTAGTCTATCAGCAAAGTACAAATAAAATTATAGGCTTGGGATTGTTGGACTGGACTTAAAACTAGTAAAGTAACCATTGTCTTGGTTTTACGCAAACCAAAAGTCCAAATGTGGCTACACTTAGATTAGTAGGTTCTGAAGACACTCAGCCTACTTATATAACGACCTGTCTAGTTTGATGCAGCATACTGAGCCCAGTCCATCAGCAAAGTACAGATATAGGCCTTTCTCACTGCTGGTATCTGCTTTAGCATTTGGGTCTTGCAGGTAGACTGGTGCAAAGCCATGGTGCCCTCCTCCTAGGAATGGATGCATGGCGATAAGGGCACCGGACATGTCAAACCAGTAGAGGTTTTCTCGGTAGTGGGGGTCGGTAGGATCGGTGAAGATGGTGGCACTGACCACAAAGCCGTCTGTCAAAATGAATTGAAATGGGATAAAAGCAATTTCAGTGCAGATTGTGGGCTTTGCAGAGCAAAGAGTGTGGATCAGTGAGACAGGGGGGATTTCAATAAGCTTCTTTAGTTTACAGTTCATGCATGTAGTAAGTCAACTTACAATGGATAACTCATCGCCAGACTGACTGTTTTCTGTGTACAGTACATCGCTCAATGCCATGTAATCACTGGTAAATACGTTATGAACATCTAAACCATGAAAATGGGGCGAAAATGGCATTTAGCCGTGAAAAGAAAATTCACCGTGTTTTCACCCCTATTTCATGGCACACACAGTTGCCAAGTCATTTTCACGGTGTTGTCACCAGTGGTCTCCAAGGCAACATTCCTGGTGGCAAATGGCTAGAGGCAATTTAGAAGTATCTGAAAGTGACAGTTACAAGGACACCATACATTATCTCTATGGGGGCTTGTGGTCCCTACTGATAATTGAATTAGCCATCCCTCAAGGCTGGAGCTTGCCACCCTACATATTCACGTTTTTTCACGGTCTCTTTAGTGACCTGAAGATGTCCTTATCAGGTCAGAGAGGCGATTATTTTCACGGTGAATTCACAGTAAAATGCACCGTGAAATCACAGTGACTTTTAAGTTTCACGGCAAAATGACATTTTCACCCCTCTTTCACGGTTTAGATGTTCATAGTGATAGTGGCTCTAAATAAAAGCTGCTGTGCCCTGGTGTCACTCACATACCAGAATTCTTAAGGTGATATACAAAAATATTGCAAACTGCTTACTGACTAAAATTACCAAAATGTAGATCTTAAAATTTAGTGGGCCTGACGTTTCGATCCTAGCAGGACCTTTCTCAAAGGCAGAGTGACAAGGACAAAACAGATACATGTACACGAAGGAAGGGGGGAGAGAGAGTGAATAGGTATTCCTATTCACTCTCTCCCCCTTCCTTCGTGTACATGTATCTGTTTTGTACTTGTCACTCTGCCTTTGAGAAAGGTCCAGCTAGGATCGAAACGTCATACCCGAATTATGTGTAAATGTTACTACTTAGACTATTACTTAGTCACCTGATGTTGAGTAGATAAAGGGTCGGCGTACAAAGACCCTGTAAACCAACTGTATTCAGTCACCAGATGTGAGCAGATTAAGGGTTGGTGTTGTGACATACATGTACATGTACCTGTCTACCTATTGCACTCAGTCAACTGGTGTGGGTAGACAAAAGGTTGACATGTGGTGAACATGTTTACTTTACCAATTGTATTCAGCCGTCTGATGTGGGTAGACTAAAAGGATCGGTGTGTGATGTCCCTGTCTACCACTTTCAGTCACCTATTGTAGGTACATGTAGACAAAGCATTGGTGTACGATAACCTCATCTACCAATTGCATTCAGAAATCTGGTGTGGGTAGACAAGGGGTTTGGGTGTGATGACCCCTGCTTATGGCATACCTTGGTTGTTTTTTTCTGGATTGGTCTACTGCAGTCTGTCATATTTCCAGGTTTGTAACCAACACCATAGTGTCTTTCTGTAAAACTGTAGCATTTAACTGTAGCTTTAAAACTAAAAGAGAAAATTCAGATCCAATACAATCCATTACCTTGTGGGCTGATGTAGCAGAGTTCTGTTGGTCTTCCAGGAATCACAACGTCTACGATTTCTAAAACATTCGCAGCCTGTCCCATATCCACTCCTTGCCCCTCTCTTCAGGAAAAATGAAAAAAAAAGACAAAGGATTCTTTCAAATAAAAAACTGCCTCCCTGTCTTTGATAGTGATTATGTAAAACTGAAGTACATGTAGCGGTGGCATGGGACTGCAAGAACTTTTTTCCCCCAAGGTATACGAACAACTTCATGAAACTACACACACAAGAAACAAGCAGATCGCCGCAACTGAAACAACCACGCCTAACCAAACCAGGGCCCACTTTCACAGAGCTGCTCCAGCGGGAAAACCTAATATTTAATAAGCAGAAATCTTCTTCCTTGGATTAAACAGTTTTGCCACTAACATTTCAACCTGTCAAACAATGCTCACTGCTTTAGACTATTTGAATACTGGGCTCATGTCTTACATGTACAATCCCAATGCGAATTCGACAGGGAATCCGATTTTATCATTGATTTGTTACACTATGAACATCTAAACAGTGAAAAGAAAATTCAGTGTTTTCACCCCTATTTCACTGGTACTCAGTTAGCCAATTGTCATTTTCACGGTGTTTTCACCTGTGGTCTTCATCAAGGCCATATTCCCGGTGGTAAATGGCTAGAGTCAATTTAGAAGTATCTGGGAGTGACAGTTACAAGGACACCATACAGTACCCATATGGGGCTGGTGGTCCCTACTGGTAATTGAATTAGCCATCCCTCAAGGCTGGAGCTTGCCATCCTAGATATTCACATTTTTTTCATGGTCTCTTTAGTGACCTGAAGATGTCCTTATCAGGTCAGAGAGGCAATTATTTCCATGGTGAATTCACTGTATATGCACCATGATATCACAGTGATTTTTAAGTTTCACGGCGAAATGACTTTTTCACTCCTTTTTCACGGTTTAGATGTTCACAGTGTTAGAAATAGATATAGTGTGATGCAACAATCATTTAGCATATCTGTGGTTGACTCTTTCTAGCCGACCACAAAACAATATGTAGCTATACAAAAGGTACACAGATGTCTGCTTGTGATAAGTTGCACTCGCTTGCAGACACAGTGAACATCTGATTGATTTATTGCCCACGTATTTATTGTTCCCGATTGTTAAGGAAGTTTTGAAAATGGCACATAATTCAAAACCCCTCCACATGGCTGTCATGGACACTAAAAACTGGCCCGGTGCGAAGTGGCTATCTTACGGCTTTTCATCAGTGCTTGGCCCATCATGCTCCGAGCAACCAGACCGTTTGCCTCATCTCACCCACACACTCCATCTGTCCCAAGGTGTAGAACAGAGAGGTATCGGAACGGCTTCTTCCCTCGTTCTAACTCTACTTGGAATGCCCTTCCTGGTTCTTGCTCCCCCCCCCCCCCCCGCCTATGATCTTGCTCTTTTTAAAACGAATGAATGATTCCTATCTCCGGACTTCCTGAGTTCCTCTCTCTCTATCATCTTCTTGCTAGAGCCCTAAACCCATGAGTGGCTTTTCGTCCTTGTTTTAGGCGATTTTGCTTACAAAAAAATAATGAAAAAAAAATGCTTCGGCAGTTCTTTGAATTTCCGGCTTACTGTGGTTTGCGGCGCTGTACGAGCAAGACATGGTTATCGAGTGCTAGGAAAGCTTTGCAGTACAGCGGAGCAGCATCCCCAGAACCTCTGGCCTCATGAGGGCAGAACAACTCAAGGTGGCCTGTCGGTGAAGAAATCCAAACAAGCAGAGTGAATATTCATCCAAACAATGCACTTCCTGTAACAACACACTTTCAGATAGCCTTAAAGCCCCTACACAGCATTGGTAAGATCGAAAAACAGAAATGTTCACAGATTTACATGAAACTTATAGTTTGAAGACGGTTATAGTAGAAACCTCTCACTGAAATATTTCTGCCTAAAATGTTGTATTTTGGGAGAAATTAGTAAAAGAAATCGTTTACGTCTCATTGAGATTTAAACTATTTTTCGGAACAGTATGGCGTCGAATGCTGCATTTTCGCGAAAAAAATGAAGCGGTTTTCACGATTTTCTCGAGACTCGGTTGGCGGATTGAGCTGAAATTTTCACAGGTGTGCTATTTCATGCATATGTTTGATCAGACAACGTATGGATGCTATTCTTTGACCTCGACCAATGTTGTGTAGGGGCTTTAATTTGGTTCTTTCATGAGTCTTGCCAATTATGTTGGGGACGGACAGCTGTGTTTTTTTCCCATTTGATTTGCATGATATGAGTACCCTTCTCATCTCTAACTCTCCTAGGCATCCAGCTTGGTGATTTCACAATTTGCTCACTCTAGAAACGTCTGACATATACACAAAAACAATCTTGCAACAATGACTTTTAAGGTTTATCTAATGGCACAGACAAAAATGGCACATAATGTTTCAGGGGACATTTATTCCCTTGCGGACAGCTATAGCCGCTCTGGGACTTTTGAAATTCGGACACCGCTTATGACAAAATTTTAGACAGAGACTGTTTTCAGCAATATTTACATGTTGCACGACAATCACTTGTTTTGGCGTCACTTGCCACATGAAATGCCAGATTAGCGGTAACAAATGCGCTATTGTGGGACTTCATTGTCAGTCTGTGGAATGTACCCACTTCCTTCACCGCAAATTGCACGCTCAGGGCGCTCTGATTGCTTAGCGAGTTTTAGAAATGGCACTGCGACAGCCATCGGCACTAAGATAATCCATTAAGATAATGCCATCGTTTCAAAATTCTGCAAAAGTTCCCAGAGAGAAAGCTAATCTATTAGACTCTTTCCAACTTGGTCTAACTTCCTTCAGTTGCTATACTCGTGAGTATGCATGACTAACACGGCAACTCTGACACACAGTGGGAATCATTTCGTCTAAAGGCAAAAAAAAACTACTGCAGTTATCTAACCTGTGCCTGTCATCTCCTGACCCATGATGAGCCCACTGTCATTAGACACAGAGACATATCGGCTGTCATTGAGCACCACGGTCACTAGTGGTTGCAGAGTATTAACATCGAGGGCAAGGGCGCCCCCTGCTGTCAGGAGGAAGAGAGTGTCGCAAGCCACAGCCATTTTCTGTACTTGGGGTAGCTCCTCAGACCTCTTCTCCGCGTTCAATGGAAGGTCACACACAATAACCCTGAAATAGAATTGGTATACTGTTAGACTGGGGGTGCTTAGGCTCAGCCATTAGCCCAGCGACAGACAATGCCTCATTGAGTGATGCCTAGCCTTGTCTCGAGCCTCAGTTTTCTCAGGATAGGAAATTTTAATTTTATTTCACTTAAATTCATTTCATATTTCAATATTGATTTACAAGACATACAAATTAACAGAACCACTATCTGATTGCCAAAATGCGAACCAAATCAAAATCAAGTGGCTCTCCAAAATGCTGATAACAAAAACAACTACCATTGAGAATACGAAGCACAAAACACAAATACCACAAACATTTTGATAATATCAATCAAAGATTTTCATAATGTTTGCAAATCATCATTACACCAGTGTTAAGGGTTTAGGGTTAGTTAGATTAGTTAAACTGAATGGATGGCATTATAGAGTGAAGGTTGTGAAGTCAGTTGTTTATTTGAACGATATTGTTGTCTCATTAGTGTCACAGTAACTGTGGGAACGTTTTAGGGGTTTTTTGGGGGGTGGTATGCCTCTTACCTTCGGTGGTTTGAGGTAGTTCCAATAAGTTTATTCCCGCAGCATATCTTGAAAAACCTCGACTCCAAATCGGGCGGACACTCATAGTGCAGACTGCTACCCTGCTCATTATATACATGCAGGCTGATACAATGAAAAAACAAGGAGGAGGGAATTAGACACACAGACCTCTGGCTTACACCTTGGCGTGCTGCTGTTGACAGCCGGGGCGCCAGACTTAAATTCTGAGCCAGTTTTCCTTGACCATGACTGCCGCACGTCCGGGGGATGTTGATAATGTGCAATCGCCAAAACTCGCAAAACAAACGGGAACAATAAATACCTGTGAAATATTATCAATAAGAGTACTGAGTGAGTCAAAGCTGGCACAAAAGGACATCTGCCTGGCTTTTGCTATTGTGATATTGTTGCTCAGCTTGGCTGACAAGAGTCTTTGTTTAACAAAAGTGGTGCCAGGATTGGGAGGGCTCATTGCATTGCAACAACAACTGTGCTGCAAATGAGGAGGTCCGATCCCGCCCGAGCTGCCTGAAATATGTTTATCAGGCACCGGGTAAAGAACTGTGTTTATCACGTCGAGCAAGGGCAAAACCTCATTGAATTACATTCTCCTCCACGCAAACATCGTGTTATATCTATGAAAAACAAAAAAAATCCCAAAACAAGCATGATGACTTACTTGGTGTGTGAAAACCATTTGGTACTGCAGTTGATAGAGGTCATGTCATTGGCAAATGCCAGCAGCATTTTGGCCGTAGTGCCTTCTGCTTTCCTTCCATCATCCGGTAACACCCACCTGGATGCGTAGAAGGTCGCACGGTCTGGAAACTCGGTGTCCTCTAGACAGGATAGCCTCACCACAGCCTGACCGAATCTAGCAGCTGACGAACAGTCCAGGAACTTCCAAATTTGGATGAGACGCGAGATCAATGCTAGGGATGTCGGTCATTTTGTACCCTGGGGCCCATTTCATAGAGCCGCTTAAGCGCCAAAATGTGCTGAAGCGCAAACAACGCATGAGCCACGGGATCCCCTTGCCTACCCAAACTTCACTGATGTTTCATGCCAAGTAAAGAAGAGTGGAACACAAGTCAAAAGCAATGCACATCAAATCGCAGTGCAGTTTGTTATCCTGCTTACAAGAGGAAGACTTTTCCTGCTTAGCAGATTTTCACACTTAAGCGGCTCTATGAAATTGGGCCCAGGTCACGCCATACCCCGGTCAGTTTGTACCAAAGTCACTTCGCACCTACATGTACATGCACATGTAAAAAAATGTAGGTCACTTCATACAGTGTCATACCAAAGTCACTTCGTTACCAGGTCCGTTCAAATCCTGGGTTTTTAATGATACTCTGAAATAAATGTACACACTGTACATGTGTTTATGCTCCACACCACGTGTACATGTGTTTATGCTCCACACCACGTGTACAGTAGTTATTACAAGTACCGGTATACCTCTGTAATTGTTGCAATGTTGGTCAACTATTACACTCGCAAAACTTGTACGCAGCTGTCTTCAGCCAGTTCTCATTGGTACGAGTTGTATGCATGAGTATGTTTACACAGGTAGATTCACATACATTCAAATTTGAGCCATAGAAAAAGCATGCAGTGAGTTAGATAGGGAATGACTTTGGTACATGAACGACATGATCTGGGTGTTGAAATTTGGGCGGAAGGAGACTTAATTGGCTGCAAAGTGACTTAGGTATGAAATGACTTGTTACCAATGTTAGCAGTTGCTGGTTGCACTTTGAATATCTAAACCGTGAAAATGTCATTTTGCCTTGAAAACTAAAAAGTCAGTGATTTCACTGCATTTTACAGTGAATTCACCGTGAAAATAATCACTTCTCTGACCTGATAAGGACATCTTCAGGTCACTAAAGAGACAGTGAAAAAAACGTGAATATCAAGAGTGGCAAGCTCCAGCCTTGGGGGATGGCTAATTCAATTACCAGTAGAGACCACCAGCCCCATAGGGGTACTGTATTGTGTCTTTGTACCTGTCACTCCCAGAAACTTCTAACTTGCCTCTAGCCATTTACCACCAGGAATGTGTCCTTGAAAACCACTGGTGAAAACACCGTGAAAACGACTTGGCTAACTGTGTGCCATGAAATAGGGGTGAAAACACAGTGAATTTTCATTCACAGCTAAATTACTTTTTCACCCCATTTACTATTTAGATGTTCATAGTGTTGGCTGTTTTAAAATCTCTTTTACTGTCAGGAGACTGTAAGAGAAGAGCTGGTAGCTCGACATTTTCCAGACAGTTTGCTCGTGGCCAGGTTATTCTGCACTGCAGCCTCACCTGGTGACAGACAAAGCGTATCCTTTGAGAGCTCACGCTTGTATTCAATGGACTGCAGTGATTATCTGCATGGGTTTTTTGTTGCAAACCCCTTAAGATGGTTAACCCCCACAAAACAACGCCCTCTCGTCTTTTCATCCTTACCCCAAGTTGCTCCATTCTTAGAATAGATAGAACTTGGGGACTTTTCACACTGCAAAATATCTCCAGGTTGTATGAGGGACCGAACATTGTAACCTTGTTCACACTGTAAGATTCTATCTAACATGGCATCCACCCGCATAATAAAGCACTCGACCCATGTTGAAATTTCCGACACATGCTGAAAGCGGTAGTGTGAATGCCTCCGCCTTACATTTCAACCGGTGTACGCATGGGTGTGTTTGATGGGACATGCGGGTACTTTAACAGTAGATGTGCATAGAACGCGCAAAATTTTGGAAATTTCTGCTTGTTACCCATGTAATGTTTGAAACAGTGTGAACTTATAAATGTATTACTTGGGTTGAAACGTATGTGTTTAAAGCGACAGCCACTTGTGTCGCCTATTGTGGATGCGGAGTGTGATTGACCCGTGTAGAAATTTGGTAGATAACACGTACGTACAGGATGGAACTGTGTGCGTCTCAACCTTTGTAAGAGGCATTGTGGTGCAGAAAGGCCTTTATTAAAATGTTTCTGTGGGCTACTCACCACAAAGGCATCAAATGTGGTCAGATGAAGATGGAGCACGGTGGTCGCCTTGCCTAGGTACAGGACATCTTTCAGAATCACGGTCATGTACGGTGACTTGTGCTGCGCAGCTCTCTTGAAGAATTGTGCGCAGAGGTCCTCCTTGTTTGTGCCCTGTCGTGCTGACTCTTCCTTCTCCGGGCTATCCTTCATGGAGTCTCGAATGTAGGCCTTGACAGACTTATAGAGGGAGGAGAGAGAGCAGAGATTCCAACTGATGAGTCAGACTGGATGCCACGGCTACATTTTTTTGCCGATGGCTATGGCTGAGGCAGTGGAGGTACAGTATGTAGGGCTTTAAACACACTGCTGCTCCTGGAAACAATCACAGCAATAGCTGTAGCAAGATCTTAATTGACGGTATGAGCCAACTGAGCCGGTACCCGGATTTTGGCATTTGCAGAGCCAGAGACGGAGCTAGAGAAAGAGACAGCGCTAGAGCCTGAGCCAGAGGCAGAGCTTGAGTCTGACTCAGTGCCAGAGCCAGAGTCTGGGGGCCAGAACCGGAGCCGAGGCCCAAGCCACAACCCAGAGCATGATCCAGAGTCACAGCCTGAGCCAGAGTCTGAGCAAGAGCCTTAGACAGAGTCAGAGCCTTTATAGATAGAGCCGGAGCCAGAGCCTTAGACAGAGCCAGAGCCTTAGATAGAGCCAGAGTCAGAGCCTGACCCAGAGCCTAAGACAGAGCCAGAGACTGAGCCTGGGGCAGAGCCAGAGCCACAACCCAGAGCGTGAGCCAGAGAATGCGCCAGATAGAGTCACAGCCTGAGCCAGAGCCTGAGCCAGAGCCTTTATAGATAAAGACAGAGCCTTAGACAGAGCCAGAGCCTTAGACAGTGCCACAGCCTTAGACAGAGCCACAGCCTTAGATAGAGCCAGAGTCTGAGCCAGAGCCTTAGACAGAGCAAGAGACGGAGTCTGGGACAGAGCCAGAGCCACAACCCAGAGCATAGCCAGAGAATGCGCCACAGTCACAGCCTGAGCCAGAGCCTGAGCCAGAGCCTTTATAGATAAAGCCAGAGCCTTAGACAGAGCCAAAGCCTTAGATAGAGCCAGAGTCTGAGCCAGAGCCTTAGACAGAGCCAGAGATGGAGTCTGGGACAGAGCCAGTGCCAGAGCAAGCATGACCAGAACCATCCCAAGAGACCAGATAACAAGCCAGAAACAGATGGAGAGATTCATAAAGGGGCCCTTGCATTGTGAATACTTACCCACAGTGTGAACCCGTAATGCCTCTTCATGCAGTAATCAATCAGGTCTTGTCCTTTGCTCACCGCCTTGTCCTCATACATTATCCTGAGGTGGTTCATTATGTACTGAAACAGGAAATAGATGAGAAATTACTTTCTTCTATGACCTTAATAGACAATAAATCTGGTCAAAAATCCCAGTTTTGAAGTTTTGTATTTTCATCATTTACATGTAAGTTGATAAGGAGTTTGCAACTTTTCCTTGTGATATATAATGGTGGTCTATGAGGTAATACTGATTACTTAAGGTGTGCTTTAATGCAATGTATTACATTTAGCGTTGCGACATCCCGGTTATTTTCAAAACCAGGAACCGGTGTCGGTGAACCGGTCGGGAACCGGTGTCCCAATTTTCTTCAACCCTGATCAGAAAAAATCTAACTCTATAAGGAATAGCGTATGCTCCAAATTCATGGTTGTGAATTTGTAACATCTTTTTTTCCCTCATAGATATTGTGAGTTTTCAATAAACTACTCAAGCTGTGATTTGTCTCATATATTCCCTCACTGAAATTTGTTTGCAGCCTTCAGCACCCTTTTGATCACGGCAAAATCACGGCAAATGTAATTTAAATTCGCCACAATCTTTCTCATACTAGTACTACTGTCTGGCAATTATTTGGATTGGTGGCATGAATGTGTCTTCCTGTGAAACACCAGTTTGCTTGAATGATCAAAAGATTGTTTAATGTCCCGTGTGCTCATCTTCTTCAACATCATTGCTACATCAGATCAGTTGTAAGGCAAAGAGCAATGCCCAGGATGCATACAACCCATCGCCACTTACGATGGGTTATCCGTGGTACACGTTACGATGCACGGTAGGACTCTGATGAGAAATTGGCGCTCGTGCATGGTCTTCCTGACTAGCCTTATTTTCTTAGCTGTGGTGTGGGGTGCCAGTCAGAGAGCATACATTTATCCGTACGAAGGATCCCCTGTCCTTCACCTAAGGGCTACATGTAGATAGCTCAGGTAGAGGTAGAGCACAGGTCTGTTGGACCAGAGGCCTGAGTTCAAGTCCTGGTATGATCACATTTTCTGGGAAAAAAAGGTTGGGGAAAAAATGGCCAAAAAAAACGGGCCACTCCGTGATCGTCAAGGGGCTAAACATGGGGTTCTCGTCATACAGATGTTACCTTTTTCAGTTCCTGCACCACAAGTTGGACAACATCCAGTCTGACGGTGCGCCCTCTCTCCTTGTAGAGGGCCGATAGGGTGAGCCTTATCTGTCTGTGAATCCGATCTATGCTCTGCCCGGCTTCTTCGCGGCTCCGGTTCGCAGTGGCCGTGCGACGCTGCCTCTCGTCCTCATCGCACGCCCTCTCGACGTAAAAGCTGCCAATTCCAACAGTCAGTAAACTAACTTGCGCGGACGTCTTGGCATCTGCATAGATCACATTCGGCTGAGGGAGGGCGCTGTTGTGCGTAAAGCGATCATCTGCCTTGATGCTATTCTCTGAGGAAAAAAAAATAGGGTCAAAAAATGTTCACTGCTCACATAGCTACACTGATGAAAAAATGCACCATTGTCACAACATTGGGAAGAGCCTCATATATTTTGGTCCTATTGAAATTTGTTTTAAATAAAACTAAGACTTTGTTTGACAAAAACTAGGATAAGTCCAACAAATAAAGGCGAAACTGACTAGGAACTGTTGAACAATTTTGGTAATAAGCAAAGAAAACTTTGACTGGAACGGGACTTAAACTCTGGTCAGTGCTCTTATTATCTGAGCTATCCAGCCCTTTGATGGCACCCTTCCAAAATAGTCAACTAGTCTTTGCCGGGGTGGGGGCGCCAGTCAGAAGCACAGAAATGTGGGTAGACAAAAGGTTTGTGTGGCCTGTGTTACACATATTGGTGTGCTACTTGTAGAGGGCTTTTAAGGCTGCTGCCTAGCATTTGTGCAGTAGGGTTCCATCACAATGCAGTTGAGAGAAGCAGAAGTAATCCAGCCCTTTGGTTCAGGCTAAAAAGGCACAGTACCAACGCCACAAACAATTCAATATTTTGTTTCCATTTTTTAAAGCGGAGAAACTCAGAACTGATTAGACTTACGGTGAATCTGTAGATTGTGCTGGTCATAGTTATCCCACTGCTGTTGCACGCTCTCACATCGTGAGCCTTCCAGGATAAGCTTTCTGTTGAGAAGAAAAAGGGACAGCAGACACTATGAACATCTAAACCGTGAAAGTGAAAATGTCATTTCGCCGTGAAACTAAAAAGTCACTGTGATTTCACGGTGCATTTTACAGTGAATTCACCCTGAAAATAATCGCCACTCTGACCCGATAAGGACATCTTCAGGACACTAAAGAGACCGTGAAAAAACTGTGAATATCTAGAGTGGCAAGCTCCAGCCTTGAGGGATGGCTAATTCAATTACCAGTAGGGACCACCAGCCCCCATAGAGGTACTGTATGATGTCCTTGTAACTGTAACTCCCAGATACTTAACCTTCTAAATTGCCTCTGGCTAGCCATTTAACACCAGGAATGTGGCCTTGGATACCACAGGTGAAAACACAGTGAAAACAACTTGGCTAACTGTGTGCCATGAAATAGGGGTGAAAACACGGTGAATTTTCTTTTCACAGCTAAATGACATTTTCACCCCATTTTCACGGTTTAGATGTTCATAGTGAAAGAGACTTGACTATGCATTAGCAAAGAAACCCCTGCCTAAAGGCTGCCGCACACGAGAGCTATCTGCTGAGCAAAAAGTCTCTCGAGGTCGTTAGCTCAGCACGTAGCTCACCGTGTGCGCTGAACTTTTGCTGAGATTTCTGCCTCAAGAGGCCGTGAGACCGTTATCTATCCTGTTCGATTTTTTTCGCCTCTTGTGGATGAAAACTCATCGTGTGCGGCGACTTGAGCTACGTGCCGAGCACAAAAAACATAGCAACTGGCCAATGAAAGCGCACGCCCTATTCACATGGTTGCCAAAATCAAACAGGACAGATATTGGCCTCCCGGCGTCTTGAGCTAGGATTGAAAGGTCCTGTAAGGATTGAAAGGTCCTGCTAGGATTGAAAGGTCCTGCTAGGATCGAAAGGTCCTGCTAGGATTGAAAGGTCCTGCTAGGATCGAAAGGTCCTGCTAGGATTGAAAGGTCCTGCTAGGATCGAAAGGTCCAGCTAGGATTGAAAGGTACTGCTAGGATTGAAAGGTCCTGCTAGGATCGAAAGGTCCTGCTAGGATTGAAAGGTCCTGTTAGGATTGAAAGGTCCTGCTGGGATTCAAAAATAAGGCATTTTAGTCTTTTAAGACAATGAGCAGTTGGCAAAAGGGCTGTATTTCTCTCCATACCCAGTTAGCGGATCAAAGCAGACAGTTTGTAGAGGTGGTAGATTCTGTGTCATCGTAGCGCTCAAATAACCTTCCGGAGTCAGGTGAAACTTGAGGTGCGCTCCTTGTATTTCTGCTACTTGCTGGCATGAGACGCGAGTGCTCCTTGAACACAAAATGAGGACAGAGTACGGCTCTGAATCCAGGGTGTTGGCATTTGATATACCGTAAAGGCTTGTCTGAGTAAGATTACCTGCCCGACAGCAGTTAGGAGACAGGGTCTCCTAAATCACACATCAAGGGCCGTTTTTAAAGACACAGTTCTGCCCCTACATCAGATTTCATCTCCACCAAATGCTAAACTACAGGAAAGATCTTTTGTTCACCGAGGTTTCAAGCCTGATCGTCGAGCTCGAAATAGGACTGCCAAACACCCCCCAAAAAGGCACTGGGGCCGACTCTGATCCAGAGCCCAAACTGTGGTTTGGTGAAGCTAAAAAATACCCCTTTATCAGTGGGGTGTTATGGGGGTCATATCCAAGAACTGTTTGGTTGTTTATGTTTAGCTCGGTGCTTTGAAACTTGTGACCATCATCGCCCAGTGTAACTCTAACATAACAAAGGGAAAATCTCAGCGGAGTGACAGTCGAACCAATTCTCGGTTTTCCAGCGCCAAAACGCCGGTGGCGTTCCCTGACTTGACTGATCCAACTCACCTATCCTGGCCGTAGGAGGGGTGTCCGATCCCGCGGCGCCAGACTAGCGGCAGGACTTGCAGGGGATACTCCGGGACTCTCCTCCGAGTTGTGGCCCTAGCCTTGATCCACTCCTCAAAGACCCACCATGGATGGGGCTTGATGTCGTCCAGAGATGGTTGCCTGGCAACATTCCCCGGCACTGACCTGAAACTGAAAGTCGATGTCAAAATGTAAGTAACACAAAGAGTATTCAGGCCAGGAAAATACAGGAAACACTGAAAACACCGGGACCTTGTGAAAACAAAAATGGCAAAGAAAACTTTGATTGGACCGGGACTAGAGCCCGAGACACCTGGTTTTGCGTACCGGTACTCTTACCATCTGAGCTATACATCTTAATTAGATGGTGGCCTTCACAAATAGTCAACTAGCCTTTGCCAGGGTGGGGGCACCAGTCAGACCCATTTAGCCATTAACTGCCGTGTAGTATTACTCAAAGAGAGGTTGCTCTTGGAGGTGAATGACAAACAGTATTACTCGAAAGGAGATTGCTGAGTGAGGTGAATGACAAGAGGATGAATTGTTTGGAGGCTCTCCGAAATCTGAACTCATGGCCATGTCATCACACTATGAACATCTAAACCATTAAAAAGGGTTGAACCGCCTCTCTGACTTGATAAGGACATCTTCGGGTCACTAAAGAGACCGTGAACAAAAACATGAATATCTAGGGTGGCAAGCTCCAACCTTGAGGGATAGCTTATTCAATTACCAGTTAGGACCACCAACCCCCATAGAGGTACTGTATGATGTCCTTGTAATTGTCAATCCCAGATACAGTCCTTCTAAATTACCTCTAGCCATTTACCACCAGGAATGT
The DNA here is from genome assembly GCA_949987565.1 of Luidia sarsii. Classification (NCBI taxonomy): domain Eukaryota; kingdom Metazoa; phylum Echinodermata; class Asteroidea; order Paxillosida; family Luidiidae; genus Luidia; species Luidia sarsii. The sequence continues at coordinate 12,937,263 of OX465102.1, read as the reverse complement.
GGCCTTGGAGACCACTGGTGAAAACACCGTGAAAATGACTTGGCCAACTGTGTGCCATGAAATAGGGGTGAAAACACTGTGAATTTTATTTTCACGGCTAAATGACATTTTCACCCCATTTTCACGGTTTAGATGTTCATAATGTCAATGACTGTAAATGTGACAGATTCTCACTGTCCAGTGACTGAACTTGATAATCCCCATCTGGAGATTTACATGTACCTCACCAACAAGGCAACAACCAGTTGCCAATTTGTTTGGTGATAGTGTGGCTTACCTACGAAAGTCATACATAGGACAACTTGACCATGGAGCTGGTCGAGGTCGTGTGGCAGATTTGAATAATGCATATTATATACTGTATAGTGGCGGGTACTGCGTGGCATCATAGATATCATAACATGATGTTCGCATTGGGGAGAATGCTATTTTAGTTTGAGGCCCTGCTCGACGTAATAAACACTGAGTGTTGCTTTGACCGATGCGCAATGAATAAATATCACTACCAGGCAGCTCGGGTGAGATTCAAACGCGCGACTACCGTTCACTGAAATCCATCACACGACCTCGACCAGCTTGGTGGTCCAGTGGTTAAAACGTCTGCACCACAAAGCGGGAGTCGTAGGTTCGAATCCCGCCCAAGGTGCCTGATACTTTTTCATCAGGCAGTGGTCAAAGCACTGTGCACTCACACTATGAACATCTAAACCGTGAAAATGGGCTGAAAATGTCATTTAGCCGTGAAAAGAAAATTCACCGTGTTTTCACCCCTATTTCATGGCACACAGTTAGCCAAGTCATTTTCACGGTGTTTTCACCAGTGGTCTCCAAGGCCACATTCCTGGTGGTCAATGGCTACAGGCAATTTAGAAGTATCTGGGAGTGACAGTTACAAGGACACCATACAGTACCTCTATGGGGGCTGGTAGTCCCTACTGGTAATTTAATTAGCCATCCTTCAAGGCTGGAGCTTGCCACCCTAGATATTCACGCTTTTTTCACGGTCTTTATAATGACCTGAAGATGTCCTTATCAGGTCAGAGAGGCGATTATTTTCACGGGGAATTCACTGTAAAATGCACCGTGAAATCACAGTAAATTTTTAGTTTCACGGCGAAATGACATTTTCACCCCTTTTTCACGGTTTAGATGTTCATAGTGTCAGTGCTTATTATGTCGAGCAGGGCAAACTCTCATTGGATTACATTCTGCTCGATGCAAACATCATGTTATATCTATGATGCAGTACATATGAAATGATCACTGAGGAATGGCGCAAGCTTGTTTCAGGGATGAATGGATGGGTTCCTTGTACAGAGTGAGACGGGTGAATTGTCTGATCACGGGGCTCACTCACCTCTGCAGAGAGAGGTTGAAGGCCTCCTCGGCGGCCAATCCTTCGTTGAGCATGGCTAGGATCAGAGAGAGGTACAGGCCGACGTAGGCCCACCGTTCCTCCCTCAAGCTCTCCAGAGTCGCCCTGGTTTCCCTCAGCCAGGCCCTGTTGCTCTCTGGGCCGGCCGGCGATCCCTGACCGCTCCCCGAAGCTTGCCGGAGAAAAGAAAAACCCAGGATTAAAAGGTTTGCGGTGACACCGTGCAAATCCTCTTCTGTGAGTAAGCGTGGTTCTGACAAAGAACCAGAGGAACAGTGTACTCTGTTTGTCTTTAGGAGACGGTAGAGTACACTGAAGATGAACAGAGTACACGGTTTGAAACGTCGAGTTCTTTTTCAGAACCACATGTATACTCACAAAAGAGAATTTACATGGTGTTACCACAAACCTATTAATCCTGCTATTCTCACCATGCAAACCTTCACATCTTATTAATGAAACACCCATTCCATATCTTGGACCAATCTGGTGACAGGCACTTAACGCCAACGTGCATATAATGTCACAATTATCCGGCAGAAACAGAAATGCTCTACAAGTACATGTACTTCCAAGGGAAGTCTGGCTGACTTGGTTCCCCCAGTTAAGACATGCAAGATGGTTAAGCGAGCAAGCAGGCTGTTTGCCTCCTCTTGCCCATGCACTCCGTGTCTTCCAAGATGTAGAACGAGAAGGCATCAGAACAAACCGCTCTTCTTCCCACGTTCTGCTTCTCTTTAAAATTCCCTTCCTAAAATAATAGTTCATCTTTCACACCTTCTTATGATCTGGCCCAAAGTAAGAGGCATCTCAATTAATATCTCCCGCTTTCTTGAGTTCCTCCCTATCTCTTTATACCAATGTACGTGTGGCTTTATAGCCTCATTTTTTTGGATAAGATTTGAAGGTCTGTATGGTGGAAATACCAATTACCGGGGTATAAGGTTTGCGGTGACACCATGGACATCTCTCACTATGAACATCTAAACAGTAAAAATGGGGTGAAAATGTCATTTAGCCATTTGAAAGGAAAATTCACCTTGTTTTCACTTCTATTTCATGGCACACAGTTAGCCAAGTCATTTTCACGGTGTTTTCACCAGTGGTGCCACTTTATTCCTGGTGGTAAATGGCTATAGGCAATTTAGAAGTATCTGGGAGTGACAGGTACATGTACATGTACAAGGACACAATACAGTACCCCTATGGGGGCTGGTGGTCCCTACTGGTAATTGAATTAGCCATCCCCAAGGCTGGAGCTTGCCACCCTAGTTATTCACATTTTTTTCAAGGTCTCTTTACTGACCTGAAGATGTCCTTATCAGGTCAGAGAGGCGATTATTTTCATGATCAGTTCACTGTAAAACGCACCGTGAAATCACAGTGACTTTTTAGTTTCACTGTTAAATGACATTTTCACCCCCTTTTCACGGTTTAGATGTTCATAGTGTCTTGAGGAGCACGACTGGTTGTGCTTGGCAGATGTTCACATTTAAGCAGTTCTATGAAATTGGGCACTGAGCAATCCCGTCCTTAGGTGGGGCTTTCCCAAGTAGTCAGCTATCTTTGATGAGGTGAAGTGCCAGACAGATGCAATTAACATTATAAACCTATCAATCCAGCGGTCGATTTCTTCAAACTCATCATACATGTAGCTTACGATCAATCACAAGGCAATGACACTATGAACATCTAAAACTGTGAAAAAGGGGTGAAAATGTCATTTAGTTTGCCGTGAAACTAAAAAGTCACCGTGATTTCACGGTGCATTTCACAGTGAATTCACCGTGAAAATAATCGCCATTCTGACCTGATAAGGACATCTTCTGGTCACTAAAGAGACCGTGAAAAAACGTGAATATCTAGGGTGGCAAGATCCAGCCTTGAGGGATGGCTAATTCAATTACCAGTAGAGACCACCAGTCCCCATAGAGGTACTGTATAGTGTCCTTGTAACTGTCACTCCCAGATACTTCTAAATTGCCTCTAGCCATTTACCACCAGGAATGTGGCCTTGAAGACCACTGGTGAAAACACCGTGAAAACTATTGGCTAACTGTGTGCCATGAAATAGGGGTGAAAACACGGTGAATTTTTCTTTTCACGGCTAAATGACATTTTTACCCCATTTTCACGGTATAGATGTTCATAGTGTGAGCGATGCAGAAAAACCATAAAGTGTACCACAGTTTAACGATGGGTCATTCATCGTACGTTGAGTTACGATGCATGGTAAGGCATTGTGAAATCCAGCCCAGGTCTCACATATCATGTATTTTATCAACTGAGACATCCCAGCCATTGGGACAACAACTCACAAAGACCAGCATTGTCAGACCAGGGGAGGATTTCACAAAGCCTTACGATGCATCGTAACTCTACTTACGATGGATAACTCATTGTAAGTAGTGGTAGGCCGTATGGTTTCTGTACATCGCTCATAGCCATGCGATTGATCGTAAGTTACGATGAGTTTGGTGAAATCGACCGCAGACTCCAAATCTGTAGTGCCAGGACATTTTCCACTTCGCGCCGGGTGGTTTTTCAGCGCCGATAACCGCCATACAGGGGTTTTTGAACAATGCATCATTTTCAAATCTCGCTAAAACAATCGGAACAATATATTTCTGTGAAATAAATCGATAAGGGTATACTATGGGTACAAGAGAGTCAAGCCCGGCACAATTTGGACGTCGTTGTGGCTTTTGTCAAGAGATTATCCATTTGAAAAAAGGTCCATTGTGCATCGTAAATGGAGCGTAACGGATTTGTGTGTGTGTGTGTGCGTGTACGGTACTGTCAATCCCTGACCGCAGACTCCAGCCTCCACTTCAGGCAGTCAAATCTTCGAGTTGGTCGGCCACAACCAAGCATAGAGATTGCGGTGAAGGATGTGGGTGGAATTCCAATCCTGACCGACGACCGTTGGGCTGTGTGGCATGCCAACACAATGTCCCCCGCGTGCTTTCAGCGGCAGCGCGGTATTCCTCGATCCTCCACAGTAAAGGTCCCACAATTGCACAATTACTGCTGCTAATCTTGCAATTCATGTGGCAACTTGCTTCAAAAAAGGGTCTTTGTACTGATTCGTATTGCTTTGTTCTAAGCTGAAAAGATCCTTTGTTTACAATGTGGACAATAGTGGTGCCCAGATTCGGAGGGCCCCGTCGCATAGTCAAGCCAAAGGACCTCCGGATTCGGAGGTCCCGGCGCGAAGTGGTTAAGATACAACTGCTGGATCAACGGTTAGCTTCTTACCGGTCATCAGGACTCCTGCGTGGCAATGAACGAGAGACTCCACAGCTGCTCGGAGCACATCTCTTGTACCCTTCTCAATGTAGTGGTCAGACTGCGGGTAGTTAGGCAGCGGTGGGTCCCCCATGGACACTGCCTGCTTATGCGCGGCCAACCAGAGTTGAGACGCCTTCCTTGCCGAATGGCGGTCCATGACACTGACAAAAATGGAACCAAACAAAAGTCTTGAATGTAACAGAGTTACTTTCAGGGATAATTTGGGACATCCGGTGTAACTCTATGGGCCTAGTATCAAGAATTGTTTCAAAGTCAATGCTTGAAGCCAATTGGTGTCATATGTTAAGATCACAGCAGGGCCTTTCTCAAAGCCCTCATTTTGGGCCCACTTGGTTTTTGCGCTTTCGGTCATTTGAGTCAGTAAATGCTTGGCAGGATCTCTGTACATGTGTGTATGAATGCAACAGTTACTGTTGCTTGCATCTGAACGAAAATGGGGGATATGATCCCTGGAGACAAACAGCAGTTTAACATTTCGCAGCCGGCTACTTTTCGGTGCCCATGACCGCCATACAGGTTTGTTGATTCGTAATGCACTGTTGCCGACAGAATATATATATTTTTGGGGGTCTTTTTCGGTTTTTCTTTTGCTTTGGGTGGTCTCTTGAGGGCGCTCTTCTTTGTTGTCATAAAATCTCTGGCTTAGGCTCACCACTCATACATCATATAGCCACAGTCCGTTGACACATTTCCATTTGCCTATGTCAGAAATTCACCGTTGTGTCATGTAAACTCTCGGACAAATCAGCCAAAGTGAGTTTATTGCTCTTTGATATTATCAGACTAAAACGTTATACCTTATTTTGTACTGTAATTTCAGATGAACTTATCGTGATTTTTGTTATGATTATTGTAGCTTTTGCAAGTTTTTAGGCTTATGTTTCATACACTCGTGACCTCCTTTGTTTGTTTGTTTCCTTATAATAGTTGAACCACTATCACAACCACAACCACTTTCTTATTCAGGACAACTTGAAGACACGCACTGAAGGCACTCTCAACTTGTCAAGAGACAAAAATCAAGTCAATAAACAAAGACTCACTAAAACAATAAATACCTGGGAAATCAATCACTAAGAGCACACTATGTGTACAAGCAAGTCAAACTTGCTACAATTTTTTTTTGTGGTAGGTTGAAAAGAGTCTTGGTTTACAACTTGGACAAAAGTGGTGCCCGGATTCGGAGGGTCCTATGCATAGCATCACCACTGGCGCACCGAATTCAGAGGGTTCAGATGTGAAGTGGTTAATGGTTCAATGCCTCTGATTTGCAACCCCTCCCACACCAGCCAAGACTCTCTGGCTAGGATAGAAACCTCAGGCCCTCCAAAAGATTCTTTTCCAGATTTTCTCTTGACCCATGACACTATGAACATCTAAACCGTGACAATGGGGTGAAAATATCATTTAGCTGTGAAAAGAAAATTCACAGTGTTTTCCCCCCTACATCACTACACACAGTTAGCCAAGGTATTTTCATGGTGTTTTCACCTGTGGTCTTCCAAGGCCACATTCCTGGTGGTAAATGGCTAGAGGCAATTTAGAAGTATCTGGGAGTGACAATTACTAGGACACCATACAGTGCCTCTATGGGGCTAGTGGTCCCTACTGGTAATTGAATTAGCAATCCCTCAAGACTGCAGCTTGCAACCCTAGATTTTCACATTTTTTTTTCACTGTCTCTTTAGTGACCTGAAGATATCCTTATCAGGTCAGAGAGACGATTATTTTCAGGGTGAATTCACTGTAAAATGCACCGTAAAATCACAGTGATTTTTAAGTTTCACGGCGAAATGACATTTTCAACCCTTTTTCACGGTTTACGTGTAGATGTTCAGAGTGTGAAAGGGGGACCATAACGCAGCGTGCGGTTTTACCCTTGGTCATAAGCCGACGCTGACAGCGCCAGAGATTGCAGAGTGAGTTTCGCGACCTTGTCGGGATGGACCGCCCTGGAGGCTTCTTCAACGGCTCGCCTATAGAACAGCCCGGCCGAGTCTGGTCGATCGAAACTCGTCATCAGCCGACCGACCTCAGCCAGTGCCATTGCTTTGTGCCGTGCCCACACACTGCAGGATTCTTTCTCTGATTTCTTGTCTGTCAAGTCTGTTGAAATGAAAAAAAAAAAAAAAAAAAAAAATCGTCGGGGTGCCCGGCAAAAGGGCATAAGTGCGTTTAGATGCAAATATCACTTTGTGCCCTTATGTTGGGAACCCATTTCGTCTGGTCCGTTTTACATCATCATGACGTAATACAGTATGTGAACACAGAATGTAGATAGGAATAAAGCGTGTACAAAATGGAATGTCATGGGTCATTAAAAAAAATGTCCTTTGTGACCTTTTCTTGCCCTTATGACCTTCTGCAAGGCACCCGACGAAATAGTGTCCTACAGCAAAAAATTTGCAAACTGCAATTTAATACCGACATGACCAAAAGTAAATAAAGTAGAGGACCTAACATTTCGATCCTCGCACACACCATTCTCAAAGGCAGAATACTGTATGTCCTGCTGGGATCAAAATGGTATGCTCTCCTAATGTTTAAAATAGATTCCTTTGAAAGGTTTGATTTTAGCAGCGGCCCTGCCAGTAGACAAATGACAGTTTTGTCCCAGGGTTATAGTTTGTCGGCATTTCAATGAACTGCTGTACTTTCCTGCATGTGAGAAAGATCCTGCGAGGATCAAACATCGGGTTTTCCAAATGTATCCGATTTCCGTGAATGGCGAAGCCTTTTGTGATCAATTACATTCAGATTGTAAAAACAAAAACAGCTTTTTTAAAAGATGGAAATCAGCAAAACTTCTTACTGTCTACCTCATAGACCAATGGATCCATATCCTCTAAATTCAAAGATGGGCGAAAATTGATATGGTTAACAAGGACTTTGACATTGGCGATTCATGTGGCAACTTGCCATATTGCTTTGCTGCAGGCTGGAAAGGATTGGTGTCCAGATTCGGAGGACAAGGAACACAGCAACAAAAGCAGCACTCAGATTTAAATTTTTATTTCTTTTAGGGGGGGGGGGGGCACGGCAGGAGGTGCTTAAGACAAACTGTATCTAAGGGACCAACCTGCTGGATATTCTTGGAGGACTCTCTTAAATGCATCTTGAGCTAATGTACATCTTCCCCGGGCCCACCATACGTAGGCCATGGCGTGATCAAAGCAGTGCCGCACGAGCTTGGGATATCTGACAAGAAATAAAGGTGAGGGGTCAGGACGTAAGGGGAGGGGCCAGGGTTTAAGGGGAGGGGTCAGGATGTAAAGGGAGGGGTCAGGGTGTAATGGGAGTGTCAGGGTGTAATGGGAGGGGTCAGAGTGTAAGGAGAAGGGTCAGGGTGTAAGGGGAGTGTCAGGGTGTAAGGGTTGGGGTCAGGGTGTAAGGGGAGGGGTCAGGCTGTAAGGGGAGGGGTCAGGGTGTAAAGGGAGGGGTCAGGGTGTAAAGGGAGGGGCCAGGATGTAAGGGGAGGGGCCAGGGTTTAAGGGGAGGGGTCAGGATGTAAAGGGAGGGGTCAGGGTGTAATGGGAGGGGTCAGGGTGTAATGGGAGGGGTCAGAGTGTAAGGAGAAGGGTCAGGGTGTAAGGGGAGTGTCAGGGTGTAAGGGTTGGGGTCAGGGTGTAAGGGGAGGGGTCAGGCTGTAAGGGGAGGGGTCAGGGTGTAAAGGGAGGGGTCAGGGTGTAAAGGGAGGGGTCAGGGTGTACATGTAAGAGGAGGGTTCAGGGTGTAAGGGGATCGGAGGGGTCAGGGTGTAAGGGGATCGGAGGGGTCAGGGTTTAAGGGGAGGGGTCAGGGTGTAAGGGGAGTGGTCAGGGCGTAAGAGGAGGGGGTCAGGGTGTAAGGGAAGGGGTCAGGGTTTAATTACCCATGAAGGGCCAGGGTGCAAGGTCCCGGATCTCTGGACATATGTAAGGTCAGGGGTCATGGTGGTTATAAGGCAGTATGGGCAGCATGATTCTTTTAGTGGTGGTTAGAGCGCTGGTGCATTTACCCAGAAGTCTCAGGTTTAAATACTGTACTGTACCAATCAGTTACTTCCTTTGCTAATCTGATACACAAGACTCACCTCCTGCTAAGATGGTTTTTCACCTGTCTCACTTCTCTATCACCACAGCGACCTTTCCCTTGACCTGGTGATGTTGCCAAGCTGGTGCTCGGAGAGTCAGACATGTAGTGTGGTAGAATCAGGTTTATATAGTGGGCCAATGCTAGGGTGGAAATGTCACCAATACATTACATGCTATACGTGGATTTACGTATCATAACAATTAAAAAAAAAATTCTGACAATCAATGCCAGGTTTTTTTTTTTTAAGATTAGGTAAAACAAATGGAAAATAAAACTTTTGACTGGACTTGGACATGAATGAGAGACCTCTGGTTTTGTGCACCAGCACTCTTCCCAATTTGTCGACTAGTCTTTGCGAGGGAGGGGGTACCAGGTATACATGTATCTCCAGGGATCACAACCCCGCTTTCAATCTGATGCAAACAACAAATTGTTATAAACATCACTTGTTATGTACATACATACATACATCACTTGTTATGTACATACAGCAGTTGAGGGATCACACAAAATGGATGCAGCTTTGAAAAGTAAGTCCAAAACAAATAAAGGAAAAACTGACTGGGAACTTTAGAACAATTTTGACATTTTTTTAAAGGAGCTGTGTGCACTGCTTTGCTTATGAACAATTCAAAGAAAAGATACTTTCCAGCAAATATCACAAATTTTATGAACATGATCACCTTATGGTAAGCCTGTCCATCTGATCTCCTTACTTGCTATATTCCAGTCTACAGCATGGTATGTTTGTACGCTGACAGGCAGAATCCACTGGCATTCCTCAGGATGGTTCTCTCGCTTCTGCCCCGTCCCACCAGTCCACCAATTGCTCCTCCACAAGGACCTGGCGTCCCTCTTCAAGAGGCTCGTCTTAGTGCGAGGAAGACAGACAGATTGGCGGAGAGGCAGAACTCATCGGTCAGTTGATCTGACCACACTATGAACATCTAAACCGTGAAAATGGGCTGAAAATGTCATTTAGCTGTGAAAAGATAACTCACCGTGTTTTCACCCCTATTTCATGGCACATGCAGTTAGCCAAGTCATTTTCACAGTGTTTTCATCAGTGGTCTCCAAGGCCACATTCATGGTGGTAAATGGCTAGAGGCAATTTAGAAGTATCTGGGGGTGACAGTTACAAGGACACCATACAGTACCTCTATGGGGGCTGGTGGTCCCTACTGGTAATTGAATTAGCCATCCCTCAAGGCTGGAGCTTGCCATCCTAGATATTCACATTTATTTCACGGTCTCTTTAGTGACCTGAAGATGTCCTTATCAGGTCAGAGAGGCAATTAAGTTCACGGTGACTTCATTGTAAAATGCACCGTGAAATCACAGTTACTTTTTAGTTTCACGGCGAAATGACATTTTCAGCCCTTTTTCATGGTTAAGATGTTCATAGTGCCACGAGGGAGACCATAGGCTGCTCACAGTGAAACCGATGAAGTCAGAGACGACTCTCTGGGGCATGACCTTGGCGTAGATCCTACATTGTACCACGTCGCCAGGGTCTTGAAAGATGCAACCGTTCCAAATTTTGATGAGTCATCCCTCCATCTGATACATTCAGGTCGTTTTTTTAATTGCGCTGGAAAATGTTACAAACTGCTTCCTGAACGGACTGATCAAGTTCAACAGATCTTCAATAATTTGATATTCACACACAAAATGGCCTTTCTCAACAGCAAAAAAGCTCCTGCTGTGGTAAACAATGTCCGGGGCCCCTTGTTTAATAAAACAAAATATTGTTTGTTGCTGCTTCCATCATATGCAGGTAAAGTGTGGATGATCAACTGGATGGAGTCAATAAGCCAATTATTGAGAATATACAGTAATAATTATGCGAAAATGTGGCCAAACTGCTTACTGCCTAAAATGACCAAAATGCAAACATCAAAAATAAGGAGTGCCCGACATTTTGAAGCAGGACCTTTCTCCAAGGCAGAAATTTCAGTAGGGATCAAAACGTCAGGCCCTCCTAATTTTTGAACATTGAGACTGATCAATACATAGCTGATACATGTCAGTGGTGAGTGGAGACATTTCTTACTTTGACACCGTGTGGCTTCAAGGCCTCAACCAAGTCCAACTTGATCAGTTTCTCCTGCAGGGTCATGTTCAGCTCCAGCCAGCGCAGCTGCAAGGCGGCCAGTCTGGTCTTGGTGCGCTGGTGCGACAAGAGCGGCTTGAGGCCGGGGGGCAAGGCCGGGACGTTGGTGAAGCCTCGGCGGAGGCACAGCTCCATCAAGGAGGGAACCCTCTGGGCCCTGTCTTCCCCTTTAACTGCGAGGGTGGGAGGAGAGAGAGAGAGAGAGAGAGGGGGGGGGGGGGTCAAGGGACCTCAGTGTCAGGCCTGGGGACGGTGTGAAGTTGAACCACAACCATCACCACCATCATCACAACCATCACCATCATCACCACCACCATCATCACCATCACCACCACCACCACCACCCCCATCATCACCACCACCGTAACCATCATCACCACCATCACCATCATCACCACCATCAACATTGTATCACCATCTTCCTCACATCAATCACCATCACCATCACCACCACCTTCACCACCCTCATCATCACCACCCCATCACCATCACCATCACCATCACCATCATCACCACTATCATTACCATACTTACATGTACTTACCTCAATCACCATCACCACCGCCACCCCTATCATCACCACCATCACCACCATCACTACCATACTCGCCTCAATCACCATCGCCTTCACCACGATCACCCCCATCATCAACACCCCGATCATCACCACCATCACCCCTATCACCATCATCACCACCCTCAGCAACACCATCACTAACCATCCTCACCTTAAACACCATCAACATCACCACCATCACCACCACCATTAACACTATGAACATCTAAACCTTGAAAGAGGGGTGAAAATGTCATTTCGCCGTGAAACTAAAAAGTCACTATGATTTCACGGTGCATTTTACAGTGAATTCACCGTGAAAATAATCGCCTCTCTGACCTGATAAGGACATTTTCAAGTCACTAAAGAGACCGTGAAAAAAACGTGATTATCTAGGGTGGCAAGCTCCAGCCTTGAGGGATGGCTAATTCAATTACCAGTAGGGACTACCAGCCCCCATAGAAGTACTGTATGATGTCCTTGTAACTGTAACTCCCAGATACTTCTAAATTGCCTCTGGCTAGCCATTTACCACCAGGAATGTGGCCTTGGATAGCACAGGTGAAAACACTGTGAAAATGACTTGCTAACTGTGTGCCATGAAATAGGGGTGAAAACACGGTGAATTTTCTTTTCGCGGCTAAATGACATTTTCACCCCATTTTCACGGTTTAGATGTTCAAAGTGTGAGCATCCTCACCTCGATGCCAATCACCACCGCCATTACGTATACCACGCCCCCTCACCTAGTCCGCACACCTCCCCGGGCTCCGAGTCGTCATCGTCCCTCATGAAGGGAGCGAGGAACTCCAGCCGCTGTTCCCGCGCTCTCTGCCTCTGCCTCTTCGTCCTCCGCCTGTGCTGAGGCGGAGCCTCCTGGGGCAGGGGAACCTCACCGACTGCGATCCAGTCCTCCTCGCTCTGAGGCGAGCTCTCTTCGTCCGTGCATGAGTCTGCTGGGCATTGGAAGGAGGCATTCCCTCAAAATTAATCAAATAAAAATTAATTGTTAAATAACACGTTCTTGCTTTGCTTATGCTTTATACAATTTTACTAATTTTAGAGTAATATACAAAAATGTTGCAAACTGCTTACTGACTAAATTTACAAAAAATTCAAATCTCAAAATTTAGTGGGCCTGATGTTTCGATCCTAGCAGGACCTTTCTCTTACTAATTTAGTGCAATATGTTTATTTGCTTATGCTGTATTATAGTAAATGTAGATATCTAATATTGTAAATTCTTATCACAATTTGGCCATAAGCCACTAGTATAAGTAAATAACCAACTCAATTCAAAATCAATTAAAAAATAATAAGAATCAGCAAATTCACACTCAAGAGTAATAGGGCCTATCAGCTGCCTGCATTTCACAGAAGCTCCTTCAGTCTGAAAAAAATCTGCTCAGCAGGAGAAGCCTTTCAGCAGGTAATCGGGCAGAGCACTGAGCATGTAGGGTTTTAATACCCCCAGAAATGTGGGGTTCTACGTCGTCCGCTGCTCTCCGCTGGTCCCCTGTACGTCTTCGCAGTACGTCTTCGTATTTTAGGAGTTATGCTGAACCTGCTGATCCCTATGCCACAGCACTTGTGAACGTTACACAGAAGCCTATGGGAAAAAAGCCTAGTTATCTGTGGGGTTCCGGTCGGGAGAGCAGCGGACGACGTAGAACCCCACAGTTCTGGGGGTAGGGTTTTAATACGTATACTTGTCTTAAAAGACAAGTATATGTCAAGTAGGGCAAACCCTCATTGAATTACATTCTAATCTACAAATCACAGGGAAACCGTCAAAGCACTGATGACAACTAAGTCTACAGGGCAAACCCTCATTGTATTACATGCTCATGAATCTACACAAAAGATAGGGGGATTGGGCAAAGCACCGAGCACATGTGTAAGTTACAGTGCTGATTACGTACCTATTGTGTAGGGCAAACACTCATTGCAAACCATTCTCGGCTACACAAAGCACGGGGCAAAAGGGCAAGGCACTGAGCAATGGTGAGCATACAGTGTGGCTACATGCAGATATACATTGAGTAGGGAAAACCCTCACTAAAATCCATTCTCGTCGACGCAAATCACGGGGCAAACGGGCAAAGCACTGCGCATACATTGACACAATGCTGATTGTGCCTGTACATTGAGTACTAGGGCAAACCCTCGACAAAATGACTGGAGTGAATTCCAGGCGGCGTAACTCACCCGAGGAATCATCCAACTCATCAGCGCCATCTCCGTCCTCGATGCCTTCCTTTCTCCTTCCATCCCCCTCATCTCCGACATCTCCGGACGCTGCCCGGCCAGCCGCTGCGCACGTCGTGGCCTCGCTAGCGTCTGCTGACAGGGCCAGCGATATGGACCGACTGAACTGCCCCTTGCTGCATATGGCGGCAAGTGCTGCTGCAGATATGTCCGTGTGGTCCGAGTCTTCGTCCATCTACGGCGGGCAGGGGTTGCGGGGGGGGGGGGGGGGAAAACAAAGTTGCCAATGCAAACTGGTTAAAACTTGTTGGGGTACCTACCCATGGAAGGGGGTAGGGGTGGGGGCACAGGCAGACTATCTATGGCAGTATGGGTGCACTCATTGGGCTTCCCCTTGTGCCTTTGCCAATCTCTGTCAGTCATGCTCTGAGATCGATGATCTCCAGTCCAACTTCAAACGGGAAAAGATTTTAGTTAAAATACCCTCACCCAACAAAAGAATGAAAAAAAATAGAGCCTCATTTAATACTACAGGGGGGGGGGTCATAACAATAGGCAGTCTAGTACTAGTAGTAGCGCCTAGGGGCTTAGCACTTTACTAGTAGTAGTACTCTTACTAGTAGCAGTGACTTAGTAGTGAGTCGGTAATACTATAGTAAAATATACTGTCAGTCTGTAGTCCTATTTATTGAGTATAGTGACTTTTATGGTGAGGCCTGAGGCGCCGGATAGCATAATTTTAATTATGACCTCGGCTAAAAATGGACCAAATAAAATTAATAAAAATTGAACTTGAAAGGGGTAAAAGCTGTTTGTGTTTAGTGTTTGGTGATCAAAATGGAAATTGATCTCTCAGTCTCACTCTGTCTCAGTGTCACTTCTCAGTCTCTGTCCGTGACCAACTTGGTCCGTAACCAACTCGGTCCCTATGGGAAAATGTGCACAAGAAACTGTTGGTTGCGGACTAGTCTGAGTAACTTGGACCCGACAAGTCACCCCTTTTTTATCGAATTTAGAAATTTCAAAATTCGATAAAAAAGGGTGACTTGTCGGGTCCAAGTTACTCGGACTAGTTGACGTGAAATAGTGTTCAACTTAAATCTCTTTTCTCACCTTTTCTCAACTGCCTTTATATTCGGGGACACTCTCGTTAATCTCGATGGTCAACTGAAAAATACTAGTATTATGCTATTAATACTAGGCCTAGGCTATAGATTAGTATAATTGAAATTGTACACGTAGTACTACTAGTATTAATGACAATGTTGTTATTGTAAATTTGCTGAAGAAGTGAAGCGGGAAATTTCACTGTTACTGTTAGTGTTACTGTGAGCATTTCACGTAAATAAAAAAGCACGCCCTCTCTAGTTGTGATTGCACAACACTCGGGCAACAACGACATCGGAATGTTTTCCCGAACTAGAGAGGGCGTACTTTGTTATTTACGTTAATTGCATGCCCGCAATGCAAATGACGTTTCGCTTCATTTTGACAACACTTTTTCTTAATTTTTCTTAATCCTTCCCAACTTCAAAGTTGAGAAAATGTCATAAGGTGAGACAGTATTAAGTATTTGTCATTCGTAAAAGAACCAGAAGGAATACATCTGTTGACAATTTCTATACTAACGACTTAAAAAATATAAATTATAAGATTAATGAGTAATATGCAATGGCCAGGGGGCAGAGGCGGAGTAATTTGATCGTCAAACGACCCTTTTTTCCCTCCTTTTCTCCAAAATTAAAAATGGGATGACTTGTACGCTCTTCTACTAGTATTATTACTACCACTACTAGTACTACTACTACTAGTACTAGTACTGTACTACTAGTACTCTACAGTAGTACTACTACTAGTACTAGTATATAGTACTATCATGGAGACTTATTCCTCCATGGTACTATAGTCCGAGTAACTTGGACCCTGGCCTTACTGCTTACAATCGCCCTTTATTTATTTTTTTGAGGGGTCTGGCGACCCCTCAACATTTTTAAAAAGGGCGATTGTAAGGGTCCAAGTTACTCGGACTAACTACTATAGTAATTAGTATAGTACTTGTACTAGTACTACTCTACTAGTACTGCTACTAGTACTACTAGTGCTAGTACTACTAGTACTACTAGTACTACTACTAGTACTACTATTCTATTCTAACTTACTTAGGTCTATCCTAAAATTTAGTGGGCCTGACGTTTCGATCCTAACAGTAACAGTACTACAGTAGCAGGACCTTTCTCAGACTCAAAGGCAGAGTGACAAGGACAAAACAGATCGTCTCTCTGATAATCATTCTTTTGTGTTCACTCCTCCACACTTCTCTCTTTGATCTTTCCCCCTCTCCTCACTAATCCCTACCCTACTCCTTGCCCTTCCCTTTGATCTCTCCCTACCAGCTTTACTCAGTCTTTGTCCTTTGTTTCTTATCCGTGTCTTATTCACTCTCTTCCCCTTCCTTCGTGTACATGTATCTGTTAAATTGTCCTTGTCACTCTGCCTTTGAGAAAGGTCCTGCTAGGGCTAGGATCGAAAAGTCAGGCCCACAACATTTTAAGATTTGCATTTTGGTAATTTTAGTCAGTAAGCAGTTTGCAACATTTTTTGTATATAGGTCTAAGTAAAGTTACTTGGACTGTCTACTAATAGTACTAGTAGTACTACTGACAGTAGGCAGGTACATTTATTGCCCATGCAATAGATTGATAGCTTTAGTAACTAGCCCTTGTGCACCATTTTCAATGATTTTATCCATTTTGATTTTCTGATTCTGAGCAGAGGTATGATTAGTCTTAGATGTCAGTGATCGATAGTGGATTGTGAGCACATTCTCGATATGGACTTGACTCACATACATTATATAATGCTATGGATCTACTCCGTAATAATTTGTAATGGCGCACCCTCTTACGACATACTTTGTCCAACTTTGCTGGCTCTCACTAACATCTTGGGAATCCTGCATTGCTGGGGGCGTTGCCATTTTATGTTAATGAACCGTTACCATGGTCATGTCTTGCATAAAAAAAGTCAATCATCGTTCGTACTATGTTAACTTTGAATAGCAGCCATGTTGAACCCTGGTCACATAATAATATATTAATTTATGTAAATTTATTTCAGTGATCGCGCGCTGATTAGTTCCCTAGGAAACGCTGGGGAGAAAACAAAGAAAAAGTTAACCCAGCAATGCAGGATTCCCAAGACGTTAGTAAGAGCCAGCAAAGTTGGACAAAGTATGTCGTAAGAGGGCTTGCTATTACTAATTATTACGGAGTCGATCCACAGGGCTCATTATAATGTCTAGTGAGTCAGATCCATATCGAGAACATACTCAGAATCCACTATCGATCACTGACGTCTTGGCCCAAGACTAAGATGTGATGGACATTAATGCTTTGTGGGCTCATTTCACCCCACAGATGATGCAGTCAAATGACCTCTGGTGACTTTAAGAATTTATAAGAAGGAGGAGTTCCCCCAAGAGCCATCGGGACAGAAGTTACTGTTCTCTAAATGCAGTGAGCCTAGTAGCATCTCGTAGTAGCGCCGTGCAGCAACTGTGTCACTGTCAACCCTCCCATCCCAAAAGGTAGACCATAGCGAGGCCTTATGGTCTGGTACCCATTTTCTAGGACATGGAAATATGTGCTGTTTTCCGATGGGCATCCGACGAAGCTGACCAAGATGTCAATAGAACAGAGTGGAAAACATCACCACTGGAGAGACTTTCCTTTGAGAATAGATTGTTATGATATCTGCCATCAGACAATCCCAAACAAGAGCCCGCGATTCGTGAGTTACATTTGAGGCCATGGTTGATGAAGAGATGCTTCAGCAGACATTCTCTTTTACGAACAGTTAGTGAACAGAAAGAAGGGATTCTCCAAAGTGCGCAACTTTCCCTGAGCATCTTCTGATCTGAGCAGCCCCGACGATGTCGTCATCAGCGCGCCCCAGCGAGACCCGCTTCCCCTGCGACGTCTGCGGAAAGACGTTCCCCCGCAAGTGCAACCTGACCCGGCACAGGACGGCCCACGGCAGCGAGCGGCCGTACGTGTGCGACGTCTGCGGCAAGGCGTGTTCGCAGCAGAGCAACCTGCGGCGGCACCGCGCCTCGCACGACGTCCGCGGCGGCGAGCGGCGGGGACCGGCCTGCGACATCTGCGGCAAGGTCCTGAGCAGCAGCCTGAAGCGGCACCTGCGGGTGCACACGGGCGAGAGGCCCTACGCCTGCCCGCTGTGCGACAAGGCCTTTGCCGTCAAGAACCACCTGGTCGTGCACCAGATCATGCACACCAAGGAGAAGGCCTTCGCGTGCGACATCTGCCGCAAGGCCTTTCCCCGCCAGTCCAGCCTCAGGCGCCATCGCCGGACCCACTCCGGAGTCAAGCCGTACGTGTGCGGTGCCTGCGGTCTGGCCTTTGCTGAGAGGAGCACCCTCCGGTCCCATCAGAGGGTGCACAGCCAGCAGCAGATCTTTGACTGCAGCGTTTGCGGCAAGTATTTCTCCTCCGAAGATCGTCTGCACATTCATCAGGGCCTCCACTCTGCCGAGGAGACCAGACCACAAGACGAACAAGACTAGCCTAGTGTTTTATACCACTTGTGAGATTCTTATTAAATTAACTCTAAGGCTCTAGGTCTAAGACTCTAAAATACCCCAAAGGCTCTAGGTTGACAAAAACTTCTCAGTGATTTGTCTGAACTTCTGCTTCATATCTATGCTGTACGTGAATGACAGAAAACATTTTGCACGAGTTACTGTTATCAGCATCATCCAGGTTGTAGTCATACCATTAACCGGGGAATGGTTTATGGTTATGGTTATTAATGGTAATACATGTAGTTCAATGAGGGCTTGCCCAACTCCATGTACTAATCTCATGTGCTCAATGCTTTGCCCGATTGCCCGCTGAAAACAAACTAGGCAGCTCGGACAAGCTGTCTTTTTGGTGGTGGTGGAGTGCTGGTGCCGTAGTGCGTTGAGCCAATTAAGGTCTCAGGTTCAAATCCTCGCGTAAGTGTTTTCCTCTATCACATATAGGAAGGTTTGCGGTGACACCATGTATCAGGTCTCTTAAAGGAAGAGGTTTGGTTCTGAAAAGAACCTGAGTGGTAACTTGACGTATCGACCAGTATGCTCTGGCCATCATCAGGAGAATTTCCTTATGACGGCCAGAGCATACTGGTTGAAACGTTGAGTTACCACTCAGGTTCTTTTCAGAACCAAACCTCTTCCTTTAAGAGACCTGATACATGGTGTCACCGCAAACCTTCCTATATTGATTCACCCACCATGCAAAGCCTTCAGTCTCATCTCTATCACATAATTGTATTGCCCACTAGGACCACTAAGATAGCAAGCTAGCCTGCTAGGAAATAGTGACAGTGGGAAAGGTCTATAGAGGCTCATGTGTCTGAGCTGAGGTTCTGATCTAGAACTTAACTCTTCTTTACTCTTAATTTATTTTTCCTTGTGATTTGCCATACCTTTGTTTATTTGAGATCAGTTTACAATAATGATGGATGTGAGGTTTGCACAGAAAATGGAAGATAAAAGTCACAGTTTATGTCTAAATCTTGCCAACCACAATGTGACTGAATTGTCAATTTTTAACATGTTTATTCAAATCCCTGATGAAGATAGGGTTTCTAGGAGTCATAATTTTAGGAGTCGGCTCACGGTGTGATTTGATTTGAACAGAAAATCACAATCACAAATGCATTTTACATCGGTTTAGGATTCCCGTTTTCATTGCTTATGATAAAATAGTTGTTGGTTTAGAAGATTGTGCATTCTCTACCTCAGATTGTCTTCATGCGTGTATACGTGCTACATCTGATAGTTTGTGTAGCCAGACCCTTCCAGTCTACCTTACATATGTACCTCAGGCTTTGGGTTCGTCTCTGATATCCAAAAGCTGAAAAGACAAGTTGGAGTTGTTTGTTGAAGTTGAAGCGTTGGATTCTTTCTCAGGTTGCAGTGTATCATTCGAACACAAAACCAAAGGCCTCCCATTTCCATGCCTTCTACTTTAAAATGGAAAGAAAGAAAGAAAGAAAGACAAAGCCAGAGCCTGAGTCTAAGCCGGGTTTTAGAAAAGGGTCTTAGTGTTAGATCAGCTATACAGTACACTCTTACTCTTGTATTCCCTTACTAACATTGCTACCGACCATTTCATTGCATGTGATGGAAATTCATGGAATTTTCTCGGGACTGAACTTCAGTCAGTCTTACAAAGCCCTACCACAATGGCCAATATTCCCTTTTTTATTGTACATGTAGATATAATTATGAAGTACATGTAGGTATGCCTTTTAGAGCACTGAGGATTTTGAAGATCCTGAGGTTCAATTTAAACTAAATTTTGTGCACCTTAAAATTTAGTGGGCCTGACGTTTCAATCCAAGCAGGATTGTGCAATGAACAAGAACAATTACGTGCATTTATGTAGTTACAATAAAAACAATCATGATTTGCATATACGTACTGGTAATTATATTTATTTACCTTAGTCCGGGCTCATTCCTTGAACCTACATAATACAGAAAGTGGATTTTTTTTACACCGTAGCACTGCGTTTTGCGCTGTATAAGTGCAAATCCGCGCTTGAAAAGAGACTACACGTACAGTACGTATGGTTGCTGATTTATGTGCTGCTGTTGTCACTGCCATAGGTGTCTTTGGCTGTTGTAGGTATAGTTTGTCACAACATCTATGGTCACGAAAAAATGTAATATGTCCTGTTATAGTACGTGTCCGGCCAGCTGCACTGGCTGTTCTTGCAATGCAGGGTTAGTCTTTTTTCAAGCGCGAACGGATGTGCACTACCCACGGCTGCGGTGTAAAATACAAAATGCGCGCGAGCAATGCGCGGCACAGATGCATGTCGACTAAATAACTCATCAAACCTAATCCAGAGGGATCAATTTGCAGTTTGTTTTGTTATTTATTTTTTTTAACTGTGGGTTCCTGACATGACCTTACAATAGCGCCCTCATTTTTATAAGGATATTGAAGGTACAGATTTCTTTGCCAAAAATTAATTTCATTTTGCCAAACATGTTCGTACGCTTCAGATCCCTAGAGTGACAGCAGAAAATGAGCGTGACCGTGATATTTATTGCACTTTAGCGTCTGAATGTCGCCCACACCCAAGCAGAATGCTGTTCAGTAATGATTAAAATCAGGAAGACCACCATCCATCTAATTCTAAGGGGTGTTACTAGCCGCTCAGGCGGTAAGAAATGGTAAGAACGCTGCATATGGTATGTAGGCAAAACCAGACTCAGGTCTCGGGTTCAAGTCCAGGTGTCCTGCCAAAAAGTGTCCCTACCAAATACTGTCCACTCATTAGCATACTGATCGCTGATTTGTTAGCGTTAGGACTAGGATTAGGGTCGTTAGGGTTAGGGTTTGGATTAGAATTAGGATTGGGATTAGGATTAGGGTTAGGATTAGGGTTGTTTGGGTTAGGGTTAGCGTTACGGTTACAGTTAGGGTCCAACGGTACCAAAGTGCCCAACGTTGCGTGTGTTAGGCCAAGGAGGTCAACCATACACAATGCGTGTGTAGTGCGCAACCATACCCCAACCACGGTGGTTGAATAGCATACGTATTGGACCAATCAGCGATCAGTATGCTAATAAGTGGACACTATTTGGCAGGGGACACTATTTGGCATGACACCTGTCCATTCTAAGTTAATCTTTGTCATGCCATTTTTCAAAATTGTTTGAACATTTCCAGTTAGTTTTGCCTTTCTTAAAATTTAGTGGGCCTGACGTTTCGATCCTAGCAGGACCTTTCTCAAAGGCAGAGTCACTCTGCCTTTGAGAAAGGTCCTGCTAGGATCGAAACTTCAGGCCCACTAAATTTTAAGATTTACATTTTGGTAATTTTAGTCAGGCAGTTTGCAACATTTTTGTATATCACCAGTTTTGCCTTTATTTGTAAAACTCGTTGATTTTGTAAAACCGGTCCTTTTCAATTATGTGTAGGGTTTGTCCTGATTTTTCTGCCTCAACTGAAATTACAAATCATGCTGGATAATTTTAATAACACTACGATCGAAAAACAGTGGACCTTTCTCAAAGGCATGACAGTTCATGGGTGCATGACATATAGGCGGTTTCGAAATGGATACTTATAATATAGGCTCGGGCTTAGGCTTCAGTCATAATTCTCTTACTCGTTATGATACCACAGGCATCTAAAACAAGCGTTTGGCCCCAGTTTCTTTGTGAATACCCTGTACCTATCAAGCCAACAAACCTTCAAATTCGGAAACAAACCACAACCAGGATTTTCAGGTTTTGTCGAATCAAGGAGGTCAGAGGGAGACGAAGTCTGAGCCCGAGGCGTAGCCTTCTTTTCGTGCCAGCGCTTCTGAACAGTGTAAAACGCATGCGTACCGCGTATACACCAATGGTGAGCAACGTGGTTGATCCTGCTCTAGTTGTTACATTCACGGTCCGTTACCTTTACGTCGGGTTGATTACAACCATGGTTTTCATAATACACATGTCTATGGTTATTATAATATCGCTATCTGTTGAACGTGTTCGCCAGCAATTGGTTCGCTCGCTAGCCGCGGGAGGCGTTGCTTCTAGTTCTAAAACTGATAAAAAAAATATAGCAATGTGATTCGAGGCCATTAAAAAAGCATGGATATCCGCCTACTCTCGGTTTTCCTTCTTGGATTTCTTCTCCTGGACGGATACGCGGTCGTTTTTGCCTCGGATACCACCGAACCTCCCGTCGAAGCCGACCGGGATTATTCGGGACCGTCGGCCGACGATCGGCGCGCTGAGCCCGTTGAGGATGGAGCCACTGACACGGTCAAGAACGCCAAGGTCCACGGAACAGCGGACGACGATGCGGACGCTAGTGCAAAAGAATTAGAGATTTGTATCCTTTTTTGAAGTACAATGAAATGGTTAATAACTTAATTCTCATTAATTTTCACTTAAGCCAAATATCGTTTACGTAGGCCCAAGGGGATTGAATAACTACTAATAAAATATTAATAATAATATGTAGTCCGAGTAACTTGGACCCATACAATCGCCCTTGTAAGGGTGGACAAGTTACTCGGACTAACTACTAAGTAGGCCCTACTGTAAATAATTAACTAGGCCCCCCCAAAAAAGAAAATAGTTTTGCTTCCGATTACATGCCATGTCTGATTTCAAAATACTAGGGTACGTAGGTAGGTAGGGAATTTTTTTGTTTTGGCCCTTTTTTACGGTCATATGGATTGGAGGCATCTACATGTGGTCAAGCCTTGGCCTAAGTTAAGGGTTAGTCCCACTTACTGGGCTGCTAGGAGCTCCCCTTAAACGAGTTTTGAGATTGTCTGTCGCGCTAGTGCTACAGACAATCTCAAAACTCGTTTAAGGGGAGCTCCTAGCGGCCCAGTAAGTGGGACTAGTTAAGGGTAATAAACGATCAAATTACATAATTGAATTTTTATCATTTCCCGATAAAAACAATTAGAGTCGCAGGCTAGAAATAGGGTTGGTCGGGTAACCGGAAGCAGAACAATATTTTTTTGTTTACTTTCCAAAATCAGGAGGTTGCACCCTTTTCGTTGTAAAAATTACAATACACGCAAATAATGAATTCATAACTCTGATGACAATTCTCATTAGATTTTTGTTTTCGCAGTGGCTGTTGTTACGGCAGTCGTCCGTATGGTTCCCTGACTTAACAGTATTTGTCAGGATGTTTAGCTCTTGGAACCAGACTATCAGCTAATAGACTGGTTGAACCAGCCTGCAATGCTGACGAAATACAATCAAGTCAGGGAACCACACGGACGACTGCCGTAACAACAGCCACTGCGTTTTTTTTTTACAACAGACTACTAAAAATAAATGATAAATCTCTATAATTTTTAGTCGGTGACCTTCCTAGCCCTTATCCACATCAATCAGTCCGGAGGCTTTACAAACAAAAGCGAAGTCAACAGCAGAATGCAGTGCAGGACATCTTGGGCAAATATAACTATCAGCAGCAGCATAAGCTGGTGGAGCTGGTCTTCGATAGGATGATGGAGGTGAGTGAGGGGACTAAGTTGCGGTAACCGTAAGTCCATAACCCTCATCCTCCCGAGGGTCGGAGAGGATTAGGGTTACGGTTACTGCAACTGTAGGGCCGTTCCCACTACGAAAATAATTGCGATTTAAATCGCGATTAAAAAAACGTTTTTCTTTTGGTTGTGTCCACACAGGCTGAATAATCGTGTTGCAAATAAGCGCGAGCCGATTGCGTTTAGCATGTGGTCGCGCTGCGCAAGCGGGAATGGCGGGACTCGCCGACGAACGTAAACAAACCCTGTGCTGCACTTCCTGGCAGTAAGCTGCTGGCAGGAAATGCCATGCTTGTGCAATGCATCGTGGGCTTAAAAAAAAATGAGTGCGATTTGAGTGGAGCGTTTCCACACACATCGCGTCGCAAATAAGCTCGATTATTTGAAAAAATCTCACTCTTAGTGGAGTTCGAATGGCGATCCAAATCCCACTAATAATCGCGTTTATTGTGTCCCCACACGCACAAAAAGTGGAGTTTGAATCACGATTCAAATCGCGATCCAAATAATCACGTTTATTTGGTGTAGTGGGAATGGCCCTTACTTGGGGACGGGCTTAATTGCCTACTAAAATTCGCCGTCAATGTTAAGTGTCACTAATTGCCGAGGTTAGACATGCATCAAATTGTGCCGCTGGTTCTTGCTACAAAAGTACAATTCGGGTAAGCAAGAGAGCCCAACCATTTGTACTATGGCCCACAGTATTGGCTTGGTGCAGGTAAACGACTAAACGTGTCTTCATTGTGACATCATCCAAGTGAGACCAAGATAGTGAAAGAGAGTGGTCAGTGGCTTTGCTTGCAAGCAAACACAATTTGAAACACAATTTTGGCCTCTGCTACCCTGAGAATATGAGGAATTGAGAAGTATGCCGAGATAATGCACTGAAAATAAAGCAATGATGGAGCATCAGCTAAGTCCAAAACAAGGCCCAAATCTCCTTACCCATAGATGTGTACACATGTACGTAGTACTAGTATGGCCTTGAACGAGGTGAACCTGGCCTAGTTTGCAATGATCTGTAAAAAGTGAGTCGCTTCTCCCATGATGTACATGTGTACAGGTAGCCCTTTGCCATGCACAGGGTGACTGAAAGGTGTGGGGATAAAACAATATATATCAAGTTTGTTTTCTGAGTTTGGTTTATATTGATGCCTGAAATCTATTTATCATGCATCGGGCAAAGCACTGAGCACTCGGTGTTTATCACGTCGAGCAGGGTAAACCGTCATTGAATTACATGTACATTCTCCTCTATGCAAAATCATCATGTTAAATATATATCTTTGTTTGTGTCCTTATATATTTGCTGATTGGAAACTTGGAATAATCTAAAACTTGAATTAATAGGAGGTAGTGTACTATACATAGTATAAAACCCTGATCATGGTTTTACCTCAGTACAATGTGATTAATTTTTGCAGAACCCATTAAAAAAAAATCAAAGACTTTAGAGGTTTTTGCCCTACTTTCAGGCAGCCATTACAATTTAGTCTCTGGCCCGGGGAAGCAAAATACTACATGTAGTCTTAAAGCACTCTGAGCTATGGTTGGTTGCTTTCCATACTCATTTTTTGATTCAATGATATTCGTTCTTTCGTTCTTCCAGGTTTTAGTGGAGTCCAAGGAACAGCTAGTCAAGAGCAGCTTTAAGCCAGAAATGCCCTTTCCCGTAGAAAGCGGTGTTAGAGAAGGTACTGAATGCCGCAGTCTTGGGGACGGGGTGGGGCTAAATGATGGCCAAACACAAGTCTAAGATACTAAGCAATTCAAAAATGGGGTCTGATCTATCGATCCTAGCATGACCTTACTTAAAGGAAGAATGTTATAAGTCTGCCCTTAAGAATGGCCCTGCTAGGATGTACATGTAGGATTGAAATTTCATCAGGCCCGAGATTTGCGTGTTTGGTCATTCAAGTCACACAGCAGATTCCATACTTTTTTTTAATAGAAAAATGTCACAAACTGCTGACTAAAATAGCATTACCCCAAATTGAGAGAGCATGGCATCTGAAACCTAGTTTGTCCTACCTCTATCATGTCTATAAAAACAGAAAGAGAATGGTCCATTGTGGAAGGTCCTGCCATGTCAGGGCTTTTGTAAATCCCTCAAAGATCTTGAAAAAAGGGTTAGCTGCCTTTCTTCTTTTTGCTTAAATTGATGAAAAATACTGTCGTGATAGAAATGTTGAGCCCTGCTTTTTCTTCTTCTTAAAAAAAAATTAACACAATCTATGTGTTGAATTCTTTTCCCCCACAGTTCTGTACGTGTTTCCTTTATTTGTTTGACTTGAATTGAAAAAGCTGCGTCCTTTTTGTGTGATCCCCGAGCTGCTGTTGTCAGGGTTACAACGATTGATATACTGCAGTTGATAATGGTTTAATGCTTTTGACTGGTGCCCCAGCCCCCCACCACAGCAAAGACTAACTAGTTGACTATTTGGGAAGGCCACCATCTATGGGCTGGGTACATGTACAGTACATGTAGCTCAGATGGTAAACAGACCTGTATTAAAGAGCACTGGTATACAATAGCAGAGTTCTCGCGTCCTGGTCAAAGTTTTCCTTGCCATTTTTCAAAAATGATACATTTTTCTGTTCACACTTTCTTCTTTTCCTTGCAGCCGTTTCCTTGCTCTTTGAAAACTTGGGATTTTTTGCTGACATTACCCTGCGTCTGCCCGACATCACGCATAGCTTGTACAGCAAGAAGAAGCAGCTACGCGACATTGTGCGGTGGTCTGTCACGTTCACCAAGGGCACTGGTTTCCTGGACAAGAGCCAATGGAAGCTAATGCACCTGGTAGGTGAACGCAGGGGACCGGCTAACTTGGCCACAGTGAGGCTATAAGCCAGGCACTCCGTGCATGGCATCATGACCTAGCAGACCTACGTGTAGGAGCTGCTCGCGTCAGACCCCAGATATAAAGGCCCAATTACACTATGAACATCTAAACCGTGAAAGAGGGGTGAAAATGTAATTTCGCCGTGAAACTAAAAAGTCACTGTGATTTCACGGTGCATTTTACAGTGAATTCACCGTGAAAATAATCGCCTCTCTGACCTGATAAGGACATCTTCAGGACACTAAAGAGACCGTGAACAAACAATGAATATCTAGGGTGGCAAGCTCCAGCCTTGGGGATGGCTAATTCAATTACCAGTAGGGACCACCAGCCCCCATAGGGGTACTGTATTGTGTACGTGTAACTGTCACTCCCAGATACTTCTTAATTGCCTCTAGCCATTTACCACCAGGAATGTGGCCTTGGAGACCACTGGTGAAAACACCGTGAAAATTACTTAGCTAACTGTGTGTCATGAAATAGGGGTGAAAACATGGTGAATTTTCTTTTCACGGCTCAATGACATTTTCACCCCATTTTCACGGTTTAGATGTTCATAGTGTTAGTGCCAGTAAGATGCTGCAGGCATGGCAGGAGAGAAGCGTGTTAACATGCGGTAGTGCAGTGCATAGTTGGCAGTCATCAGCACCACCGGTTATTCTGAGCATTGTTGCCTTGTTCTAAACATGCGCAAGTTGCTCTGAGCATGTGCCCCCTGCTCTATATTATGTGCAACTTGTTCTGAGCCTTTGAAAAGGACCGATAGAGGTTTTTTGTCAGTCACATGCATCTTCACGGTCAGCGTTCAATTCACGCAGATGTACGTGGAATGTGCGCGCCTTCGAGTCAGCAAATGTCCAATGGAAATACTCAGATTCGATATTTGCATGCGCGTCCGCATATTTGGACGCTCCTGTGGACGTGGTAATCAGCCTTTGGCAGTCAGGTGACGTCACGTGAAAAACCTCTATAGGTCTGATGCTGTCATGGTCAAAAAGTGTAGGAGTGTTCTCTGTTGTTTCTGTGTGTGTGGTTCTTAGGAGAACCAGACACTTGGTAGTTTGACAACAATACAATCTGTCTTTAGAAGACAAACTGTTTCCAAAGCACTCCCAGTCCTCCTAGTCACATGCACTCTCAAAGGAGAACATTTCTACATGATGCAGTATCGAAAGCGATGTTTAAACTTGCTATAAACCTCACCACTAATTGCCAGAAACTGCATCTTGAAACCGGCCGTCACTCTCCTAACACACATGGGCGATTTCACAGCGCTGCCTTAGTGTACAAATCTTGTCCTGAAGCCCTTTGTACAACTTTTGTATCGTGTGAGCTAAAAATGTCATAAAGGTGTTGGTGCCCTACGACACTGAGTGCTCAGCTGTTTCACCACAGTATAGATCGGTTGCACCGGTGGCCATCTTTGGGGCCTAGTCTTTGTTCCTCTTGGATAGGCAAGAGTGCAGTCATTCTACCTGCATTGTCACTGAAATTTAATAACCTTAAAATTTAGTGGGCCTGACGTTTTGATCCTAGCGGGACCTTTCTCAAAGGCAGAGGTGGCCATATTTGGGCCTAGTCTGCCTTTGAGAAAGGTCCTGCTAGGATCGAAATGTCAGGCCCACTAATTTTTAAGATTTGCATCTTGGTAATTTTAGTCAGTAAGCAGTTTGCAACATTTTTTTGTATATCACTTCAGAAATTTGATAACATTAGAAGGCCCCAAAGATGGCTGCTGGTGCAAATGATCTAATGCTAGGCTGAAGTAGCTGTATGACACACTGTGCAAGCCAAGAGCATTTTGAATATATCCATCTTTGAAACCTTTACAACACAGGATGATGACTTATAATGATGTATTTTTTATATTGATGATCCTCATGACAGAACAAACTTTAGGAAATGGAGTGGTACATGTATGTTAAACTGCCTTGTAACTGTACTACGGTATTTAGCCTATCTATTGACGGTTTTGCTTTTCTTGTGTAGATGTCACAAGAGCTTCATCTCATCAAAAGAGATCCAGACTTCATCAACCCTTTCAAGAAAGTGGTCAGTATTTGGAGCTAGGCTTAGGTGTTTGAAGATGAAATATTAAAGTGCGATACATTTCACAATGAACCGATTCAGAGTAAACATAGTACGTGGGCCATTTTGATGGAACACAGGCCCTGCATTCGGCTGACTGATACCAGGGACTGCGTGGATACAGTGAACTTATTCAGAATGTACACAGTCATCAGATGGTGGTCCATTCAGTCATCTACAGGTCCTTCATTCAGCCGACTGATACCAGGGACTGGGCAGATACAATGAACACAGTTTGCACAATGAGCCATTGGGAGGAGCACAGTTCCTGTATTCAGCTGTCTTATACCAGGGACTATGCTGATGCAGTGACCTTATCCAAGGACCACATGAATGTACTGCATGAGATACAACATGAAGGAAACCAGGGACAGTGTTGATACATGAATAATGACTGTCCAGGCAGTACACCGTGGACCGTTGAGTGTACAATGTACATATACCTAATCACAGTCTCAAGTGTGAATACAGTGACCTACTCAACTTAAACACAATGGGGCTAATCCTCATTGAATAACATTCCTATCAGTATCCATGCAAAAGTCATACAATTTGAGTGCACCACCACCACTCTACAAATTCAACTCCACTAGTTTACATCGACTAGCTCAGTGGCTAGGTGGTTGAGATGTCTGTGCAAGACAGAAGGAGCACTCGAATGCCGTCTGAGCGGGCAATTATTCAAAACTTTGAGCATGTTTTGAAATTCTAGTGTAAAAAACTACAACCTCCATGAAGCAAGTCTTGAGACAACTGATTCCCCACTCTGTTCTGTCTTTGATGCAGGTGCCCCTGGAACCCGCCGAACCAAAGAAGAAGAAAGCCAAGAAACCAAAGAAGAAGGGGCCAAGACTCTCCAGGCCCGAACTTTAACCTCAATCCCTTTTAGGCGGGAAAATGAATTCCAATCGTTTGGTATTTTGCCGCCTCCACTGCTGAATTTGGAGACATTATTGATTTTCTTGCCATGATACAACTTTTTAGGCAGGAAATTTGATTGCAAATGCTACATACAGTGTACATGTTTGTTTCAATCATGTTCTGAATTCCAATAGTTTTATATTTTGATGACTCCACTGCTGAATTTGGAGGTACAATTATTGTTTTCATTGCCATGATGAAAAAATGTATGTGTGAAATTTGCTGGCAAATACTAAGTCAATTTCAATCACGTTCTAAAGTTTTACTCATGAATTCAAACGTTTTGATAAAATTGCGTTCTGCATTGCTGAATTTGGGGATACAATTATTATTTTCCTTGCCATGATACAACTTTTTAGTCGGGAAATTTGGCGGCAGTTCAATCATGTTCTGAATTTGACTTTTTGTACTCGGTTTGGTATTTTGTCGTTTCCATTGCTGAATTTGGAGATTTTGATGTTTTCTAGAGCGTATGACTAAAGTGAGCAGATGTGCTTATGCTCTTTGATGTCAAATATTTTGTGAAATTGATTTCATAACATGATTGAAACACAGCAGTAGGCTGTGTTCAACTTCAATGGCTACTCAAATGACCTACATTGTACGCGAGCCACTAGCCTTGTGGCTTCCATAGAACTGTGTGAAATTTGAAGCTATAGCCAATAAATTTGGAGTGGCGCTATGATGTAGGTCTACATCTCAAGGTCTGTGCGGTAAGTAAGGGTGCAGACCATTGCCCTTTTCCTAAACCTGGCATAGGCTTCGGCTCCGGCTTTGTCTCTGTTATCCAAAAGCTGAACACACAGGTTGGGGTTAAAACTTTGGATTCTTTTCTTCAAAATGCAATATAACATTCCAAAATGAAGCCAAAGGCCTCCAATTTTCATGCCTTGTGCTTTGAAATGGAAATTAAGATAGACAAAGCCGGAGCATGGGCATTAAGCTGGGTTTTGGAAAAAAAGGCCCATACTGTTCACGCCTGGCCACTGCACTGATCCAGCACTCTTTTCAATGTTATAAGTCCAGGTACCAGACTAATATGGCTGCCATGTACTTTCAAAGACAGTATTCCTGTCGAAACATCTCTGACATTCCATAATCAAGCTTAGAGTCTGTAGGAAGGTTGCCCATGATGCATCTGATTCATTTCGTAGTTGCATCCGGGATCACTGCTTGAAAATTCAGCTTAAAAGCCAAATATTTTGGCAAGAATATCAATGTTTCATGATTAATGGAATACCTGAAACATTGCACCAGTACTGAATCATCACATTACTCAATCATGAGCATATAGATTTAAAATATATATATATTAGGTGATATACAAAAATGTTGCAAACTGCTTACTGACTAAAATTACCAAAATGTAAATCTAAAATTTAGTGGGCCTGACGTTTCGATCCTAGCAGGACCTTTCTCAAAGGCAGAGTGACAAGGACAAAACAGATACATGTACACGAAGGAAGGGGGGAGAGTGAATAGGACACGGATGAGAAACAAAGGACAAAGAGTGAAGCTGGTAGGGAGAGATCAAAGGGAAGGGCAGGGGGTAGGATAGGGATTAATGAGAGGAGGGGGAAAGATCAAAGAGAAGGGCAAGGAGTGGGGTAGGGATTAGTGACAATAGGGGGAAAGATCAAAGAGAGAAGTGTGAAGGACTGAACACAAAAGAAGGATTATCAGAAAGCTGCATGGTGTTAGTCATTACCCTCCTGGATGTTGAGACCATGTGGTTGAATAGTCCGAAGACGCTTCATCCACATTTTCTCACGGCTAAGACGGACAGCATTATTACGGTGACCAAGTGATTCTATGCCCAGTACACTCATGTCTGATATCGAATGATCAGGGAGATTGAAGTGATACCCAACAGGGGTGTCCATTTTACCAGTTTTGATAGTAGACCTATGGCCATAGATTCGTTTTTTGAGGGTGTTTTTGAGGGTGTTTTTTATATATATATTAATTAAAAAATATATATATATATTAGGAGGGAGAATAACTTGGCATAAAAATACATCTTTCAGTTTTTGCAAAAGTGTTGCATTTTCTTACTGACAAGAATGACCTCGGAATATGACACAATTCTAAGAATTGTTCCTGAGGATCTGCTAGGATCGAAACGTCAGGCCCTCTAATTTTTGAGATTAATGTATTGCAGGGTCATTTTAGTCAGTGAGCAGTTTGCAACAGTTTTTGCATTAACTTCATCTTCACAATTCTTAGAGATATGCCACCAATTGGTTTTTGATTGACTGTACTTTGAAAGATCTTAACTTTTATTAACCCTACGTGTCTTTTCTTTAATATAATGATCAAATGAGTTTGAGTAATGAGCTGGTAATGTCTTGAATGTGTTTACCTACATCAAATCACTTTCCTAAGGCCATTTGAAAGCCACGCATCATGCTTTGGCTCAGAATCCTAATCAGACTCTTGATCTGGGTCTTGCTTTGGCTCTGACTCGGCATTCGTCTCTGTTTCTGTTTCTGCCTGTGCCCTATAGTCTGCCTTCTGCCTTTGGGTCCAGCTCTGGTCCAGTCTCTTTCTCGGCCCCTGTTTCTGTCTTTGCCTCTGACTCTACATGTACCTCTGTCTCTGTCTCTGCCTCTGCCTCTGTCTCTGCCTCTGTCTCTGCCTCTGCCTCTGCCTCTCTCTGTCTCTGCCTCTGCCTTTGCCTGCCATGTTTGCCTCTGCCTCTGCCTCTGCCTCTGTTCCTTTTTCTGTCTCTGCCTCTGTCTCTGCATCTGCCTCTTTCTCTGTCTCTGCCTCTGCCTCTGCCTCTCTCTGTCTCTGCCTCTGCCTCTGCCTCTCTCTGTCTCTGCCTCTGTCTCTGTCTCTGCCTCTGTTTCTGCCTCTGTTTCTGTCTCTACCTCTGTCTCTGCCTCTGTCTAAGGAAATGGAAGCAGACAAGAAAGGTCTTCAAGACCTGACAAGAAGGAAATTGTATAAATATTGTGATAAGAAATTGCCAAGAAGCTATGTAGTTGTGTTTTGTACCACCACCCAAGTGCCTGTTTTGTAATTTTGTTTTATGACAGTAAAAAAGATAACAAAACCTACTATTCAAAGGTAGGATTTACATGTAAACACAAACAAAATCTTTGGACATTTCTTCAGACACCAAATCAAATTGTGATCAAACATGCCCTGTTGTATAAAATTGAAGTTCATTGAACCCAAATCATCACACACCGAGGTGCCCATACAAGACTTACCTTGTACAGTATGTCTGAGTCACAAAATATCGACTCCGAGTCCAAGTCAGTATCACATCTCTAAAGTCTGAGAACATGAAAAAAGTGAATTGAGGACCGAGATTGAGTCGTGTCATTCAAGTCATACATGTAAATGTACGCTTATGTACACCATGTACATGTACATAAAATATCGATGCAGATGTTTGGTTGAAAGTATAACTTGCCCTGAAGTTGAAAGAAACTTGGATCAGTGAAATATCTGCATCGTCAGGGCCAGCCGTGTTAAAAAAATAATAATATTGCAAGTATTACCTGAGTAATAATTCTCAAATGCTTAAAACGACATTTTAAGATTTGTTTTGAAAGAAGAAGCATTTATCATGTGTGCTTAGATATTAGTTGTAATTGTTTGTGGAAGGTTTACTGTCTTGGTGAATCTCAAGTCACAAAGTCCTCAGTAATAGGGACAGTTAATCTCAAAATGGACCTTACATTCGAGGGCAAAACAATGGGCCAAAGCTTTCTAACCAGATGTAAAATTATATTTTCAGTGTGAATTTTTAATTGTTTTGTACAATTTTCACTGGTGCGTATTTTTGTAAGTTGTGCCACACGTCCATTGAAATTTTGCCGTAATGAATCTTCACTAATGTTATGTGCTTCTAGTAATGCACAGATGTTGCCTTTAATAGTCATAATTTTGTTTTAAAAATGTGTTTGCACATATCAAAAGGTGTTGTGTTCTTTTTTGAGTTTAAACATTTTATGTAATAGATGTTTTTTTTAGCAAAAAGAACTCTGTTATTTTTTGTACTTTTGTATTTTTTGTACTATTTTGGTTCTGGACCAAGATTACGATCAGTGATGCAGTTCAGTTGATGGTCTAGAAATCAAGTATGTATCAGCAATAATTTGTATTGATCAAAATTTACAATTCATGCAACTAATTGTGATGTGTTTTGAAGATGTTGAAATGTTTTTTTTTTAAGCTGACAACCTGGAAAAATAGCCAAAGCAAAGACGCCATGTTTGAATGAAATCAGCTTACAACTCAAAGCTCAACTTGCATTTCATGCTTAGCAGACTACAGCCAAATGCAAGCTTAATCTGTAATTGCCGAGTGGAAATCAAGCTGATTAATAAGTGTAAACAGTCAAGACTTTTCACGCTACCGACATGCAAGCATATTTTCTTGCCGAAGCAGCTTATTGAAATTGGCATTGAGAGTTTTTTTTAGGGGAACGCACCTCTGATTTGGACTTAAACTTGATAGAAGTGGTATATAATGCTTTAGACAACATCAAGTCAAACTGCATGACATTAGCAAAAATTAGCCATATCCGGAGTCTTACTCACAGCCATGTATTTGAAAAAAAAAAAACCCAAATGGGCTCACTCACAGTATTTTCGAACACCTTTACACCTGTTACAGCTAGTACAGCTGTTTAATAGCTGTCTTTTTTTTAAACTTAAAATTTAGTGGGCCTGACGTTTCGATCCTAGCAGGACCTTTCTCAAAGGCAAAGAAAGGTTGAAACGTCAGGCCCACTAAATTTTAAGATTTGCATTTTGGTAATTTTAGTCAGTAAGCAGTTTGCAACATTTTTGTATATCACTTTTTTAAAAACTGAATTGATTAAAGAGCAAAGATGTTTTTGCATGGACTGGGGTTGTGAGCCAGAGCCATTGGTGGAACGTATTAGCACTCTATCGTCCAAGCTATGCAGCCTTGGTGAATCAAGGGCAATGTCCCTATTCAGCCCCTACCTCCACTCCACTTTGTCATGTAATTTGGAATACATTTACTGAAGTATCTCCAGGGATTACAACCAAGAATTAGATTCAATTGGTTTATTGGATCTCGCCAAATGTTGACAGTGCAATGATCAGAATTAAGACATGAAGCTTTTACGGTTAGGATACAGATCTTGATTGCGGGTAACTCTCCAAAGAAATTTTTATATTTGTTATAGAAGATATGTGTGTTTGAGTACTGTGTAGGCGAGTGTACAGGTTTAGAGAAGTCTGGTTGAAGCCAGACTTTCATTCGAGTCACCAAATGCAAGGTTTGAATTTCGAGTCGCATCTTTCGCTTCCTGAATCCAAGTCCCGGGTCATCTGGCAGTCAATGTCACCAAATGCATCGTAACTTACGATCCATCGCACGACAATGAGCGATGCACAGAAACCATACGATTTATCACAACCTACAATGGGTTGTCAGTTGGAAGTTGAGTCACGATGCATCGTAAGGCTTTGTGAAAATCCCCCCAGGTCACGTCTGATCCCGAGTCACGAGTGGTACGGGTCTTGTCTTCTGGCAGTCTGAAACGTTGATTCCAACGCTCTCCCACAGTTCTCAGATCCACACCTTCCTGAGTTTGATTCTAATGCCCAATGGCATAAGTCATCAACCAGTACATTCTTGCAATGGTAGAATCTCAGCTCAAATGGTGACGGATTTGTAAAACAACTCGGCACTGCTCACACCTGATGAGACCAGTATTCTTAACCAAATTGTATTGTTTGTCTCATGAAAGCTGAAATAACAGCATATCTGGAAGGTGCGTGTCATCTCAGTTTGGTTTTTCATAAAGATTGTTCTTATGCGACTAATAAATCTTTTGTGGTATAATGAAGGGGATGTATTGTGCATTGCTTCAAAGTCTGTCAGTTGGTCTTACAGAAATTGAGTGGTAGACTTAAATTTGAGTTTTTGTTTGTTTGCACATCTAAATGATCCCCAAATTCACACAAATGCACGTATGAAACAAAAAGCTCAGAGCACTTTCAGATTGGCACAAATGTCTAATCATTTTCAAATGTACAGCACTTTATTTCAAATCAATAAACTTCACTCACTAAAGCAGGGAGACAGTGGTTACTGTCTGTTTAATTCAAAACCTGATTTATTCTGACATTAACAATTAATAGATTGATATACAAAAAAGCAGCAAAGTACATGTACATGATGTACATGTACAGTACATGTACCGGTAACTACATGTACATGTATAATAATGACCAAAATGCAAACATCAAAAATTAGAACAGCCAGACTTTACAATCCTCCTACTAGGATCCAAATGTCAGGCCCTCATAAATTTTGACTTCAATAATTGTGAATGATTGAGACAAATAAGTACATGTAATGTCAAATGATATATGTACATGTACTCCATTTTGATAGTGTTTTGCACTGGTATTCACCAATCATGCTACTCGCTAAGTTGTCACACGAGTCATGTACTGAAGAAATGAGTCATTCTCCAGTTCATCACTGAAGCAAATGAGGCACCGACTGATATGGGATAACATCAACAGGATTTCTGCCCTCTTGTGGCAGCTCGTAGAGCAACTTCACACGCTGGCAATGAGCAGATTTGGATTCAGCACTCTCAAGTTGACCCAAATCACTTCATGAAATCCTTAAGATGCCAACTGATAGTGGGAAGGAGGCTTTATTTTTAACCACTTCGCGCCGGTTTTTTTTTCAGCGCCGATGACCGCCATACGGGGGTTTTTGAACAATGCATCATTTTCAAATCTCGCTAAAACAATCGGAACAATATATTTATGTGAATTGAATCGATAAGAGTATACTATGGGTACAAGAGAGTAAAACCTGGCACAATTCAGACGTCGTTGTGGCTTTTGTCAAGAGATTATCAGTTCGAAAAAGGGCCCTTTGTGCATCGTCAATGGACCGTAACGGACGTGTGTGTGTGCGTGCGTGTAGGCTGCTGACAATCCCTGACCGCAGACTCCAGCCTCAACTCCAGGCAGTCAAATCTTCGAGTTGGTCGGCCACAAACGAGCATACAGATTAGGGTAAAGAATGTGGGGGGAATTCCAATGCCAGACCGACGACCGTTGGGCTGTGTGGCATGCAAAGACAATGTCCCCCACGTGCTTTCAGCTGCAGCGCGGTATCACTCGATCCTCCACAGTAAAAGTCCCACAATTGCACAATTACTGCTGCTAATCTTGCAATTCATGTGGCAACTTGCGTCAAAAAGGGTCTTTGTACTGATTCGTATTGCTTTGTTCTAAGCTGAAAAGAAACTTTGTTTAGAATGTGGACAATAGTGCTGCCCGGATTCGGAGGGCCCAGTCGCAAAGGCAATCCAATTGACCTCCGGATTCGGAGGTCCCGGCGCGAAGTGGTTAAAGGAGCTATGATTTCTGGCCCATGGACTACATGTACATGTACATGGGTTCAAGATGTCATTAGAACAAAGTAAAATTCACAGAACACAAAGATTCACTTGAAAGTGAACAGTTTATTTCCAGAAATGCTATACATCCATACGAATATCGATATAATCTGGTCTTGCATCAGTGAGAATGTAATCCTATGTACTAAGCATTGTATTACTCAAAGCTTTGCCCAATTGCCTGCTGAAGGAATACAGGCATATTACATCTATGACAAGCAAATCATGCTTGAAAATGAATGGCAAAAACGCTGCTATACCGGTACAGATTTGCACCCACCAGACGACCGACTTGGTAATCAAGTGGTTATGATGCCTGCACTAGAAAGTAGGAGTCGCGGACTTGAATCCTGCCACAAGCTACCGGTACCAGGCAATCGGGTAGGCAAGCTAGTTATATGTCAAGTACATGTAGGTCAAGCCATGATTGAATTACAATCTCACTGACGGACGAAATGTGACCCGGCACATCATCATGAGAAATAACCCCCACTTTTGAGATTTTGAGATTTTCTAATGATGTGAAAGAGTGTACAACTAGCTTTCAAATAATATCAAAATTTCCTCCAATACATTAACTTTCCAAAAAAATACAAAAAAATAAATAAATCTATTTTTAATCGAATTGTGAAGATACTTTGACTTTAGGTGTTGTTTACTCGAAAAGTGTTTTGGTGGGATATTCCTCATGTCGCTGTGCCGGGTCACAAATGTGTGGTGATTCCAATATAGGCTGTCAATACTCATGGGCATGGGGACCTTGTTGCAGCGTGTGATAAAGCCATTCACTGTGCCACAGCCTAGACAACTATATATGAGATAGCCTTTAGATGATGGGTATAAAGGGAGAGAGCCCATTGATTCAATACAAACTACATGTACTTTGCAGACTGCCTACAGAGTGAAGCTCAAACCAATTTAGAGGGGCTGAATATTTTGATCCTAGCACGACCTTTTTTTTAATAACCCTAACCGGCATTGAAACCACAATTAACCACACATGGTTTTTCCTGTGGGAGGATAAGGGCCATACACCACGACAAACTACAGCGTGCATTTTTGTGGTGTCCTGTGTTATCTGAGCCTACACCCCTGTGGGCACTGTGGTAAATTGCAGTATACAGTGTGTGTCCTGTGCCGGAGGTGCAAAGCTTTAGGGTTAAGGCAGGAAAGGGCCTGATGGGATCTCTCTTTGTTTTGGACTGAAATCTATTGAGGTGGCCGTATCTTCTTTCAAACAGATGCCGATTGGTGAAACTTTGGTCACGTGCTTTGGGACTGTCCAATCGCAGAGTCCCTATCAGTATCTGGCCTGTTGGTGAAGAACTGCCGTTTCTAGGGAAGGATCACTGATTGGTGGAGCTATGGTCACGTGCTTTGGGACGGTCCAATCACAGAGTCCCTATCAGGCCTGTCGGTGAAGAACCGGAGTTTCTTGGGAAGAAGCGTGACTGTGATTGGCTGGGCTTCCAGCTTTTCATTGTCCAGGACGTAAAAGGTTTCCTCGCCCTGAGGCAAACAAAAATAAGATTGAAATAAAACCCAGAAAACAGTTAGACAATCTGTTGGACATCACATCACTGAACTCTCAATGTATGTCAGGTATCAAAAGGTGGGTGCATGGTGTCGGATATAGACTTCATTTTAGACATTTTTTTTGCACAGCATTGGGATTGTGAACAGTGCCAACAATACGCCGGGATTGCGAAACGGACGAATGGCCGCCAACTGGTATGGATAGCTAAACGTATGCATACGCAAATAAGTTCGTGTGCGAAACCTCTTTTAAGCAGACTGCAGGACTTTTGTATTAATCATGTTCATCTGTATCTTATGTTTATCATGATGTGATAAGACTGGAGTGTTTGCTTGGTCGAATTACAAAGTGGGAAGTTTGCAGAGACACCATGTAAGTCATCTCTATCAAGGAGGATAGCTCTCTGAAAATAGCCGGTAAATCGACATTTTGGACAATGTCCTCAGTCTCCTGATGATAGAGTGTGAGTATACACTGCCTCAAACGTTGAGTTAACGACTCTCCTCAGAACCATATGCTTTCTTTCGAAAGAGAAGATTTACGCGGTGTCACTGCAAACTTTCCACATGAACATGACTTCAGGGGGCACAGTTTTGACATTACTGTTTGCTATAATATGTCAACGCCAAATGGTCAGATTGGTTGACTGGTCAATCTTACTTCTTGCAGCGCTGGCCTGATTCTTACTTCACCAACTTCTGCCGTCTGAGTTTTGTAGTGGCCAGCGTCCATTCCGTCCTCTTGGCTGGACTCAACTCGTCTCCATCTTACAGACCCAAACAAGATGCGATAAGATAGCCACATTAGTCTTACTGATAATAACAACTTCAAGGGAGCCTTCACCATTTGCAAAGTGCCCAATTTCCGGACATTCCAAATTCTAAAATTTACTGCAAAGTAAATGAATCCTGCACAGAAAGCTGCCGTTTTCAAGAAAATTGGAATTTTATAATGATTTCCAAAGATTGTCTGTGAACTTATTATTAGTATTCAATTTCTTTTTCCCTGTGACATGGTTGACTGATTGAGCCAAAACCTATGCAGGTGTGCATTTGATGGATTACAAAAAGTCAGACAAAGTATGGATACGATTCTTTGACCTTTAAGAATAGGTCGAAGATTGGAGATCAGCAATTGCACATTCCCCATTGTGCCATCCCTCAAACCAAAAGAATGCCGTAACAAGCCCATAACATTCACATAACTTGTTTTCATTTCACTCAGGTACTACAGTGTATTTACATAAGTATTTTTGTATAAGCCATCCACATCCGACTTCGCCGAAACAACATCAATCGAGACAGCGGCATTGACATCCCCGGTTTCTGGCTCCCCACCATCAGACGCCACGACCGCCGACCCACCACGGACGGGGCCGCTAGCGGATGCCAGAATCGCGCGCCAAACCGCACGATCACCACTACGACGTCCACAAACCGGTACACAGGAACCGGCGAAGCGGACATAAACAGACGCCGCAGCGCGCATTCTTCAGTTGCCTTATGAAGATTAGCAGTTAGCAACCGAAACGTCGCCACCAGCAACGACACATCGAGTGACTTAGATCACCCTTTCCACTTATAAGCATTTTCTTTTCAAGTTTTCAAGATGCTTATTAATTACCCTTCTTTGATGAATTCTATCCTCGATAATTCTGACGGTCCTGTGGTTAATCTCAGGGCTCTCGGTGTCTGTGTGTGTCAAACAGAAACAAACATGAAGACATTGAGGGTTTGCCTGTTGATACATGAACATTTATCACTGTGTGCTAAGTGCTCACAGTGAATATACATGTACAGTAATATGGGCAATTACCTACTGTAAGTTACATGTATCTAAATTTGTTCATGCATTTGGATGCATTTCAAGAATTCTTCAGAGGTACATTGTATACCTACTGATTCCTTTAACACATTTGTTAACAAATTATTCTTCACAGTGGGTTCACAACTAATGGCATTGAATGGCTCATTGAGTACAAACTAGGTAGGGTCATTGTATCCACAGCTGTGACTGTGAATGGGTTGTAATGAATGGCCCATTGTGAACAAGCTGTATCTAGGGTCATTGTATCCACAGCTGCGACTGTGAATTGGTGCACTGAATGGCCCATTGTGTACAAGCTGAATAGGGTCATTGCATCCACAGCTGTGACTGTGAATGGGTTGTAATGAATGGCCCATTGTGTACAAGCTGTATAGGGTCATTGCATCCACAGCTGTGACTGTGAATGGGTTGCAATGAATGGCCCATTGTGTACAAGCTGTATAGGGTCATTGCATCCACAGCTGTGACTGTGAATGGGTTGCAATGAATGGCCCATTGTGTGCAAGCTGTATAGGGTCATTGCATCCACAGCTGTGACTGTGAATGGGTGCACTGAATGGCCCATTGTGTACAAGCTGTATAGGGTCATTGCATCCACAGCTGTGACTGTGAATGGGTGCACTGAATGGCCCTTTGTGTACAAGCTGAATAGGATCAGTGC
Organism: Luidia sarsii; assembly: GCA_949987565.1. Taxonomy (NCBI): domain Eukaryota; kingdom Metazoa; phylum Echinodermata; class Asteroidea; order Paxillosida; family Luidiidae; genus Luidia; species Luidia sarsii. The sequence continues at coordinate 12,896,237 of OX465102.1, read as the reverse complement.
ATCCACAGCTGTGACTGTGAATGGGTTGCAATGAATGGTCCATTGTGTACAAGCTGTATAGGGTCATTGCATCCACAGCTGTGACTGTGAATGGGTGCACTGAATGGCCCATTGTGTACAAGCTGAATAGGGTCACTGCATCCACAGCTGTGACTGTGAATGGGTTGCAATGAATGGCCCATTGTGTACAAGCTGTATAGGGTCATTGCATCCACAGCTGTGACTGTGAATGGGTGCACTGAATGGCCCATTGTGTACAAGCTGAATAGGGTCATTGCATCCACAGCTGTGACTGTCAATGGGTGCAGTGAATGGCCCATTGTGTACAAGCTGAATAGGGTCATTGCATTCACAGCTGTGACTGTGAATGGGTTGTAATGAATGGCCCATTGTGTACAAGCTGAATAGGGTCATTGTATCCACAGCTGTGACTGTGAATGGGTGCACTGAATGGCCCATTATGTACCAGCTGAATAGGGTCATTGCATCCACAGCTGTGACTGTGAATGGGTTGCAATGAATGGCCCATTGTGTACAAGCTGAATAGGGTCATTGTATCCACAGCTGCGACTGTGAATGGGTGCACTGAATGGCCCATTGTGTTCAAGCTGAATAGGGTCATTGCATCCACAGCTATGACTGTGAATGGGTTCACTGAATGGCCCATTGTGTACAAGCTGAATAGGGTCATTGCATCCACAGCTGTGACTGTCAATGGGTACACTGAATGGCCCATTGTGTACAAGCTGAATAGGATCAGTGCATCCACAGCTGTGACTGTGAATGGGTTGCAATGAATGGTCCATTGTGTACAAGCTGTATAGGGTCATTGCATCCACAGCTGTGACTGTGAATAGGTTGCAATGAATGGCCCATTGTGTACAAGCTGTATAGGGTCATTGCATCCACAACTGTGACTGTGAATGGGTGCACTGAATGGCCCTTTGTGTACAAGCTGAATAGGATCAGTGCATCCACAGCTGTGACTGTGAATGGGTTGCATTGAATGGTCCATTGTGTACAAGCTGTATAGGGTCATTGCATCCACAGCTGTGACTGTGAATGGGTGCACTGAATGGCCCATTGTGTACAAGCTGTATAGGGTCATTGCATCCACAGCTGTGACTGTGAATGGGTGCACTGAATGGCCCTTTGTGTACAAGCTGAATAGGATCATTGCATCCACAGCTGTGACTGTGAATGGGTTGCAATGAATGGTCCATTGTGTACAAGCTGTATAGGGTCATTGCATCCACAGCTGTGACTGTGAATGGGTGCACTGAATGGTCCATTGTGTACAAGCTGTATAGGGTCATTGCATCCACAGCTGTGACTGTGAATGGGTGCACTGAATGGTCCATTGTGTACAAGCTGTATAGGGTCATTGCATCCACAGCTGTGACTGTGAATGGGTGCACTGAATGGTCCATTGTGTACAAGCTGTATAGGGTCATTGCATCCACAGCTGTGACTGTGAATGGGTGCACTGAATGGTCCATTGTGTACAAGCTGTATAGGGTTATTGCATCCACAGCTGTGACTGTGAATGGGTGCACTGAATGGTCCATTGTGTACAAGCTGTATAGGGTCATTGCATCCACAGCTGTGACTGTGAATGGGTACACTGAATGGTCCATTGTGTACAAGCTGTATAGGGTTATTGCATCCACAGCTGTGACTGTGAATGGGTGCACTGAATGGTCCATTGTGTACAAGCTGAATAGGATCAGTACATCCACAGCTGTGACTGTGAATGGGTGCACTGAATGGTCCATTGTGTACAAGCTGTATAGGGTCATTGCATCCACAGCTGTGACTGTGAATTTGCACAATGGTTCCATTCCGCAGCACCTTTTGTGAGAAGTGAAGCCTTAATCTAAATGACTCAATGTCTCAACTGAACTCAAATGTGACATCAGGATGAGAACTTACCATTTTGACCTCATCTGTGTTGCCCGTAGCAACGGTCATCTCCGTGGTAACAACATCAAGGTCTGTCCACTGAATTTCTTCCTCAGGATCGGTCTCCTTGTCATCGGAGTTAGTTGACGGTTCTGAGAGTAAATCGGCCCAGAAAAAAACCCAAACAAAGCTAGGCTTTCCCTCAGATTCATGCAAACCAATAACAGAAAAGCAGGACTTGCCTGTGTTGTTCACTTAGTTTGGGAGAGTATCAACCTTTCTCAAAGGCTAGGATCGAAACGTCAGGCCCTCCAAATGTTGATTTTCGCCTTTTTGTCATTTTAATAGTCACTATTAAAGCAGTTTGCAACATTTTTGCATATTGCTTTAGGGAGAGAAGAGAGGTGATGCATGCATGTTTCCAGGACGTTCAGATTCCATTCCGAAGCAGCCTTGAGTACAGACAGACGATACTATGATTTTGTATCGGTAAGAATGTTTCAATCAGAGGTTGCCCTATACATTGTATGATGGCGTCTGCCGCACTACAGATACTAATCCACTATATACCACCTTGAATCATCTCCGTGGTCGGGTGGACATCTGCTCTTTCTCCTGCTTTTTGAAGGCAACTTTTCACATCATTGATTCTGAATGACAGTGCAGGCGTTGGCAGCAAATGGATGTCAAACTGAGCAGGTCGTGGTTGTCATCAGAGGGAAGGGTTAACATTAAGGACTCTCACACTTCAGACATACAGTACTGTGGAAAGTTTGTGGTGACACCATGTACGCAAGTCATCTCTTTCAAGGAGTGTAATCTGAGAGGAACGACTGGCTCTTTTCAGAGCCAAACTCCTCCTCAAAAGAGATGACTAACGTGGTGTCACGAGAAAAATTCCATTCTGTGATTCCACCATACTTACAGACCTTCACGCCTTATCTTCAGACATCCGAAAAGATATAAAATGATTTTGCCTTTCTGCCTTTGAGAAAGCTCCTGCTCAGATCGAAACTTCAAGTCCTCTAAATTCATGAGATTGGCATTTTAAAGCCCCCACACAACATTGGTAAGATTGAAAAACAGAAATGTTCACAGATTTACATGAAACTTATACAGTTTGAAGATGGTTATGGTAGAAACCTCGCACTGAAATATTCCTGTCTAAATTGCTGTATTTACACGTATGGAGAAAAGAGTAAAAGAAATCATTTACATCTCACTGAGATCTTAACTATTTTCCGGAACAGTACGGCCTTGAATCCTGCATTTTCGCGAAACAAATGAAGCGGTTTTCACGATTTTCTCGAGACTCGGTAGTCGGATTGAGCTGAAATTTTCACAGGTGTGCTATTTCATGCATATGTTGGATCACACAACGCATGGATGCTATTCATTGACCTCGACCAATGTTGTGCAGGGGCTTTAAAGAGGAAGAATGCGAAGAGAATAGCTCTACTGCGGTCTGCTCACCTTCACTAGTGGTTGGGGCTCTGGTCCATGGGAACAGGCGTTGGACCCAGGACCACCAGTCGATGCCGAGCCTGGCGGGGGTCTCTGGGACAGGCTCCGGCTCCTCCACGGCCGGTCTGTGCTGGATGCTGGCACTGAGGACTTGGGGCCAGTCCTGGTGCGGTCACGACACCGTGAAGTCACAAATATCAATCAGTTTTCCGACGTGATGGAATGCGGAATCAACTGCTATACAGACTCAAATCTTAGGCAAGACCTACACCAGCTCGGTGGTTAAAGATGTCTGCACTAAGAAAGCACGAGTCGTGGGTTTCAGAATCTCATCCGAGCTGTCCGTCTTTTTTTTTTTAAGAAAGGAAATTGGGCTAGACCATAAAACATATAAAACCTATAGATGGACAGCATCTACGAGAAATTACATCAGGATACCGTAATGCCATGTGGGGACCCGACTAGTGTCCCACTATTAAAGCAAAGTGTTTGTATTCGTCAGATGTGATGTTCGTTCAAATTTGCCCATGGTTCTATGATGTTACGCGACAACACAACATTTCATAAGGCAATTATTTTTTTTTCTGAGCAAGATTGGTACTTAAATACAGCGTAGCTCCATGAGATTGGGCCCTGGTCTTAGGCGTATAGAACATATGGCCCGGCAAAGATAGCTGACCATTAGAAAAGGCTGTCATCTAAGGGGTCTATAGATCAGATTGTAAGAGCACTGATACATACAGATGTCTCAGGTTCATGTTTCGGTCAAGTCAAATTTTCCTTCACCATTTTTCAAATTGTTTTAAAATACGACGCCACTAAATTTGTGCAAAGTTTAGTTTTCTATGGGAACATCAAGCCTCATACATGTACATGTACTAGGCCCACAACGTACATGTTTCCTTTGTATAGTCCACTGACTTGAAATATTCATGAAACCAAGGATTAAAGGTGAAGCTCTAACACAAGGGATTGAATTCGGTATGCAAAGTGTTGATAACTTACACTTGTTAAACTTGCAAAGATGTACGCCATCTTCTGCTTTAAGGGACCTAGATACCAGTACCTGAAAGAGAGAAAAATGAGAAATCACTGGAATGGGATTTGATGAGGGAAATGTTGAAAAAATAAGATGCAAGAAGTGTCCAACTTGTGAAGGGATAAGGAGGAAGCCTTGAAATAAAAACAAATCTGATAATCTCAACAACTTAAAGGACCTGATACCGTACTTCCATTTTAGCAGGACCCTTTGTCAAAGGCCTTTTTTTCTGTCTGGAGAAGACAATTTGCATGACTTTGGGAACAGTCCTGCCAGGATCAAAATGTGAAGTCCTTTTTTGTTTAATTTGCTAAAAAAGAAGAAGCAAATGGTCACAGAGTTAGAGATGCCGTTTGTTTTCTTTGAGTCAATGGAGAGATACCGGTATCACTGCGCTTGGTTAGTGGTATGGCTGTGGAAAGTTTGTCGTGACAAAAATGTAGTTTCTTTCGAGAATGAGTATGACACTGAGGGGAGCCGGTAACTTATGTTTCGCTGCACTGTGATCCCTGTCTGTTGTCGGGAACTGTCTCCTGATGGCAAGCAGCGCACACACAGCTCCAAATGTCGAGTTACTGCCTCTTCTCAGAGTCACACTCATCCTGGAAAGGGACCACCTACCATACACGATGTCACGGCAAAGGTTCCTTATTGTGATTCTACAATGCCATCCTTCAAGTCTTATCTCGTGGTATAGATACTGTAACAATATCAAAAGATAAATAAGTCCCTTTTCCCCTTGAATAACGTTGCCCATATACATGTAAGTCCCTTGACAATTTGTAGCGCCCTCGTTTTTTTTTTTTTTTTTTAAATTTACTAGCTTTTTCTCTTGCTTCTGCTGGGCAGCAGTTAAAGCCTCGATTGTTTCTTTTGTTGTGCTTTGCTGTCCATAGCTCTGTGGGAATTTTCACAGGAGGTCCCCGGTCCCCGCCCAGGTATAAAACCCCAACCACAGCATGGTCCAGTGTGGACTTCTGCGAATGGGAGTGGTGATGGATGGTGTTTAGTTCATTTCTTTCTTAGATTGAAAACAGCTAAGACCAGCCAAGGGCAGATGCCTTCTGTTGGGACTATGGTCTACACTTATCGTTTTATTTGGCATTGATTTGCTGATGTTGAGTTGCACCAACCGCCACCATTGATATATATGCGCTGTGCTGTTCTGGTCTGTTCTGTTATACTGTAAATGATCCTTTATTCAGGCATGCAACTCTTGAGTTGTCCAAAAAAGAGGAAAATGTCCGAGTAAAACTGCGAGCGCGTAGTACGAAGCCCTTACGGCGTGTGATTTGGGGCCCGCTTAAGGGCCTGGGAAATTTTTTGATTCTAGATGCTCTGTGGAGCATTCTGAGCAGTTTGTGACAACATATGACTTTAAGCTGAGTGACAGATTTTAACCTTTTTCAAGGCATACACCCACAAAATTGATTTTTTTTTTTACACAAAATGAAAAGAAAACATCAAAGTTTTTAACCTGATCTCAGCATGTGTTTTAAATAAAAGTTAGGGGAGAAGAAATATCTAGATGCATTTTTTTTTTTTTTTTTTTTTTTTTTACGTCCGAATTAAAAAAAAAGCGGAAATCCGTGGATCCGCGGAAAAGTTGCATGCCTGTTTATTCATTCAATTCTATATGGTATGACATGCTGACGAACCCATCTGCACGTACTAACTCTGATACTGCTTGCGCTAAACTCACTTTGTGCTGAGTTCCTTGGCCTCTTTCAGCGGTCCCCATTCCAAGGTGTTGACGGTGAATATATTCCTCCCGTCCTCTCCCTGTAAGATGGGATCGAAGGCCATTAGGTATTGGATCCAAATTGATTATTTCAGATCAAATGGTGTCCAAACAAATTGCGGAAGAAAGGAGACCTAGCCTCGCACTTAATTTTTTTTTTAACTAGCCCACCGGGCTAGTTAATCAAGTTTTTTGCTAGCCCGGAGCAAGTTTTACTAGCCCTGTGTAATTAATATTGAATTTAATACAAGGTTATTAGGTCAAGTAAAACAAATTATTAGTTTCTACTTCCTCATCCCCACCCACATTGTTTTTTGCCGCCACACCGCTGTCTATTTTATACTAGTCCACCGGGCTAGCAAAGTGTGTCATTTTACTAGCCCGCAGCTGTTTTCACTAGACAATGACCGTCGGGCTAGTGCTCTAGGCTAGAGCCTTGGAGACCGCCTGGTGAATCTTGACTGACGGTGAATTTTAAGAAGAACTTGACGTTTAGAACAGTATACTGTCTTCAGGAGCCTGCTGATTTGAGGCATTGTCTAAAGTCTCTGTTTAACTTATTAGCACTCTAACACGTCGTGCCAATTTCATTGAGCTGCGTAAGTACTAAAGCTTGCTTAAAGCACAACAAGTTGAGACTCATGTACTGAGTAGATCAGCATACCAAGACAATCTTCACAAGTGTTTAATGCTAAGTAAAGCAAATGGTGAAAGCAAGTCAAAAGCAATTGCAGTGCAGATTGTAAGCCTGTTCAGAGAGGGAAGAAATGTCCGGCGTAGCAGATTTTCATGCTAAGACAACTCTATTCTTTGGTGGAGGGGGGGGGGGCCCTTCCCAAACTGCCATTTATCTTTGGTGGGCGAGGGCGCCAGTCAGGAGCAATTAACCAGCTTGGAGTTCCCACAAAGTCAACAGGTCTACGGATTGTTGCTATTGTATACAATTTGTCAGTTTGTGAAAGCAAATGAGTTACTCACAAGCTGATTGAACAAATAGTTTGTGGTGCAACCATAATACAGACAATCTCGGCTCCGAGTTTGTATGGTTCTGGGAAAAAAAAAACCAAGGGCTGAGCATTTGGGATCCAATATGCACTACCTCTCACCAGATGCCTGATCTGGTACAGGTCCATGTACATGGGAGAAATATTAAGCCTAGCCCCTGACCCGGACCGTCACAATGCTCAGACCGTGCTAGGGTGAGCTGATACTCTGAGTATGTACGCAGCGGGCAATTTTGGACTTCCCATCAGCGGTGCAATCCTCACCTGAATGGCCATGACGTCAATGGGCTCTGTGACTCCGCGGATAACGGCCATGGCAGCATTGCCCATCCACCTGACAACAAACAAACAGCACAACAGAAATAGCATTCCCTATTACCAGTGGGGGCGCCGTGGTCGAACGGTTAGAGCGTTTTGCATACGGTGCAGAAGGTTGCTGGTTCGAATCCCACTCGGACCAGAAGCTGGGCAACTCTCTCTATCCAGCTGAATGGGTACTCGGCTCTCTTTAGTGCTGGGGGGAAGGACGAGAGGTGGAAAGGAAGAGGGTGGGCTATTTCCGGAGGCTGCAGCCGGTTAGTCTTGCTGAGGACCAGCCAGGCTGGTGGAGATTGGTTGGTGGCCTATTGTCCCAGAGCGGGGGGCCATAGGTACAGCGAGTCAGGGTCCAACTACCCCCGAAATACCCGGTGTCGGGATTGGGAGGCAGACAGCAAGTGTGTGTGGGCCATTGCTGGAGGCAGCCCACGAGACTTGCTCGGGACTGGCCCGGCTGGTGGAGATTTGTTGGCAGCCTACATTACAAGTACTTTCCCAAGACGCAATAGGCATAAGAAAGGCAAGTAAAGAAAGTCAGTCAGGGGGTGGTCGGGTATGAGTGATCGGCATTGGGCTGTGCAGAAACTCCACCCACCTGACGTCCATCTCGGCACTCCCGTACAGGAACCTGGCCAGAGTGTTGGTCGTTCCGACCGGTATGACCCCGAGGGGCCACCGTACGCTGACCGCGGCCTCGTCCTCCCGGCGCAGGAGGCCGGTGATGACCTCGCCCACGGTGCCGTCGCCCCCGGCAACCACCACGGCGTCCGTGCTCTCCAGGCCGGCTGCCTTCTCCTTGCCATTGCCTTCACTCTCAGTCTGGAGGGAGGGAGGGAGGGAGGGAGGGAGGGAGGGAGGAAGGGCAGGAAGGAGGGAGGGAGGGAGGGAGGGAGGGAGGGAGGAAGGGCAGGAAGGAGGGAGGGAGGGAGGGAGGGAGGGAGGGAGGAAGGGCAGGAAGGAGGGAGGGAGGGAGGGAGGGAGGGAGGGAGGAAGGGCAGGAAGGAGGGAGGGAGGGAGGGAGGGAGGGAGGGAGGAAGGGCAGGAAGGAGGGAGGGAGGGAGGGAGGGAGGGAGGGAGGGAGGGAGGGAGGGAGGGAGGGAGGGCAGGAAGGAGGGAGGGAGGGAGGGAGGGAGGGAGGGAGGAAGGGCAGGAAGGAGGGAGGGAGGGAGGGAGGGAGGGAGGGAGGAAGGGCAGGAAGGAGGGAGGGAGGGAGGGAGGGAGGGAGGGAGGAAGGGCAGGAAGGAGGGAGGGAGGGAGGGAGGGAGGGAGGAAGGGCAGGAAGGAGGGAGGGAGGGAGGGAGGGAGGGAGGGAGGGAGGGAGGGAGGGAGGGAGGGAGGGAGGGAGGGGGAGGGAGGGAGGGAGGGAGGAAGTGCGGGAAGGAGGGAGGGAGGGAGGGAGGGAGGGACAGAGGGAGGGAGGGAGGGAGGGAGGGAGGGAGGGATGGAGGGATGGAGGGAGGGAGGGAGGAAGGGCGGGAAGGAGGGAGGGAGGGAGGGAGGGAGGGAGGGAGGGAGGGAGGGAGGGAGGGAGGGAGGGAGGGAGGGAGGGAGGGAGGGAGGGAGGGAGGGAGGGAGGGAGGGAGGGATGGAGGGAGGGAGGGAGGGAGGGAGGGAGGGAGGGAGGGAGGGAGGGAGGGAGGGAGGGAGGGAGGGAGGGAGGGAGGTAGGGAGGGAGGGAGGGAGGGAGGGAGGGAGGGAGGGAGGGAGGGAGGCGGGGAGGGAGGGAGGGAGGGAGGGAGGGGGAGGGAGGGAGGGAGGGAGGGAGGGAGGGAGGGAGGGAGGGAGGGAGGAGGGTAGCAATAAAGGACCGACAATATGAGTGTCGTTGTTTGTCATTAGACCTGACTAGATGGGTATGAGAGGCGGAATCAAAATGTGGAATGTTTGCGGTGACACCACGAGAAACGTATCCTTCAAGAATGACAACAGAAAAAGAAGCTTGCCAATACGTTTGTACACTTCAGATCCCAAGATGACAGCAGAAAATGATCTTGACTTTGATATTTATTGCAGAGACCCTTTAAGATAACAACGGAAGGTGATACGGCCTGGACAAACCTTAATGATGACAACATCGATGCCGGCTAGGTTGAGGATCGGTGCTGCGTTCTTCTCAAATAGTTTCTTGGCTTTCCTATAGAACAGACCAGATGCAGCCGTTAGGGCGGCGGGAGTGACTGTGTGCGCATACGAGGAGGAGACCACTACCCCTAACACTATCTTACACACGAGCCGTTTCTTCCCTCCCTCAGCAGACTTCCAGAACCTGGCTCAGTCTTAGGTTCCAGGATTTGTGTTTTTTGATAGGCAAAAAAACGCTGTGAACAATAACCCTCCAGAATTTCAGAAACAAATCCCGAAGGCCAATCAATGGTCCACAGCATCTCACCAGATAACTTAATAAAATAAAGGATAAACAAATCTGGTTTAAATTATAAAATTTAGTGGGCCTGACGTTTCGATCCTAGCAGGACCTTTCTCAAAGGCAGAGTGACAAGGACAAAACAGATACATGTACACGAAGGAAGGGGGGAGAGAGTGAATAGGACACGGATGAGAAACAAAGGACAAAGAGTGAAGCTGGTAGGAAGAGATCAAAGGGAAGAGCAAGGAGTAGGGTAGGGATTAGTGAGAAGAGGGGGAAAGATCAAAGAGAAGGGCAAGGAGTAGGGTAGGGATTAGTGAGAAGAGGGGGGAAGATCAAAGAGAGAGGTGTGATGGACTGAACACAAAAGAAGGATTATCAGAAAGCTGCATGGTGTTAGTCATTACCCTCCTGGATGTTGAGACCATGTGGTTGAATAGTCCGAAGACGCTTCATCCACATTTTTCTCACGGCTAAGACGGACAGCATTACTACGGTGACCAAGTGATTCTATGCCCAGTACACTCATATCTGATATCGAATGATCAGGGAGATTGAAGTGATACCCAACAGGGTTTATATTATGTAAACTAAAAGGATACATTCATGTACTCGGCCTTTGAAGGCTCGAAGACCAGAGCAGGAGATTGTACCAGCGACATGGTCAGGGAGACTATTCCAAATTCTAACAGCCATGTGGATGTAAAACTTGTATCTTGAAAGAGAGTGTGTCCCTGCAGCAGAGATTGTCAGAGCATGATCAGGCATTCTAACTAAACCGTGACGGTGTCATGCGCCGCTAGATTGCAGGAGGGGGGAGGTTCGCTCCAGTGATCCGAAAAGCCGGACGCACGGGCTGTGGCTCTTTGCTGGAGTTGAAACTCCTGCTAAGGAGTCTCCTTTTCAAAATGGAGCATCTCCTCTGAATCCCTGTGCCAAAGGCCCTCTGTTTTCTCCTGCCTGGTAAGTACTTTAAAATGGTCGAAGGAAAACGGAGACAAGGTCGGAGCCCGAGTCTGAGCTGGGTTTGGAAAAGAGAAAGTGGAGAGTCAAGGAACGGAGCGTGCTGTCTCTGACCTGTTCAGTCACTTCCTTATTCTTCTTAGAGCCATGCAAACTCAAACTTGAAAATCATTTGTACACAGTGTTTCAACAAGCTTAATTGCACCCACAATCTGTTGTTGGAGAAGACTGAGTAGCACAGACATATATCCAATCTTTGATATTTTAGTGGGTAAACTTCATCAAGGAAGAGTTGGTGTTCCTCAGCTTATTGAGATCACTCCAAATGTCTCCGTTCTGGTCAGGTTTCAACATTCATTCCGGGAAGACCACTTCTGGGCAGGAGGGGGTAATCACAAGGGTTCCTGAAACTTCCTACCCATTTCTGGCGGCTGGGTTCAGGATGACTGTGATCTTCCTCGGCTTCTCGGTGGCATACTTGATGGTCTGCTGGCCATAGACCTGCAAGAGTGAAAGGGAGACAAGTCCGACAACACAGGCTTTGCCTCTCAGTGATCATAAACTGGAAGGTTCTGGAAGTTGTCCCGCCAAATCAATCCATCGCCTTCACTAAGTCAGTCTGCAAACATTTAAAACTGAAGCATGCTCCCCGGAGATATACGGCAGTTGAAGATTGAATGCTTCCGACTGATGCCACCCACCCCAGCAGAGATAGATGTCTAGATATTTGGGAATGCGGCCATCTGTTAAAGGGCCGTATAATTCAGGTAAGAGCACTGGTACGTGAGTCCAGAGATCTCAGGTTAAAGTGCGTAAGCTTTCTTTGCCTTTAAAAAAAAATTGTTCAAAAAAGTTCTGAGTCAATTTTTACTGCACACGTTTTTAAGACTTACCTGAGCTTGCCGACAAAATTCCTCCCTCAGTATGTTGGCCCTGAAAGAAAATAGAAAACAAGTGTGGGAGTGTAACTAGCTGACGTCAAAATAGCATTGATACTGATAGGAAAAAATCATGAACCTTTGCTAATTGCAAATTCTAATAAATTTGATCCTGTCGTGTTAATTGAAGTCTGCCTCGATCCTAGCTTGACCTTTATGCAAGGCCAAGGATTACTGCCATCATTTCTATACGTACTTCTTCAAGTCCACCCTTTTTAGAATGGGCTTAATCAAATACTGCCTACTCGACATGTTGTGAAAATTGAATGCTCTACATGATTTGCAACAAAATCTGTCAACCAGTTTTAAAGCAATTTTTATTATGATCGTTGTAACTAAAATAAAAGGAAAACAGTTTCTGTACCAATATCATTAAGCATGTTCAGCAAAAACTTAATAAAACTAGCATTAGTCTTTTTACTGTTACTATTAGTATTACTAGTTAAATCAGTCATCTGACCCTCCAAACCAAATTTTAAATTTTGATTAAAAAATGGTGACATGTCGGGTCCAAGTTAATCGGACTATCGTCATACTCATCATACTCATATGTACAGACATACTTATCGTATGTCAATTGTCATTTAAGTAGTAAGAAGTAATAGGTATAGTATACTAAAAATTACTACTGACTAGTAACATGTGCACGTGCATGTACAGTACATGTGCATACAATGGCATGTACAGATCTGGGCCATGCCCATTCAAATCCATGCAAACGATGGCACGTGCGGGTGAAACATGATTATGATCCAGTCATTCAAATTTCCACTTGAAAATGGGGATTGATTGTCGAAATGGCAGGATCACTTACCTATATCGATCATGCCCAAAGTGTATTCCCCAACCAGCTAAGATAGCGGCGGCCGTTGACTTTTTCCAGTGATTTCGAAGAGTCTTGGCAATTTTTACTATGCGCGCCGCCATGTTGTCTGCCTGAATAACTATCGTCAATTGAGGGCGTGTGCACAAAAGTAAACAGATTGACAGAGGGCGCTCTTTAGGTATCCCAAAGAAACTGGGGCCAAACGCTTGTTTTTCAGATGCCTGTGATAATTATAAGAGTAAGATAAATAATTTTAACCGAAGCCTAATGCCGTGTTCCAATCAGGTCGTGATTACCGTGTTCACGAGTTCACTAGTCGTAAAAAGGCGTTCCAATCGTCTGGTAACTCGTGGTCACCAGTCGTGAACTCGAGGTAGAAATCTTGTCTCCAGTTCACGACTTGACAACAATGGTGTACGGATGTCTAAGGACACTAAGTTTTTACCAACATCGATGTATGCATGTGAGTTACAATAAGATTACGATACATACGGAAGCGGCTTCTGCAGCCAGGAAAGAAAGGGTGAATTTACCATGAATTTACTACGCTGATCTACCCGCACATGTCAAGACTAATACTGTAATAGTAATGATTTCCATTACATTAGATGCGAGTCGTTGGCGTACGAGTTGTCCGACTCGCGTACGTTAGCGAAACCAGCCGCATACGGCGTAGCATACTGCTTCGGTCTTTGCGCTTGCGCACTGTGCTTGTGTTGGCGTGGTGTTGGAGAGTAGCATTGGAATGCAACCCACTCGTGAATTGGGAAATACTGGTCGTGAACACCTTAAACACGACGTGATTGGAACGCATCATTAGCCCGAGCCTAAGCCTTAATTTCAAACACGGACATAATTACCGATGTCAGTACAGCAGACATGAAGCTGATGACGATGAATGTGGCACAACACTGTCACTGTAATGCTACGACCACACATCGAATAATCCTATTCTCACTGCATTGCATTCCCACTGACACACAAATCACACAATATCTATACAGTAAGTAAAGTGCTCGTTTTTTGTTGATTTACGGGTACTTGTTTATTTTGGGCCAAATAAAGGACTGTGGAATAAAGAATAATAGATAAAGATCAGTCAAATTATGTTATTTGTTTCCGAGACTTTACAATGCGAAAGGAAATCAGCACTCGCACATTTTCGAGGAAAAGACGGTCCCTCCTATAATAATTTTTAAAACTTTGGAAAAACACTTGATGTTGACATTTTGTTATCAAAAGCATTCATACAGTTGAAGGTCATAACAAAAAATGCAATTACTTTGATCGCAACCGCATTGGCAGATGAATGAGAGACAACCATTTGTTATGACGAGTGACGCCAGTCATTTGAGGCACTTAGAGATATGTCTTTGCTTCCTACCGATTGCGTTGATTAGTGGTAAATGACGAAAGCAAAATAGGAAAATGACATTAACAAAATTATCTGTTAATACATCAGGAAAGCTGCACTATTTTATTTCACCCTCATGTCATGTTTGTTCTATGTTGTGGCAATCAGTAAAGTGCTGTGCCGATGACAATCTGCAACATTAATCAGAGATTAGTAGTTTAAAATGTCTTATCTGCGGGTGCTAAAAATACATGTATGTAGGTCTCCTGGATGACATGAAAAGTATTGTGGATGATTAATTTCTCGTCATCAGATATAAACCCTAATAGCTCAGATGTTACTGCACTTTAGTTTTCAGCTTGTGGTCTTTGGAAATGATGTTTATGTGCTCGCCTCCGTTCTTTCATTTAGAAAGCGTGGTCTGGGAAAAATAGTTATCATGGGAACAATAATTGTGACCCGGCACAGCATAATGAGGAATAACCCCCACTTTTGAGATTTTGAGATTTTCTAATGATGTGAAAGAGTATACCATTAGCTTTCAAATGATATCACAATTATTTCCGTGTGAACTTTGTTGTAAATAGTGCAAGGGGACTTCGCTCGTTCATTTGGTACCAATGTTGGAAGTTGTAGACAATGTTGGTAGACAAAGGATTTGGGCGTGATGATCCTGTCTATCAATTGATTTCAGTCACCTGATGTGGGTATACAAAGGATTGGTGAGCGATGACCCTGTCTACCAATTGTATTCAGTCACCTAATGTTGGTAGACAAAGGATTTGGGCGTGATGATCCTGTCTACCAATTGTATTCAGTCACCTGATGTGGGTAAGCAAAGGGTTGGTGTGTGATGACCCTGTCTACCAATTGAATTCAGTCACCTGATATGGGTATACAAATGATTGGTGAGCGATGACCCTGTCTACCAATTGCATCCAGTCACTGCAGTGGTGTGGGTCAGATCGGAAGACGACAAGCTATAGTGACCTTTGGATGTCTGTTTGGTTTCGTCTATTTACAAAAACCAACCCGAAAGTACACGAGAAGGAGATAAAACAATCTCCTCCATCAACAAGGTTCTTGCAATATTCCCTCCCCAGTAATCGCCTCAAAATATAGAAACATCAGATCCCGAAATACAAACCGCAGTTACGTAATCGATGATAAGTTCAGAAAAAAAGACGTTCCAGATAATCAACGGCCATAATCGTCGGTTCTTGTGAAGTAATTTTGTACAGAGTCAGGTTAAACCCGAACAAGGTTCAGGGACATGGAAACAAAAATCTATGCTAATTCCAAGCCAGGTGTGCTTGGCTAATATTTGAAAGGTGTAGAAGGAGTTCAGTGTGTCAGTGACCTTGAACCTTCATTGTGTGTGAGCAATGGCGAGCCTCAATCAGCTCGTTCTGACTCAAACCACACTCAACTCTTCGTCATGAAAAAAAACCCCTTTTTAATCCGTGCAAGACAGTGCGATGAAATGAGGGTCGCTAGTTGTGGAACTTCTCTCATTATGAGCAAGGCGTGCATTTGTCCTCGTCGACCTTAGAATATGTCGGATACCGTCAAGGGCCCATTGCAAATAGCTGCTAACTATCTACCATCTCTGCTAAGCTAGCTGGATCTTATTTCTGAAGCTGTAGTATGAAGTATTTGACGCGATAATTCAACCGGAAGTTGCACACTTTGGGCCGAAACTCGCGAACGCTTGTGAATGACAGAAAAGGGGTTGGTCTGGCTTCTTTTTCATCCCGTATTTATTTTTGTATACGTCTGACATAGGGTACCATACTATGGTAGATAAAGAGTTATAAGTGATTTAATTTAGCGGACGACGGCGTCCGTTTTTGTGCAGGGCTGAGTTTAAAGGGTTAATTAACAGCGTACACATCCATGTCTCCATGGCATACTAGTCTCTCTAATGACTCGTGTGACTAATAAGCCGAAATCATCAAATACAAGGAGAGGGGACACTCGATTGGCTACCCCATCACGAGGACGAGGTGTTTGAGCTCAACCAAGAAATATCCCTTTTGTTTACGGAAACACACGCTACATAGTTTCAGACATAGCGGGCGCACGATATTTTGGAAATTCATAGAAAAATTCCTTCCTTTCTCGAAAACGGCCGCTTGTCGGGCGCTGAAAATCCACAGAATGCGTCTCCCATCTGTAATATACAGATGACTGATTTGTAAAATTCTGAGTGTCCGGAAATTGGGCACATTGCGGATGGTGTATATTGGGCCTATGAGCTAGCTCCTTGAAGTTGCTTTCCAGGTCGCTACAATAACGACCAAAATGCTTTAACCAGTCTATGCCGTACAAAAATCCCCGACCCCAGTGCCTAGTAATAAACACGTACCCATCAACCAGAAGAGTTGAGGTAATAGACCGATTGCGTGACCACTCACATGTTTTACATGCCATCACTTGACTTGCAGTGTTTTTTTTTTATCTCATTTGGCACAGAGCAGCGATGGAAATGTACAGAGACGCATGTCGACAAAACGATAGCCTTCTTCGTTCATTTCCACTTCTGTTCTGCACCAAATAAGATGCAGAAATATCCACTATAAAGCCGCGTTTCCACTGGACTTATTTTGGTCAAAGTAACCGAGACTATGGTTACTTTTCCCATTTTAAGTCCAGTGGAAACGGCCCAGTTAAATGTCCTCTCGGTTACTTTAACCGAGCCGAATGGTTACTTTTACCGGCCAACCTCTGCTCAGTAAAAGTGACCAGGTAAGTTTAACCGAGCCGATAAGTCCAGTGGAAACGCACCACTCGGTTAAATGCGACTCGGCGTACATGCACTGTGCACAAATATTTTTTGCCAGCTCGGTTGCTTTAACCATCGTCTCGGTTAAATTGACCGACTCCAAAAGTCCACGTGGGAACGACGGTCAAATTTGACCATTGGAAATTTAACCATCGTCTTGGTTAAATGTTAGTCCAGTGGAAACGCGACGGCATGTACACATTGGTCGCGCAGTCGGTCTATTTTAGGGGGAGACACAAAAGGCTCCTTATCGACCGCGGCGTGATGACTGGCAGTAAACCGTCTCTGTTTAAAGTCCAACTCTCTTATCGACCATAAAGATAACTGGATGCTGCATCCTTGATGAAAGAAAAAAAACCCCTCTCAAAACACAGCGCATTGAGGGTCCGGCAACATTAATGATCTGTGTGGCGCGAGGAGAGGTATGATTGGAACAACAACACCTCTCGAATTAGTTTTCACAAGTCCGGATTTTATGGGACTATCGGTAATTGCAGAGAAAACTTTGCCACTGTAAGGAGAGATAACGCACTTATAGCAGCAGAAGGTAAAACGGCATAACTTGTTTTTCATTTAAATTTTTAGGGTAACTTTAGTATAGACGACTGTTTTATTATTCGGGGTGAATTTTTAATGAAGATCGCTTTTAGCCACTGTCAAATTGATCGTTGGAAAATTTATTCTGTTTTTATTTTTTTCATGAAAGTGGAACTTAATACTTATGCAAGTGGCTTTTATTGAAATATCTGTCTGAGACTACTAACCATTAACAACAATAACGCAAAGCCAATGGTCTTGGGCTCAAATCCTGGTCCAGTCAAAGTTTTCTTTGCCATTTTTTTTTCAATTTGCTAAACAAATAATAATATCGCTGCCAGGAAACACAATAGTTTTGCACGAACTTCGAAAAGAAAAGAACCCAATAGAATAATCTAGGCCTATGTTTAATTATAGCAAAAATACAATAAATCTAAAGGTTTCATCACACTTATTCGGACTCTGTCGGGAAGCAAGCAGAACCAGCCGGATTGTGGAATAAAAAAAAGGCCGTTCGAAAACTTGGAATGCGCTTTAAAACTTGTCTCGAATGAGTTTTCGCCCGTTCCTCATAGTGTATCATCTCTTGGAAGAAGCTCGAATGTAGCAGACACGGAGTATAGGAGTACTTATAAATGTTGGCAGCCTATTCAGACAGCACTTCCACGCCAGGCCAAATGAACACCTTTCGAGTCATCGTTTGAAGTGAACGCCAATGCTTGAAACAGAGGTTTCGAAAAAGGCCTAATAGATTCGTCACTCCGTGTAAAAACAAAGATCTCCTAAGTTGTGAGTCTGCCTTGAAACTGGGAATTCTAACAACTCTCAGATAGCTAGGGGCCTATATCAAAACAATTGAGAGGGACATGACGTTGTAATGCAAGCGAGACCTTTACAAAATGCCTTTGAGAAAGGTCTTGCTACAAAGATGTAAACAGAATTGCAGATTTGTATCAATTAAGTCATTAAGCATTGTGCTACAGGTATGCGTATATGATATTTTGAACCCTCAGATCGGACCTGGGCAGTTTGGGGAACTACGTCATTGACTCGCCGACCTACGCATGCATGCACAATGGCCATGATCTCACCCGATCCACCATCCTCCCCGCCACGCCCACGGGTGGGGTCTCATCTCGCCGTGAATCGACTGCGGTCGGACAGTAGGCGGTCCAGGGCACCAAGTGTGCTGGACAAAATGGCCGAAAAAGTAAGGCAAATAATTATATACCACTAATCTATCAACGACAACAAAGACAGCAACCACATCAACCGCCCCAACCACCACCACTACCGCCACCACCGCCACCACCGCCACCACCACCACCACCACCACCACCACCACCATCACCACCATCACCACCACCACCACCACCACCACCACCGCCGCCACCACCCCCACCACCACCACCACCACCACCGCCGCCACCACCACCACCAAGGGGAAGAGATGGGGCAAGGACTGGGGATGAAGGGGAAGAGATTGGGCAGGAGGGTAAGAGGGAAGGAGTAAACGAGGAGGAACAAAAGTGAAAAACACTGTGACTCAAAGCCTGTTCCTCCAGAATGAGCATCGTGTGTCTCCTACCGTACGTAGTTATGATAATCAGGAAATCTTGCCAACCAAAGAGTGCGCATGCGGGGGTTTCCGGTCAATGTTTGTTAACAATGGATAGGTTTATAACAATACTTTGGCCGATCTTGTACCTAGATAGGTGCCGATTTGTCGGTGGCTGCAGATTTCTACGAACCCGTACCGGGAACTGTGTCACCAGACCAGGACGCTTGGCCCGACACCGACCAAGTTTCGGGCAAGAAATTAACGAGAAAGTAAGTATCATCAAGACAGGCTGCTTTAGAAGTTCGTCTATCAAGAAATAAAACAAAGGAAAAAAACCCCTTCTACCATAAAACCTGTGAATTCTAATATATTAATTCTTATTCTTTCTCTAAATCAACATGTAGGCCTATACTTGCCTTTATTGCAAAAAATAAATACTATTTTTGTCTCATTTATTTCAGAGAGAAGAAAAAAATGAAAAAGTGAGTATTTTTCTTTCTTTCTTTTAAAGCCCATACACAACATTGGTCGAGGTCAAAGAATAGCATCCATACGCTGTCTGATCCAACAAGAAATAGCACACCTGTGAAAATTGCAGCTCAATCCGCCAACCGAGTCTCGAGAAAATCGTGAAAACCGCTTCATTTGTTTCGCGAAAATACAGCATTCAACGGACCCGTAATAAGAAAAGAGAGCTGTTTGCTTTGTACAGACCCATAGCGATCTACCCGTCCGCAATAACACACCCTATACTTGACAAACCCCCGAGAGAAAGAGATCGTTAGAAAGCTTACCGACCCGATTTGAATGTGTAAAGCATGACAGTCACGGGTCTATATGAGGTTAATATTAGACAGACAGAAATAGTTACCAATTTTTTCTGGAGAGAAAGAAAGCTCCCAATTTGCGAAGCGAATGTCAATTAATGCTTCGGTGCTGGCAGGGAGATGGCGATGAAGGAGACTGGTGAAACGGACAAGGAATACAACATGCGATGGACCTCCATCTACATCGTCTTCCTGTGTGTCTTCCTCTCAGGGACCGGTGAGTTGGAGCCCCATCGTTTCTTTTTTTTTTGGATGAAAGATCGCAAAACACAATACCATATAAGGCCACTCGAGGTGATGGCTACAGAAAAAAATAGAAGAGGAGCAGATAGATAAAGAAAGAAAGAAAACAGAGTCAAAGGGAACGAAGGTATCTATTCACGTTCCTCTTGAACAGATTCAGTTTGTACGAATATGGAAAGCAGGATGTAGTTAGAGAGTTGAGTTCCAAAGCGTAGCAGTACGGGGGAAGAAGCTATTGGGACATTTCACAGTACCGTACTTCAGAACATAAACAGTCAAGGGGTGCGAAGCTGTAGCAAAGCGTGTGCTGCGAGCGAAGGTGCGTACAGGAGGGACAACGGATGAAAGACCCTCTGCACATCTACCATGGAAGTACCTGTAGAAGAGGCTCAGGGAAGAGACAGATCGTCTGACAGAGAGTGGTTCAAGACAGGATGCCAAGTCATGCCCTATCAGATAAATAGCTCTTCGCTGAATTCTATCAAGCAGGGATAACATGCTGGAGCACCAGCCCAGATGTGACTGCAATATTCCATGACTGGACGCACAATGGTCTTGTACAGATGTTGCATGGCAATGGGAGTAATATACCGCCGGTACGATATAGACAGCCAAGATGCTGAGATGCTCTCTTAGCAATATCGGAGGTGCATTTATCACAGCCGATGTTGGAAAAATCTGACTGTGGAAAGATCATTTCTATCAAAATATTGGCAATCTAAATGATAGTGCCTTCAACCATGCCCCAACTCAGACTGTCAGAGATCGTCTTCCCAATACAGAGTGTCGCGAGATTTCGTCCTTTTCTTTTGGAAATTTCTGATATCTTTTTTTGTCATTTTAGAGGTTTTCAATCCGGATCGAATGGCTAAGACAACACCCTGTTGCAAGCTTTGACCAGCGTCGACCAATATCAACTGCCCCTAGGAAACGTCCTGCTAAAGGATCGAAACGCCAGCTCATTTAATTAGTTTAAGAAAGTACCAACTGGTAACTAACGCGCTTGACTTGTGTCCTGGACTTGAGTCCCATCTTCCAGTACTCTCAAATCACGACAACAAATGCCTCGGACTGGGCCACAACTTTCCTGAACTGTGCGTCGATGGAAAAGATAGAAATCCGCAACATTATAATAATTGGTCTATGGGACTGGCTTAATAGACTGCAGTCCATAGCATTGTACATGCATATCTAATAATACTCTGTTTAGTTACACTTTTTGTGGTCGTTAGTTTTCTAATTACGTGTTGTCTGTACCCCCACAGGATTCTCGTTGATTCTTCCCTCCGTCTGGCCGTATTTACAACAGGTAACTTTCTTCGAAAAAAACCCAACAACAACGACAACCACTCACCACCTTGTCAAAGTTAGTCGAGGAAATGATTAGTACTGGCGCCCCATCCCGGCAGCGTAATTTTCTTCCCAGGACGGAAAGGGCCATAATTAGCATAAAGGCGCGCTATTGGTTGCATTTTGTCAACGCGTGGTGAATTATTCATGAAATCATTCCACTTACCCACCCAAATCTTGATTTGAGTACATGTATGTTGTACATTGAATAGGCCTATGTACAGTATACATGTGTGTGTAGGCCTACATAATGTAACTACTACACCACACGCATGTACTAAAGAAATCAGTGCGCAAAATTATCATGAATAAATCACCATGTCTGGATAAAATGCAACCAATAGCGCACGTTTATGTTAATGGTGGCCTTTCCCATCCTGGGAAAAAAATATAGCTTTCTATTTGGGAAGCCCGCCACCTAAGGACTGGATGGCATTATATAGGGGGTTACAGGGCTGGTATCTCCTTGCGTATATGAGACGGCTACCGTTACTCCTGTCTCTAGTTGTATAAGTCGTTGGCCTGGCGGATCTGTTACCAGGGTTCCCACAGGGAGGTCGACAACTTGAGCCCCAAGGCCTTGTATGCTAAGCCAGATGTCTCGAGTTCAAATCCCTGTCCGGTCAATACCCCCTCCCCTTGAACTTGAAGCAGTGACCCTGAGATCAGTCTACTGGGGCTAGGTGCTCATGCAGGGACATCTTTTTTTCCCGCCTACTGACACCACCAGGTGGACTCGACCAGCAACACCACCTTCCTGGGTTTCACCGTGGCCTCCTTCGGCCTGGCCCAGTGCATCGGCTCGCTGGTCTTCGGCTGGTGGGCCGACTACTTCAAGTCCGTCAAGAACGCGCTCATCTACTCGGCCGGCCTGACGCTCATCGGCAACCTCGTCTACTTCTCGGCCGACTTCGTGCCCAACAACGGGCGCTGGGTGGTCATGGCGGGCCGCTTCTTCATCGGGCTGGGCGCCGGTGAGTGAGCGCCGCTGGAGGGCGGGCTTTAGGGGGGGCGGCGGGCACACGGCACAGACTAAGGTCCTTTTCGAAAACACGGCTTTGGCTCAGGCTTAGGCCCCGTCTTCTGCATCTTAAGTCTCTGAAGCCTAAGCCCGAGCCTAAGCTTTTAATTCGTAAACGGCCATATTGACCATTTTTTTTCTTTTTTACGAAATAAAGACAGGCTCGGGCTTATGCTTAGGTCACATTTCTCTTACCGATTTTAATGTCACAGGTATCTAGAAACGAGCGTTTGGCCTCAGTTTCTTGGTGAATACTCTTTACCTAACCAACAAACCTAGCCTACACATTCGGCGACAAACCACAACCTGTATTACAATTTCAGGTTTTGTCTGACGGTGACGAAACCTGATCCCGATTTTCGGTTTGATGTTTTCTTTCCTCTGCATTTGTCTTGTAATTGTCTAGACCCGAAAACTATGACATGAAATGAAGTGAAACGCGACGCCCAACTCAAGTAGCATTTTAATCCATGACAGTGCTCCAGGACATGACAACCGATGCTGAAGATTGATTGTATCATCAACAGTCGACAATAATTTGACGCCGTGGCTGCACAAGTCTCACCATCTATACAATCTATATATTTTGTCCTAACTGGCTTCCCATGGCTTTCTGGTGGCTACTAGGTGACGTGGCGTTGGGGCGTACCTACGTTGCCGGGGCAACCACCGTGCGGGAGCGCACCGAAGCCGTGGCACTGATGAGCGCATGCATCTCCATGGGTTACATCACTGGACCACGTGAGTCATGACGTCGCTTTCCAACGTAGTTACGAGCCAATGTCAGAGAGCCAGGCGTCAGAGAGAGTGGTGGTAATGTGCAGCCGGGAAACCATACTTAGTTAGTCTTTTTCTTCCTCACTGGGACTACGGTAAAAGCTGCAATCAGATTCCTCCATTCCTGTCTATTCTTGGCTTTTCTTTTTGGTCAGGTCGGCTGCTTCCAGTTCTGCAGTGACTTTTGAAACCATAGTGCCCCTGATTACCATGGATGTTTAATGGCAGTCACATTCACCATCTGTTTTTTTATTTTTTATTTATTTATTTAATTTTTCGGGATACATGTACAGCATTCACATCACAGCACACATGTAAGAATAAAGTTGAAAATAGATATAAAACAACAACAACAACAACAACAACAACAACAACAACAAACAAGCAAACAGATAAACAAACAGACAAACAACAACAGCAACAATAACAGAAACAACATCCAATTAACTCCTGCAGGATTGCCCAAAAGAAACTAGTTTCTGTCAGGGGGCTCTCCAAACTAATTGGATGACGGAAAACAAAAATATAAAATATATACATGTATATGGAAAAAGAAATAACTAAATTACAAATATGCCAAATATACCAATTACCGAAATAAATAATAAATCTTTAAAAAGATAGAGATTTCATTTCATATTTAAAATATATATAAAAAATAAGCAATCATCTCTCATTGTTCCCGTAGACTGTGCGTTGCATGCACCGATGCCTCTCAAACTGCATCTAATACACACTTCTCGTGGATCTAACGGCACTGGCTGCCATGTCTATGGATAAGGATAGGGCTGATCCGTGGATATTGGACCAAGGCCTAAACGGCAAAATATGAATGTTACTGTGAATCGTAAAATGCCGGACATTGCTTTCAATCTAAATAAGCCGACGCAATACAGTGTTGCAATCCAAATGTTGCAGGCATGCATGGGGTTCAATATCAGAACAGACCGTGTGGTGTATAGTTACTGCCGCTTACGTTTAAATCCCTCCAGTTCAGCAAATTGTTTCTCGATTGTGTGCCTAGTTCTGCAGACGGCATTCGCTACTATCGGCTACCCCGGTTGGGCGTTCCTCAACATGTACTCTGTGCCCGTCTTGTTCAGCGCTGTCATAGGAGTTGGCAACATTGCACTACTGGCTATCCAGTTCAAGGTACCTATTGCATCGTTACAAGTGCCACCCAAAACACTATATGAACATCTTAACCATGAAAATGGAGGTGAAAATGTCATTTCGCCGTGAAACCAAAAAGTCACTGTGATTTCACGGTGAATTTTACAGTGAAGTCACTGTGATTTCACAGTGCATTTTACAGTGAAGTCACTGTGAACTTAATTGCCTCTCTCACCTGATGATGACATCTTCAGGTCACTAAAGAGACCGTGAAATAAACGTGAATATCTAGGGTGGCAAGCTCCAGCCTTGAGGGATGGCTAATTCAATTACCAGTAGGGACCACCAGCCCCCTAGGAGGTACTGAACGGTGTCCTTGTAACTGTCACTCCCAGATACTTCTAAATTGCCTCTAGCCATTTACTACCAGGAATGTGGCCTTGGAGACCACTGATGAAAACACCGTGAAAATGACTTGGCTAGCTGTGTGCCATGAAATAGGGGTGAAAACACGGTGAATTTTCTTTTCACGGCTAAATGACATTTTCAGCTATTTTCACGGTTTAGATGTTCATACTGAAAGAGGTCTTACATTTAGTGTTTGATAACAAAGAACCTCGTCTTCTTTTCGAACGCCCACTTCTACCTCTACTTATCCCATCCACGCCCTTCTCCGCTCACTTCCCCCTTTCCTCTTCCTCGTCCTCCTCCTCCCCCTTCACTCACCTCCTCCATCTTTTTCTCTATCCACCCCTCCTCTCATCCTCCTCTTCTATCTCCAACTCTTCCATCTCCTCCTCCGTCTCCCGTCCTCTCCTGCCCGTCCTCCACCCCTTCCCCTCCAATCTCCCTTAACCTTCTTCCTCCTTCCCCTCCAACCCATCCACCCTCCGCCCTCCATAATACATCTTCTCTACCTTCTCTTCCGTCGTCACCTCTGTGAAGATAATAATCTGTCTTCTCTTCTCTCACCTTCTTCCTCCTTCCCCTCCAAACCCATTCACCCGCCGCCCTCCCTAATCATCTTCTCTACCTTCTCCTCTTCCGTCGTCACCTCTGTGAAGATAATAATCTGTCTTCTCTTCTCTCACCTTCTTCCTCCCTCACCTCCAAACCCATCCACACTCCGCTCTCCCTAATCCACCTTCTCTACCTTCTCCTCTTCCGTCGTCACCTCTGTGAAGATATCATAATCTGTCTCCTCTTCTCTCACCTTCTTCCTCCTTCCCCTCCAAACCCATCCACCCGCCGCCCTCCCTAATCCACCTTCTCTACCTTCTCCTCTTCCGTCGTCACCTCTTTGAAGATATCGTAAT
This sequence comes from Luidia sarsii, assembly GCA_949987565.1. NCBI lineage: Eukaryota > Metazoa > Echinodermata > Asteroidea > Paxillosida > Luidiidae > Luidia > Luidia sarsii. The sequence goes on along the minus strand of OX465102.1, from coordinate 12,870,793 downwards.
CTGTCTTCTCTTCTCTCACCTTCTTCCTCCTTCCCCTCCAAACCCATCCACCCGCCGCCCTCCCTAATCTACCTTCTCTACCTTCTCCTCTTCCGTCGTCACCTCTGTGAAGATATCATAATCTGTCTTCTCTTCTCTCACCTTCTTCCTCCTTCCCCTCCAAACCCATCCACCCGCCGCCCTCCCTAATCTACCTTCTCTACCTTCTCCTCTTCCGTCGTCACCTCTGTGAAGATATCATAATCTGTCTTCTCTTCTCTCACCTTCTTCCTCCTTCCCCTCCAAACCCATCCACCCGCCGCCCTCCCTAATCCACCTTCTCTACCTTCTCCTCTTCCGTCGTCACCTCTGTGAAGATATCATAATCTGTCTTCTCTTCTCTCACCTTCTTCCTCCTTCCCCTCCAAACCCATCCACCCTCCGCCCTCCCTAATCCACCTTCTCTACCTTCTCCTCTTCCGTCGTCACCTCTGTGAAGATATCATAATCTGTCTTCTCTTCTCTCACCTTCTTCCTCCTTCCCCTCCAAACCCATCCACCCGCTGCCCTCCATAATCCATCTTCTCTACCTTCTCCTCTTCCGTCGTCACCTCTGTGAAGATATCATAATCTGTCTTCTCTTCTCTCACCTCCTTCCCCTCCAAACCCATTCACCCGCCGCCCTCCCTAATCCACCTTCTCTACCTTCTCCTCTTCCGTCGTCACCTCTGTGAAGATATCATAATCTGTCTTCTCTTCTCTCACCTTCTTCCTCCTTCCCCTCCAAACCCATCCACCCGCCGCCCTCCCTAATCCATCTTCTCTACCTTCTCCTCTTCCGTCGTCACCTCTGTGAAGATAATAATCTGTCTTCTCTTCTCTCACATTCTTCCTCCTTCCCCTCCAAACCCATCCACCCGCCGCCCTCCCTAATCCATCTTCTCTACCTTCTCCTCTTCCGTCGTCACCTCTGTGAAGATATCGTAATCCGTTTTCCCTCCTCTCAACAGGATTCGGCAATTGTGGACAGGCTAGCCGCCAATGCGGAGATTGCAAAGAAGAAATCACGAGTCGGCTCCGGCCTGGTCAGCCCTGAGGACTCGCAGAAGATCCAGCATGCAGTCAGCAGCTTGGCGTCGGACGATAACCACAACAGTGGGGACGGTGAGACGAGTTTGTCCTTCCATTCTCGAGTACATATTATTAAGGTCTCTTGTCAAAAAGATCATCGGTTGAGTGCCGGTTGAATTCATCCGACCGATACAATTCCCCCCGTTAGACACCGATTGTACTGGACTCTGGGGTGAACAATTCACGATGGCTATCAGGTGGAAACGACATCGGACGGGTCAAATCATCTGATACCCAACCGATGATCTTTTTTGACAAGAGGCCTAGTATAATGGTCTTGCCGTGCAAGTTGTTTTGTTGAGACAAACGATTTTCAATGTACGTGCAGTTCACTAGTCATCACCGCCAAGTACACTTTATCGTAGTCGTCACTGACTGGTTTGAATGTGGTTGTGTTCTGGCTGTACTCTGTTCAACATGATTCTATATTCAGTGATCGTCGGCCCCACTCAACGTATGATTATAACACGCCATGCAAAGCCCGAGTCGTGGGCTTAGTGGAGTGAGGAAACACGACGAGGGGAGGGGGATCAAAGCGAGGCAGCGTGGAGGTAGAAACCGAATGAGGCTCTGAAAAAGAGCCGGCAGCCTAACCATTCGGGCAGTGTGGTACTCTGCCCGTCGTCACGCAGAGAAAAAAAAAACACCCGAATGAGTTTCGCACAGAATTCCCTTCGATGACAGTTACTGATGAACGGACAGGAAGCAGATGAGATACCGACGTCATGCGTGTCGGAAAATCGACTCTTAACCCCCCCCCTAAAAAAATACTGGCAATGGTCCTCGGTGTCTTTGCAGGCGAGAAGCGGGGCAGTGTGACCAGCAGCGACAGCGAGTTCTGGGACGATGACGAGGACGGTGGCAAACTTGACATTGTAGCCGTCATTGTCATCAACATACTCTTCTGCGTGACGTCCTTCATCTTCACTGCACTGGACACGTGAGTCACGACGTCAGAAAAGGGTCCTTTCACATGAATAAATGCATAACCCATAGACGGCCAATAGCGAGGCTGCCAATTTAAAACAAAATGTAAGAGCCCCGTGATGCACGTATATTATAGAAAAACCATAGACCTATACGTGCGTGGACGTCGTAGCGTAGCGTCATAGAACCATTGGCATTATTTTAACGCATGCCACACTTTACTCTGCCCATAGGTGGCCGCTAGTCGGATCCCCGATGGCATTACGGGATCCTGACGTCGTTTTTAATATAATTTTATGCTGTCCGTATAGGATATATTATGTCCGGAGGTCCTTTGCTCGTGACATGCATATAACATGGCAAAAAGTTCCAATCCTAGAGTCAGGCAACATTTTTCGACGTTCATTTTGCCGATTTGTTTAGAAAGTTTAGAAAAAACAGAGTTCGTATCGCGTGTGCAGTGCAGTTAAAGCCTACATGTTGTGAGCACATTTTTTATGGTGCCAATGAGACTTGTGTACGTACACACAGTCGTCATTTGCCATTAATTATTGAGATAACTTTCATAACGTGTGTTCGATTAGCAAGAAATGACTGAGCAAGAATGCAGGGATAACCTGGTTTGATACGAGGAAGGAAATCGAACGCACCTTTATTATACTGACTTGATGAATTAGTGATGCACTCGGTACCGTCTCCCATCTTCAATAGTCGCCGTAGCTAACCGAACGCCCTTTTCTCTAGTTACACTAGTTTGGCCACGATTACATTGTGCGCAGTCTTCACTCTTCTAATGTAAGCTTAACTGATCGAACGCTCCTTTACTCTGGTTGTACTATTTTTTTTATTTTTTTTATATTTTTTTTAAGATGACTATTTATTGTCTACCTTGCAGTGTTGGGACGGCTCTCGTGATGGACGAGTACGGGCTGGTCCAGGACTCAGCCATCTTGTTCCAGGGACTTCTCCTCGCCTCCGTCGCCTTCCAGTTCATCATCGTCGTTCTGCTCCTGAAACCGCTGAAAAGGTGAGCGCCCTCTGGAGACAAGCCACGTGTTAGCGGATGCGCAGCGTTTCCCCTCGTGGTCGAGTCTAAAATCCCAGACGGTACATTGGGTTAATTATCTGCTCAAGTATTTTATTGTAACTCGGGATAAGTGAAGTTAGTATTAACGGACAACCCAAGCTAATCTGATCCGATCCTTTCGGATTCAACCCAATCCAATAAAACCAAGTAAAATCCAATACAACCCAAACCAGTCGAGTCCAGTCGAGTCGGCTCAAGTCTAGTCAGTCTGGTTCAGTCCAATCAATACAGCCAAGTCCTTTCGATTCGACTCGACTCAAGTCTAGTCAGTGCAGTTCATTCCCAATCCAGTCGAATACAACCAAATCCGGTCGAGTCGAGTCGACTCAAGTCTACCTCAGTCCAGTTCAGTCCAATCCAATCAAATCCGGTCCAATTCTATACAATCCACACCAATCCGAACCAGTATGAACAATAACGAATTGTTGAATTTTGAGCGGCTTGGGGAAATAGGCCTAAGACCTACGACCTACGACCTTCCCGTCCAGTTTCACCTTTCTATAACTGCCATGTTTTCTTTGGCTGTAGAATCATGAGCGAGCGAGCGATCTTTCTGTTTGGATTCGTCATTGCAACTATTGGTTTGTTCATCATGCTACCCTGGGGAGACAATTACCTCTCAGATATTTCGGCAGCCCAGGATCAAGGTAAGCACAAGTAAAAAAGACAAAAGAAGAAGAAAGAGTTGAAGCTTTTCAATGACTCGGCCGTATTGTTATAGGTTCCGTTTAACTGCAAGGGAAAAGGAGCGATTAGGCCCCAAACCTGCCAGGATAATCGACGTCAATAAATGACCAATGAAATGAAGCTAAAGCCATTCTGACATTCGGATTTTATGAAATGCAGTTTGTCTTCAAAATATTAGAAAACACTGAACTGGTGGACATTGTAGATCAAGTGGGGCCAACATGGGAAATCAGAAACAAAGACGTGCAGTGTACATCGATTTTGTTCCATTCTGTTTCGGATGAAAACAATTCCAATAAAAGATGCAGTTCAATCTCTTGTCATTTTCTTATGCGCTCGGTATTAAGGGAGTAGGCCTACGTTCCCCGCCTCACTAATAATTATGATTTCTCTGAGGCAGGCTGCCTTTAAAAAACAAAACCAAGTCCTGGTATAGTCAAATCGCCAGGCGTCATCTTGTTTCCAATTTGATCATAAAGTAATCGTTTGACATTCGCATACAGTTTCCTTTTTTTTCTTCAAAAGACGAAATCAGACAAAGGTGATATGATGTCGGATCACCAAGTGCTCGTATTACAGATTTTTTCTTACCACTCCTAATAAAACCCCCCAGATCTATTCGACGAATTTCTTGGCGGCGTGAACCCGTGGCCGGCGATCTGCGGCACGAGTGAGTCCGCAGCGGCGCTGTCGGTATCGTCCCGCCGGGCGGGCGCGCCCGAGCCCCCGGTGGGCATCATGAGCGGCCCGGTGGACTCCGGCGCCAGCAACCTGACCTACGGCGTGTGCTGGGAGCTCTACCAGTGGTGCTGCTGGTCGCCGAGGCTCTACATATCGCAGTACCTGATCGGCTTCCTGTTGGCCATGGGCGTGTCGTACGGTTTCTGCTTCATCATGGCGTCCACCATCTACTCCAAGGTGCTCGGCACCAGAAACCAGGTGGGCTCTTTGATTTTTAACTATATATATTAGTTTATAATGACTAAACACAATGCAGCTTTCTGATAATCCTTCTTTTGTCTTCACTCCTCCACACTTCTCTCTTTGATCTTTTCCCATCTTCTCACTAATCCCTATACCCCACTCCTTGCCCTTCCCTTTGATCTCTCCCTACCAGCTTTACTCTTCGTCTTTTGTTTCTCAGCCGTGTCCTATTCACTCTCTTCCCACTTCCTTCGTGTACATGTATCTGTTTTGACCGTGTCACTCTGCCTTTGAGAAAGGTCCTGCTAGAATCACAACGCCAGGCCCACTAAATCTTTATAATCAATTGATTGGCCAAGTGATTTAAGTGTGAAGCGCCTTGAACTATGTAAAACACAATTTGTATTACATGTATTTATTGGAGAAATGACGAAGAAAACTGACTGGACCGGGACTTGAACACGAAATATCTGGTTTTGGTGCGAAAAACCGTGTTCTCGAGTTCACGTCGCGGTCGAGACGAATTTTCGTTGCCATTTTTAGAATTAATTTCAACGATATCCAGTCGGTTGTTTCCTTTACTCGTTTCACCTAAAAAATGGAAAAGCTGCATCCTCACTGTGTGATTCCCAAGCGGGTGTATGTATAGCCAGGTTTACAACAACTGGTTGCTTGCATCTGAATGAAAGTGTGCGATCCCTGGATCTAATTTGTACGCTATTTGTAATCTTGTTTACAATTTAGTTGGCCTGACGTTTCGATCCTAGCAGGACCTTTTTCAAAGGCAGAGAAAGCTCCTGCTAGGATCGAAACGTCAGGCCCAATACATTTTTAAGATTTTCATTTTGGTTATTTTAGTCAGTAAGCAGTTTGCAACAGTTTTGTATATCACTGTAATCTTGATTGTTCAATACTCTTTTGATTGTCTACGATTACATTGAGTTTGGTTCTCTCCGACTGCGTCTCTCTACAGGGCAAGATGATGGGATATTTGACGGCGGCCGGCTCGCTATCGCGTATCGTCGGCCCCATCTTCATGGGCCAGATGTACGGCTCGTTCGGGCCCCGTCTCACCTTCGCCATCATCCTCGCCATGCTCGTCCTCTCCGTCTTCCTGTGCGTGTGGCACTACCCGCGCCTCGTGCCCTTCGGCATGAAGGACCTGTACACGGTGCACCGCTCCGACATGGAGGCCTATCTGGCCGCCGGTCGACAGCAGGGACGGCCGGACGGGATGCAGGGGACGGACGGGGAGGACGGGCCTGTCCCCGGAGACGTCACCAAGCTCTAAGGGACTGGAGAGGGTTTTTGAGGGGGATTGTGTCGATGCTGAAACGAACTGGTTGGGGGCACCGAGCTCTGATGCGACCATATAGATCTATGCAACCCACAGACGGACATCACTTACCAGAAATGACTTCAGGATACCGCACTGCCATTGGGAGACCAGACTAAAATTGGATTTTGTATGCGTATGACTTGACGCGCGTTCAACTTTGTCAATCTAGGGCGGCACCAATCTCTTTTGCTTTTACTATAGCCTAGGTTATATATATGTATGGCTTTCCAAAATGGCGCCTACCATGAGTCCGTCTATAGGTTATGCCTTAGGATGGGACTTAATGCATTGACGTCACCACACAGCCTTCCTAGGCCCTTAATGAGCTGAAGATTACGGGCCATTCATAATAGTGCGCCACACATAAGAGTTTGCCACACCAAGGCCAATCACAATGCGCCCAATCTCTCGACCCTTTCCAGGTGCATCGGGTCGACAGATTTTGCGCATTGTGACTGGCCAACGCGTTGCGAACTCTTGAGGGCGCACTATTGTATATCGCCGTTATTGGACTCGGGATTGGGATCCCGTATAATTTCGGGGCGTCCGTTCTAATGTCGCAGGTCCTCAACAACAACAAAAACAACAACAACAACAAAAACAACACCAACAACAAAAACAACAACAACAGTAGCAACTATAACAACAGTAGCAGCAACAACAACAACAACAACAACAACAACAACAACAACAACAACAACAACAACAACAACAACAACAACAACAACAACAACAACAACAACAACAACAACAACAACAACAACAACAACAACAACAACAGCAACAGCAACAACAACAACAACAACAACAACAACAACAACAACAACAACAACAACAACAACAACAACAACAACAACAACAACAACAACAACAACAACAACAACAACAACAACAACAACAACAACAACAACAACAACAATAACAACATCAACAACAACAACAACAACAACAACAACACTGCTGCATGGTGCCGTAAGCAAGAACTATAAGCTGTTATTGAATCCACATTGTTTGGATGAAAACGCCAGGCTTTCTAACTTCCTAAGATTTCGATTGGATGGCACACATTCTGATCTCGACGTTGTTTCAGATGAAAGACGAAAGATTGAGGATCATGCCGTCCTCGAAATATATAAAAACCAATTAGAAGATATAATTCTGATATTTTTTGTAACCTACCCAGAATTGTACACACAACAATAAACGGAAAAGAATCAAAACAGTGTATTTCATTCCCACATTATTCTATTTCTCTTTATTTTTGGACAAATTTAAGCAACAAGGCCTCCCAATGTACTAAAGTCCATATACAATCAGTTGGATCAGCCCAGAATCAACTCTAAAGTCCAATATTTTTTTAAATACATTGCTGAACATCGAATCGTTCCTCGATAACGATTTTGTTTTAATACTTTTTGGCATTATGGTTATATCAAAAACATAACACGATAACGGTCTGATTATATTCAAAGCCAATTATGTGAACTTTATAACAAATTTGTTTCTGAAATGAATAAACTATTTCAGTTGATACTGTAGATCGCCAGCGGGTACCACAATGGATGGTCTTTGAACTAAGAATCACTTCCAAAATTGAATTATTTCAGCCAATTTACTTCCTAAAAGCGCCTGACCAAAAGCCACATTTCTTTCATCAGGTAAAGCTGAGTCGGATACAGTCTTTGTATCATGTAGCTTCTATCAGTTTCTATATGTAAAGGCACAAGTGGGTAATAGTATATGCTAGGGTTAACCTAAAGACAAAATCTGATATCCTACACAAAATGATAAAGAAGTCTTTTTGGGGGGTAAATAAATTAACCATCGTCTAGCCTACATGCAGCCTTTATAACTTCCATTTCTTCTTATAGCAGAAAGAGATGTAAGTATGTATTAGTTATTCTATAGTATTTACAGTATACATAATGATAAACGATTCAATTGACAAGCATTGTGTATTAACCATCAAAGAGCCGGCAGCCCCCCCCCCGGATTCTGCCCCCTGTTTTGTTTTTAAGCGTCTCGGTGATTTTTCTGTATTCTGAGGCTATGATGACCTTTTCGGCAATCTTCTTCGAATCAGATCTCGAGATCTGAGGGGGGGGGGGGGTTGAATCCGCCCCCGGCTGTGAGATGGTGAAAATAACCCGGCTCTTTGAGGGTTAACATCCATGAATGCATATTATATATTAATATATGCAGGGCCAGGTGATGGTCGGAAAATTGACACTTCTATTCAAAGGATGTCATTTTCGGCCGGAAATATCTGGCTTGAATTCTGATACACTTTACAGCATTTCGAATACGATAACCTGACGTTAACCTTGTTCATCGGAATGCTGTGAAAAAAATGAACGGAAAATGATCGGACCATTAGACAGTTGGATTTGTTTCCCTAAAGCCCCTTCTATGACAAAAAATAAAGTATTGAATATATATTATATTGTGCCTAGTTTAATAGTGAATGGGTTTATATTTTAGTTCATACACGAGAAAGTTAGGTAAATGCTCTGTGTTGATAGACAGCCGCTTCATAAATCAAGGTCAACGGGATGCAGTCCATGAGCCCCAGACTAGTCTCCTACTCGTCTTGTTCTTGGAAGTCACCAGCCTCATTCATGCGCTCATCGGCAATGTCTCCAGACTGATCTTTTGCCTCCGCGTCTTGCACCCTGATGACTACCTCGTATGGGAAGTGGCCGCCTTCATCGGACTCCTCACCGCGTGGGGGCGCTCTCACACGCAGCACCCCGTCGTCTCCGCAAAAGATGGCGGTCATCTTCCTTTTGTCGGCCGACTTGGGGACGAGGCGGCTCTCCACGAAGCACCGTTTGGAGACGATGTCTCCTTGGTGGTGGCCAGTCTCCCGTCTCTCCTTACCGCGTGCCTCCACGATCAGATACCTGCCGGCTACTCGCACGGTGATGCGCTTGCGTTTGTACGGCTTCAGGTCAAAGGTCGCCTCGTAGTCTCCTGGCATGTCGTCATCGCTGCTGTCACTACTGTCGCTACTGTCCATCGCCCACGGATGGGGGAATGCCGTGCGATCGGCGGCCATGCGCGGGTCGTGGAAGCCGCCACGCCCAAAGGCGTCGTGGCCATTCCCACCGCGCCCGAGACCGCACCCTCCGCCGAAGCCGCCACGCCCGAAGGCGCCACGGCCCATCCCGCCACGGCCCATCCCGGCACGGCCCATCCCGCCGCCGAGGCTGCAGGCGCCGCCTCGGCCCAGACCCCAGGGTCCACGTCCGCGCCCTCTCTGGCCGCACCCTCCCCTCCCGCTCATGGTCGGACGGCCGCGGCCGTCCTGGCAACCCATCCCCCCCTGGTCGTTCTCCTCGTCGGAGGAGGGCTCGTCGCAGCAGCACTCCCACGGGTCGGTGTGGTAAGGATGACGTCGGTGCCTGAACCACGGATGAGGAGGAGGGGAAGGAGGAGGATGTCTGGCCGATACTCGTGGGTCGCCTCCTCGAGGGTCAGAAGTCCCGCGTGGGCCCATGAAGTCACGTGAGCCCACGAAGTCAAGTGGGCCCACGAAGTCACTTGGGCCCATGGATCCACGTGGGTCCATGGAGTCACGTGAGCCCATGAAGTCACGTGGGCCCATGAAGCCACGCGGGCACATGGAGTCACGCGGGTCCATGAACCCTCGGTCAAAATGGGGAGGAGGAGGAGGGATGCAGTGTAGGCTATGGTGGCATCGAGACTTGCCGTGCTTAGTCTTGGCTTTGCCGCTCTCGTTAGGTGCCATAATGCACTGAAATGAGATCCAGACAACATTGGTGAGATTATTCAAATGTTATAATTTGGCGCTAATACATTGATGTTACATAAGTAATGCACACAATGTGTTGAAGATGCAGACAGTCTACTGGGAAGGCTTTCAATGAACAAAATTGCAAATCTTAAAATGTCCAGGGTCTGGGGTTTCCATCCTAGCAAGGGCTTTCTCAGTCGGCATTCTTCCTTTTGAGGAAGGTCCTGCTAGATTCGAAATGTCAGGCCCCCTACAATTTACAAATAAAAACAAATATCTAAAGGGGTTTCTGAGTGACACCAGGCAGGAAGGGCACTTCTGCGAGAGATGGCGTGGTTCCGATAAGAATCGGTGAGTGATAAAAATCGACGTTTCCAGCTGGGCTTGCTGCTCGCCAGGAGGAGAATGATGACGTCCAGAGCTTCTTGCTTCTTGATTCTATCCTCACGGCAAAAATTAATTTAGACTGTAGTAATTCTAATCAAATGGAAGTAGACGGATGTTAAGAGCGCTGGTCCGCAAATCCATAGGTCTCAGGTTCAAGTCCCGGTGCAGTCAAATTTTTCTTTGCCAAAACTGATTTACACTTTTTAAAATTAGGAGAGCCTGACGTTTTCTAAAAGATATATATAATTATACTTTTTGTTGATTTAAGTCAGTTAGCAGTTTGAACGATTTTTTCTACTTCGAGAATGATAAAAATAACTTACCAAATCCAATCCACACTCGTCTCGATGGAAGAGAATGAAGAGCACAATTCTGACAATGTCGAACAAAGTTGGTGGAGTGTTACACGAGCCTTGACCGAGGTATCGGGGACTGCAAAGAAGCCAAGTTGTCACACAGGACGAAAGCAAATGAATAGTGACACAGTTTGCGTCCATTATATAGCGCACGCCGGGAACAACGAAACACGGACGTTTAAAACGTTACCCTCACTCCACAATATAACATCATACATTTTTTTAGACCGCAGCCTCATCCCCAGCGCCCTTATCGAATGCGATAATGGCATTGAGACGCGCAGTATGACGGAGGACACGGTATCAGAGGGAAGGTCACGCACAAAGTCCCGTGGCCTTGCGTCACGGGTGACTGGACATTACGCGAACGCTGAGTCAAACGACAAACGCCATCTGAACGTTTCTCGCTGTCAATGCACATGCGCAGTATTTCACAGTGGGCGCAGACCTCTGGGGTAGGCTGAATGCGGTGACTAGGGATCATCCATTATTGTTACCCAAAGGGCAAATCGTAACAATGCATAGAGGGCCTGACGTTCCGATCCTTAAAGCCCCTATACTCAACATTAGTAAGATTGAAAAACAGAAATGTTCACAAATTTACGTGAAACCTCGAACTTAAATATTTCTGCCTAAATTTTTTTATTTTGGGAGAAAAGAGTAAAAGAAATCGCTTACGTCTCACTGAGATCTGAACTATTTTTCGGAACAGTATGGTGTTGAATGCTGCATTTTCGCGAAACAAATGAAGAGGTTTTCACGATTTTCTCGAGACTCGGTCGACGGATTGAGCTGAATTTTTTCATTGGTGTGCTATTTCATGCATATGTTGGATCAGACAACGTATGGATGCTATTCTTTGACCTCGACCAATGTTGTGCAGGGGCTTTAAGCACGATCTTTCTGTCATTGCATAATGAATAAAAAAACAATCAGGCAAATACCCCAACAACCCAACAAACAAACACACAAACAACCAACCAACCAACGAATCAAACATATGGCGGAAATCCATATCAGCGGCATTAAGTTAACCCTTACCGGCATTGAAACCACAATTAACCACACAAGGTTTTTCCTGTGGGAAAATAAGGGCCATGCACCACGACATTCCACAGCGGTTTTTTTGTGGTGACCTGTGATATGTGAGCCTACACCCCTGTGGGCACTGTGGTAAATTGCGGTATACATTGTGTGTCCTGTGCGGGAGGTGCAGCCCTAACCCCAGATGAAAAAAGAAAGAAATATCAGTCCATGTAATTTGAAGGTTCATGTAGGGGGATTGCCAATAAATATCGATGAGCTTGAAATACAAAGCATACAGTACAATAGTCCTGTAGTGTAGAGTTGTGACCCCTACGGATTTTATTCTTCATTTCCCTCTTATCTAACGAGTCCTTTCCTGCCTTCTCCCCCACACCTCGGCCATACGAAAGAATCGAGACAGCACACAGTAGTGACCCAGATGAGATTGAGTTCATGGATCAACTTTCTGATCTGAGTGCCTGTACATAGGCCGTTTACAAGACGAGGGCTTAGGCTCGGGCTCAGGCTTCGTCTCCGTCTGACAAAACCTGAAAATACACGTTGTGGTTTGTTCCCGTATTTGAAGGTTTGTTGGCTTGATAGGTACAGGGTAATCATCAAGAAACTGGGGTGAAACGCCTGTGATATTAACGAGTAAGCTGAATATGACCGAAGCCTAATCCTGAGCCAAAGCCTTCATTTCGAAACCGGCCATAATTATTGTCTTACTCGATGGCAGCAAAGTATATTGTACACTCGTCATGCACACACAAACCGTGATTATTGTTTTCTGATAGATGCAAAGGCTTATAACCCTGAACTGACTTTCCAAAAGGAATCAGTGAATGCTATCCAACGAATCAATAATTCAAGTGCCATGTATCAAACCTGAATTTGAATCTGCCATGCATTGTAACTCAGGTTATTCCTATTTCAGCTTTCTCTTCGTTTGATTATCTGAATATGGTTTGGCAAACTTATTTTACATTCACACACAAACAGCGGGAAGGAAAACCGCCAGGGATAGTATACAAAGTTGATGAGAATCGCGAATATTTTATTGGGCTCAGCCTACATTTTTAAAAAGCAATTCTGCATTTCTGTTTTTTTTAACCTGTCAATGATCTTTCACCTTTCACAACGCACAGGACAGCGCGCAGGAGACCGTTGGACCGTTGTTGAACCCATTGTGCACAATACAGTTTTGAAAGAATGAAAACAAACCTGACGTCAGTTCCAACAGTTTATGGGAAACCGATTTGACATAATTATCTCCGCGCGGGTCTGTGCAGGTTAACGCATAACGTCGTGCTCTATTTATAACACAGACGCCAGATATTGTGGACGGGCGCTCAAAGGGAATTTCCAGAGTGGAAACGCAATCGAGACGTTTACTAGAGTACGCCTTTGCGTCAGCCTTGCTTCGGCGAGTATAGAACACCGCGTGCAACTGTGCACTTATTGACTTGAAAAGCACGGTGCTATATATATATAGTGTTCAGCTCGCAGCAGCGCTGTAGCTTGCAAAGGCCGAGTTTTCAGGGGGAGTTGTAATCGCACCGATTGGCTTTGGACGGGAACCGCAAAGTTGGGTTTAAAGCAATGGCCGCTCATAGGCGACTCCTACCGACAATGCTCATGCGGCAATTCCGCCGGGCGAACACCGAAGCTCTGACGTCGCGCCTGAGTCGCTACTGGGCGGGCATGTTCGGCCGCTTCCTACCGCGGGCGAGCCACCCCGCGCTGACCAAGGCGTGGTGGAGAGGCCCCGATGGGGACCCGGAGGACTTAAGGAAACGGTGGGCCGAGTTTGTCCGGGACATGGAGAGGTCCTTCGACGAAAAGATCAAGGTCTGGGATTATCTGGATCCGGTGGACCGCGACCACCGCGGCGGCCACTCGACCGACTTCAACGTCTCGCTGGATCTCCGGGGCTTCAGGGCGGACCAGATCTCCGTGAGGGTGGCCGGGAGGCGGGTCCGCGTCGAGGCCAGTCGCCGTGAAGACGGGGCCCGGGGCGGCCGGACTCCGGAGCAGAGCTACCGGTACCGACGGGACGTCCGCCTGCCCGCGCGGGTGGAGCCGAGCGCGCTGTCGGCCCGGCTGAACGTCGACGGGACGCTGAATCTCACGGCGGTCCGTCGGGAGGCGAGCGCCGAGAGACCGGTGCCGATCGACGTCGAGGAAGACGGGCCACGAAGCGCCGAGGAGGCGGTCAGAGTGGTCGAGGTAACCCCGGGGAACAAATGCAGACGTGGCGGAAAGTAAGAAGTAACGCGATCCGACCAGTTGCACGGACCGGAGCCACGGACCAATGAATCAATTATTTGAACGAGAACTCTCACACAGTGGCCATTCATGATCCTCGTGGACATCTCCAAAATGATTTCCAGTTTCTAATCAAAAGTTGTACATGGACCATCGACTCTGTCGGTCAGATGATTGACGTTGTCCAATAACCTTCGTATCGAAGCGTAACAATTATCTACAAAACAACCAAGAGTCACCGAGAGCCCTAATTTGTGGAAAGCTTTTGCGCGATTCGTCTTCAAGTTGCAAATAGCGATCACATCTAAATTGTGGGTTCCAGCTTTGTATTTCTCCGCAAAGTGCTTGGCTTTTTTTCGCTGGTGTTTGGCTGCATGAGCAAGTAATAATCCTCATAGTTTCTTTTAAAAAATGTCTTGTTTGAGTGACTGTTAATAACCTATGCTTAAAAATTCAAGAGGAACTCCATGATTGAAATGAAACACCGTGCAAACGACGGGCAACAGGAACTGGACAAACTCGTTAGGCCAACATTTTGCTCTGGTTACATTAGAAATGTTTGTAATTAGTTTTTGACCAATCCGACCCAACACCAACAGCCCGGCTCATAGTGACTAATGATGTTATCTGTTCACATTTTGACTATAACATTAGTACAAAATGGATGTCAAATATTACCCATCATTTGTTCGAACAGTTTAAAAGACAATTGAAGTATTACTGAAACAAAAACATGTACATACATGTATGTAATTCGTCGTGAAGTTACAATGTAAATTTCACCGTTTAGGGGATCGCCCGACACAAGAGGTCACGACTTTGTTAGCCACAACAAACCGTGTTAATTTCATGCACATTTCCCTAACCGGCATTGAAACCACAATTAACCACACATGGTTTTTCCTGTGGGAGGATAAGGGCCATGCACCAGGACATTCCACAATGGGTTTTTTTTGTGGTGACCTGTGGTGTGTGAGCCTACACCCCTGTGGGCACTGTGGTAAATTGCGGTATACAGTGTGTGTCAAAAATCAAAAAGGACTCACAAAGTTTTTCTAAAGAATTGTTGCTGCTTTTGTTTGACCATTAATGCCATCAGTTGATATTCAGACCGACATCGGCCTCAGAGTTGAACGAACATTATTTTCCCGCCCGTTCTATACAGTGCATTGTTGAAAGTTCGTTCCTATTTTCCCTCACAAGAACCAACACTGCACTACATTGACCCCAGTGTGAAAATCCCAAAACCTGTTGTCTTATGACACCAGCCGAACCTGTGTTTAGTCTAGACCCCATCTCTCAAGCTTTCTAGAATTTTCCACCCCAGATATCTCTATCCTAATTTCATGTTCAAAATCAAAGTTATCCGGCTTTTATTTCATCTCATTTTCCTTGTTGGTTTGACTCATTAATTTGTATC
Source organism: Luidia sarsii (assembly GCA_949987565.1). NCBI lineage: Eukaryota > Metazoa > Echinodermata > Asteroidea > Paxillosida > Luidiidae > Luidia > Luidia sarsii. The sequence continues at coordinate 12,855,505 of OX465102.1, read as the reverse complement.
TTTATTTTTATCTCATTGATTTTATTTGTTTAACCAAATTTGTTTCTTTAATTGTTTTTATCATACTCAGTTTTACCAACTCCTTAATTTTATAAATATTGTATTTAATGAGTTTTATCCTAAATCTCTGTTGCCCAATTAGTCAGGAGAGCCCCTCGACAGAAATTTGGGTAATCTGGGTAATTTGGGTAATTTGGGTAATCCTACGGGAGCTTATTGGGTATTGTTAATTGTAATCTGTTATGTTTATTTATCAATGTATTTGTACTATTTGTGATTCATTGTTTGTGATATCCCGGAAGCAAATAATTAAAGATGAATGAATAAATAAATAAATAAATAAATAATAAATATAACCTTTGCTGCATTGACTTCTGTGAGTAGCCCATTGTCGTGCGACCCCAGAGAAGTGGTTTACAAAGGCGATGCTGAATGTTCTCTGCTTCGAGAAATGCTTGTGATTCTTTAATTTATAACGTTTCATCGAATATGGTTCGTGATTATCATTGGCATTCAATATGCCGCTGTGGATAGTCCTGCTACAGGAAGCAAACCGTCATCAGGCCCTGTATCTTCTATTTCCTATTTTGTTATCTTCTATTTTTTTCAGCACTAACTCGGCTGCGATGATAACTGGGACTGTATAATAGAGACGATACGAATTACGATAAGAGCTGCATTTTGATGTCGCGATTTTAATTGTTAGCAAGTGCAGATCGTTTGCAATTCTGCTAGTTTTCTGAACGAATTAGCAATGCTCATAAATGTTACGCCAATGTTGCGAAATGAAAAATTCACACATTTTCAAATTAATATATTAAAAAAAACATTTGTGTCATTCGGAGCTACGTGAATCGTACAATAATCCTTCCATTGCAGTTTATATTTGTGATTAAACAATTCTTTAAAAAAATAATCGAACTAAAAAATACGCTATAACGTCTTGAAATCAATCTGTTATTTTAGTAATTTGGTTGATTGAAATCCATGAATTGATTATATACCAGACCAAGTATGCATCGTAAGTATTGTCAACATGCCTATCAATGTGAGAGTGCCTTTTAGGATGGGGTTTGATTTTGATGGAAGTCAGCAATATTGAGTTCCGGATGGTTCATGTTAAATTCGTGAAGACTAGGTGGACCCGTGGAAGTAATGCGTTTCAACAGACAAGCAAGCACTGACATGTTTTCCTTTTCCTCGATTTTCCACCCAATTCAGTTCATGGCCACACAGGAACGAAAATATTACCGATATTTGAACCCATGTATAAAAGGCCTGTATGGTTGAGTATACCGCAATTCTATGGCCCGAGTCATACAGTCCCAAAACAACTATGTCAGCTGTCTGTGCAGTGCCACTGAGGTGCCATTAAGATACATTATTACGAACCCGGCAAACGAAATCAATACGCCGAGCTATTTACCATAAAGCGTAGACCCACAACTGTCCTTTTTAATGAGGGGTATTTGCTGGCTAATCAACTGATATATTACAGAATAAGTGATGGTAAAGACAACCTGTGGGTTGTTAATACTTATTTTTGGTTTGATATCGGACGAATTTGGGCGTTAAATGCATACATTGCCCTCTTTGGATCAAAGTGGAGGGATGATTCCTAAAACCCTAGTAGAAACTCAGCTTGGACGGCTACATAGTTTGAGGGTGCTTCTTTTAGGGGGTAATTAGAAGAGCAATGCAATCAGCCAAGCAAGAACACACAAATGGCAAGGAATCTGAGATAGGCCTATCTTTCAATATACACGCAGCTATAAGAACTGAGAATGTTTTGGAAGTTTGAAAAAAATGTTCACCTCACTGAAAATGGAGGGCTTTTGTACTGCCTTCTATTGGAACTCGGTTTAGTTGTCTGCACCCTTTCTTTCACTTCAAAATATCCACAGGGATCACTCCGCCGTCCTCATTTGAATTCAAGCAACAATATATGCTGCTATCCGTTTGAAAAGTTGTTGATGTGAGATTCCATCCAAATCAGAATCTAACTTAAACTTGAATCTTGGATGCGCTGTGTGCAGGTTTCCCGTGGTTTTTACAGACGTTATGAGAAATAAAAACAAAATGAATGAGGTGATGATGAGATGGACAAGATGGACAGCGGTTATCCACAAAAACTATTCTCCAAAAATCAACAAAAATGAAATCATTATCGATAGCAATATAAAATACGGATATATATTTTTATTGTATCAGTCAAGTCATAGCATGATGATTTTTTTAACCACAACATTAGAGACATACAAACAAGAGTATAATTCAAAAATATTTATTATCCTTTGACCGCCTAAAATATTCAAATTATCCTCTTTACATCCACACAAAATCACAAATTCAACTTGTACTGCTGATCCTTACTGTGATAAGCATTATGTCAATTAAACATTCCTATATACGCGGTGATCTGCCAAAAAAGTTTGTTTGTGGGGGATTCATGAGATATTTCTAGCTTCAGGCAGCCTTTGAAGAGTACAGAGCTGCCTGAGAGGAGGCTGGATTATAAAGAAACTGCGATCTTTTTGAAACGTCTGAAAAAAGATATCGTGAAAAACAAGTTTCTCTCGCGTACTTTAATGATTAATTTGGGCTACTTGCTTAAATACAGCTAAGCAACTGGCCATTGTAATGATAAAATGATACAATTACTGCGATCTCTTATAATTATTATATTACTTGCAATGTGAGAATCGGTTGCACAACTCAATCACGCCGCGGCTACGAAGATTGAGTCTTTGTGTCAATATTGCAAGGGGCTGGTTTTGAAATTATACGTGTGTCTCAGGCCAATGGTTTTGCGTGGGTCCTGGAAGTAACGTGCGTTTCGTGTGTCAGTTGGGTCCATGAAGCCACTTGTGTTGCGTGGGTCCATGAGGCCACTGGTGTTGCGTGGGTCCATGAGGCCACTGGCGTTGCGTGGGTCCATGAGGCCACTGGTGTTGCGTTGGTCCATGAGGCCACTGGTGTTGCGTGAGTCCATGATGCCACTGGTGTTGCGTGAGTCCATGAGGCCATTTGTGTTGCGTGGGTCCATGAGGCCACTGGTAGTGCGTGGGTCCATGAGGCCACTGGTTTTGCGTGGGTCCATGAGGCCACTGGTTTTGCGTGGGTCCATGAGGCCACTGGCGTTGCGTGAGTCCATGAGGCCACTGGTTCTGCGTGGGTCCATGAGGCCACTGGTGTTGCGTTGGTCCATGAGGCCACTGGTGTTGCGTGAGTCCATGATGCCACTGGTGTTGCGTTGGTCCATGAGGCCACTGGTGTTGCGTGGGTCTATGAGGCCACTGGTGTTGCGTGGGTCCATGAGGCCACTGGTGTTGCGTGAGTCCATGATGCCACTGGTGTTGCGTTGGTCCATGAGGCCACTGGTGTTGCGTGGGTCTATGAGGCCACTGATGTTGCGTTGGCCCATCAGGCCACGTGAGTTCTTGGTGTATAAACGAGGGTCAATGAAGCTGCGTTGGTCCATGAAGTCACGTGAATTATTGGAATCACGTGAGTCCATGCAATCATGCAGCTGGACTCGGATGTCACGTGTGTCAGTGCTACTCCGTGGATCCATGTGGTCACGTGGGTTCTTGATGTCACGCGAGACCATGATGGCGCGTGAGTCCATGAAGTCACGTGGATACTTGGTGTTACCTGGATGCTTTAGGTCACGTGGCTCCCTGATGGTAGACTCGCCGTCATTTGTCTCGTTAAACGCCATTTTGGGCTGGGAATGAGACTTGAGCATACGGAATGACGTAGAAATTTAGATAGCGCTTGTTAGGCATTGAAAGCATTTAGCACAAAGACATTATGCATCAGTGTTAGCATACCACTCAATCCGGAGAATATCTGACTTCCACCCATTTTGGCATGTCTCGACTTAGTCATAGAAATTCCACTATAAGATCGTCACGACTGACATATCCGACAGTGTTTTCCGACTAAAACACACTGGCCGTCACGACTCGCAGTATGCTTTGCGATACGTCTCAAAACCAGTCGCTATGTGGTCGGATCCTATAGAGAGTGTGGTACACTTTCAAAATTGCATTGCATAGAATTTCAGCACGTTAGCATATAGCGGCTTCGTATTTCTGAAAAAAATAAATAAAGTAAGAGTTGTTTCTACTGGCTGAGACACGGATGTATATAGTTTGGCGTCCGCGAATAGTCAAATGCCCCGACCGAAAGAGCTCACATTCAAGGTACTTACTTACAGGTACTTACATTCAAGTTGATGCACTTTGATGAAATAGTTAGAGCAAAAGGGGTACAATTATTCGTAAAACTGTGAATTTGCATCTAACCAATGTCAATTTGTTTCATACAATTATCTGATGTAAGGATGTAAGATGTGAAGTGTGTCTGGCCACAAATAAATTGAAGGGTGGCATGGTTCTACTTATAAAGATAATGACGCCGATATACAAAGCGTCTTATACTTCATTTCTATTTTGTTTCCGACGAGTAACTCTGCGTGTTTAGGATCTGTGTAATACCTATCTATAGCACATCTTGTCATTTAGATCTGACCTCTTTTAATACACCCCTTTCTTTTTAAACGTTTGGAAAACGGTGCTTAAGTATGCGTACTTTGTGCCCAATCGTTGGTTCGTCGGCGTATCACTTGAATACTGATCAGAGGTCGTCGGCCTTATCGAGTCGACCTTGCGATTGTCAAACGTTTTAGTGAAAACGTCTTGGTAACGTTGGCTGGCAGCGGTGGTCGTGAGAAAAGATTGAGGGGTCCAAATAGCCACAATAGACAATGGATCGAGTCCAGTGATTTCAGCGCCGGTCAAGTGCAGAGCGTGACCGCACAGGACTAGCTGTCTATAGAAGCTTCTTTTTTTTATTACACAGTTTGATTATTAGAGCTGATATCTAATTAGAATTGGAAGCTTTAATTTCGCTGTGGGGACAAATGTCCTTTCGCGCAGTGCTGAAATGAAATGAAGACTCGGCACGTGTGTGGTAAAACATTCAGGTCTATTAATTCAGGTCTATAAAGATTCGTAAGTCTCCCTCAAGCTTTTTTATTTTTTATTTATTTTTTTAAACAAAATTCAAGCCCTGGGATATGGGATGGTGCGCGAGGGGGGGGGGGTAGTTTCCCTTAAAGTGGACGATAATGAGGATTCGAAAATATCCACTTGGGAGTGGATTTGCTTGGGTGTCCCAACTGGACATTCACACTTTACACCACAGCTTTTTCAGGAGATGTCTGTGTCCTTGCGAGCCTCCTGCAAGGGGGAGGGGGCTAATCGTGTGAAGCTTGTGGATGGATGAAGCTTGTTAACTCTCATGTCAAAGAGAGAGAAATGACCGTCAAAGGCAACCTTTTTAATGCAAATTCTCCAAAACAAGGCTAAAAGGCCACTGATGGTTAATCAAGGGCTAAGGAAAGAAGGAGATAGAGAGGGACTCGGGTTAGGGTTAGGCTGGAGATAGGATTTGACATTCCTTTTTATTAAAAAGGGCAAGATCGTAGGTTGGGGAAACCACGAAACCAGGAAAGGAATTTCAGATGTATAGGCAGAACGAGAGAAGAAGCTGTTCCGATACCTCTCTGTTTATACACCTTGGGATAGATAGAGTGTAAGGGTGAGATGAGGCAAACAGCCTGGTTGCTCGCTTAAATGCCCTATAGGCAACGTGAATACAATGTTAATTTTTACTGACATCCTTCGTGTGGCTTGTTGAAAGAAAGGCGGAATGTAACGAAATTGCGCATAGCAGCCCGAAGGCTGAATTGAATACAGTTTTCACTGACAAAAATCACCATAGCCATATTTTTAGGAACACACGTACGGTAATGCAAAATATGTTCTGATTTGTACATTTTGGTAGTTGTAGTCGGTATGCTATACGCTTCAACGCCAGCAAGGGCAGAATACCTTCGGTAATGATAATGTGGATAAGTATAGACTAGAGTGATTTATGTCATTCCCATTTCCTCAAATTTATTGTATCGGGTAAACATCTTGATTGGACTTGTCTAGCCTCACATTTTCGTCCTGTCCTGTCCTTTCCTGTCCTGTCGTTGCCAGCCCTGTCTCATGCATGTAATTTCGTGTCAAACCTTAAGTTATTAACTCAAATATTATGTACTTACTTCCCAACAATATTCAAAGGTAACTTTATGTAATGTAAAGTACACAATCCAAGGGGGTCTCCGCCTTACAAGCTCCGCTTCTTGGAGACCTCCTCCACTTCCTGCAAACCCATTATAAAATTCTAATATTCTAGTATTGAACTTTATTTACCGTGTAAGTGGAAATAAAATGAACTGAACTGAACTGAATGGTCCTGCTGGATCAAAACGTTTTGGTCACGGAGCCCAGTAGGCAATTTTTCCCGTTATAAAGGATAACTGCTTTACCAATGCATGTAAAACAGCACAAACCATTATCTAAACGTTTTCAGCACGTTTACAAGATTCCAGCTATTATCTGCCAAATCGGTGACGTTGCAGTGACGTACCTGACCAATCCGCAAAGCGTCTGGGTCGAGGTGAGAGTGCGGGCCACTTAATCTAGCTTTCGTGGTTTTATCATTCAGCAAATAGTGCGGGTCGAGACTGTAGTGTATATAAGTGAGTCCTTCTACTCCTCCTGACTCATTCACTGATCACTGTGTGGCTCGCTGCATCTGAACAATTGCTTTAGAGTTGCTGCTTGAAGGCACCGGCATTCTGACAAAGCTAGGCAGGAAAACTTGTCGTTTATTTCCCTTGCTGCTCTACAAGTCTTCGGAAACGGACCACTCTAGTATACCGGTCACCGTTATGGCCTCCTACTCCAGAATCGTGCCGGCACTCCGGCTGGCGGGCAGCCAGCTCTGCAGGCAGAACCCCAAGGCCTTCGCTGTCCATCGCTACCTCCACGGCCACGGGCTCGCTGGCGTGCTGCAGGCGACCCACTCCCAGCTGAACGAGACGGTGCTGGTCCGCGGCGTCAACACCGAGGCCTGGCGGGGGAAATGGGCGGCGGCCGACGTGACGGGATCTTCGGGCGACCGTCCGGTTGGCGAGGGCAGACCTACCGAGCGTCCGGGAGATGATGGCACACCGACCGACCGACCAGGCGGTGAAGACCGACCTACCGGCCGTCCTGGCGGAGATGGGAGACCGACCGACCGCCCTGCAGGCGAAGACCGACCTACCGGCCGTCCAGGTGGCGATGGTAGACCGACCGAACGTGGAGGCGGCAAGGGCAGACCTGACGATCGTCCCGGTCACCGTGTCCGAGGTGAGGGAACGCCGGGAGGTAGCCAGGACCCAAGGTCCGGGGCTGACGGGGGACGGGCCGGCGATCCGAGGGGTGGTTGCGACCGCGGTGGCAGGGGAGGCGACAGGGCGGAAGGTGGGGCAGGGCGTGGTCGGGATGCCGGAGTGGGTGCTCGCAACTAGCAACGCAGGAACAGATCCTTCAATCCAGACTAAAGAAAACTTTAAACGAGGACTTTAAAGTTAATTTCGAGCGTCATGTTTCCTCTTTAAGCAAATTGACAGCCGTGTGGATTCTTTTCTTAACGAGGTTGGTGAGAAATTATGCATATTAACCATACACAAATCATTTTAAAACCATTTTATATCTATAAGCCACCAATGCTTAATCGTAATGCCCCCAAAAGAAATCAACTGCGTGATTTTGATTGATTTATATCGTTTTACAAAGCCATATTATTACAGATATATTCATTCATAATGTTGTACATATCTTTAATTGTGATCTCCCAATTTCTTGTAATTTTTTTGGAAACTTGACGAAGTGCCCCTGTGCGCTATTAGTTTATGATAGCTAATCCATAGACTACTGCATTGCCCGTAAGAAATTGATGCTCTAATTGTTCAGATTCCATTCTGTATGTCGTAGTATAAAACTGTTTTGCTGAAAGAATGGCTTCAAGTTAATGTATAAATCTGAAAATCTGTTCCATGTACAAAGGAATGCAAAAATTGTTCACTGACGTAATACATTTATACAGATCTCAAAAATTTAGAGGAATAGAGGGTGTGACGTTTTGATCCTATTTAGCAGGAAATTTGAAGTCCTGCTAAAATCCATGTGTCGGTCTTTATAATTTAGAATAATTATTATATAAAGTGGAAGGTTTGCAGTGACACCATGTAACACTTCTCTAAAGGAGTGATGCTCTGAAAAGAGCCGGTAACTCAACGTTTCGGGTATAATACTCTGCCCTTCGCCAGGATACTGCATCGTCGCAAAACGTCCACTTTGTATTTCCTTCAGGTCTTATATAATATTATAGTTATAACAATAATGTCAATGTTTAAAATGATTCACTGTTTTTAGGCCTAAAAGGTCAGAAATACCCTTCGTGTGGCTCGTGACAGTCCCAATCATTAAATTTTCTTGAAATATTTGAAATTTGAAAGATGGCCATTATTTCCATGCTAGTTTTTTCTTGCGTTCGATGTGTTTAGTTGTTTTGGTAAATAAAGAGATCGTACAAATCTTTAAACTGAGACTAATCTCTTGCTCGGGGTCAAGTGGGTGTTTGTTTGATGTTTGATTCGCTTTGTTTATTTTGGTTAGAAACGGCATATTTTGTAGGCATGTTGATATTGCAAGGAAACCTTTGCCAACAATTGGGCTCAAGTTACTTCGTGGAATAATAGTTCAGCGTACACGTCGGCTGTTAACCAATAGACCAATGCCACCATCACGCGACCAAGTGGGTATTCCAGTTAGGTCCCAGGTACAAACTCTGGATTATTCATCATAGATTTCCAGAAAGAAAAGCATTGATCAAACCAACTAATGCAACAACCATTATGCACTTTACAGAAGGGGCAGCTTGATCTGGGGACCGTCGTGTTTGGCGATTGTGGTCGCCTGACCTATTACAGGGCACAAGCGGTCACTGGAAACATTTTGCCGAAGATCGATAGAGGGTGCTCAGTGCTTTGGCAATGGAGTTTCAGTTTTTTCTTCCTCTAAACAACCGTTTAGAAGCCCAGGGTCCAAATCTCATTCCAAATCCATTTCCCCGGATCTTTGATCAATAAAAAAACCAGTTCACAGACTAGAATGTTAGCCAAAATATATCATTTTTTATTAAATACTTCAAAACTAGAGGATGCCACATACAATATACCCTGAACGAATATCTCTCAAAACGCTTGGCGAACATCAGAAATAGTCTTTGCATTAAAAGGTGATGAAATGATTCATTTTGGGCATGCGAGGTGATCTCGATAAAACGACCATACATGCATCTAAATGGTTGTGGATAGAAAGTACGATAATGACTACAGGCATGGTGTGCAAGGGATTTTCACCAGTCAAGTGCCGACTCGGAGTGTTGGAACACAATATAAAATTCAAGTGACAAAATAAAATTTATAACGTAATATAAATAATATATTCCGAAGTGAATGTTGCAACATCGAAAATATCGCGATTTGTTTTTCAGGTCCTGACAAAATATTACATACATGTCAACTGAAATTATGTTTGCGAATTTTGGGGATTTTTTTTAATGTTTTTTTTTTTTTGGGGGGAGCCAAAAGGATTTACCTCAAATGTTTAAACTGTGAATACAAAATGGCGACAATTTTGTATTCACAGTTTAATTCATGAACATCTTAAATATATAATGGGTCAACTTAACTTTCAACTTAAACTGTTGGCAGGTTATTAAACGTATGTTTTCGGATGAAGCAATTTAATATTTTTTTACAATTAATTTTATAGATATATATTTTTTTCTCATTTTACACTTTTTGGCGTTTTGGCGGACAGTAATAGCCATTTAAGAAAATTGTGCATTGTGCCGAGAACTGATTTTTTTTTTTAAAACGATTCACTGTTTATAAGCTATGTGCTTTACCAACATCAAAAGGGTCAGAAAGAAATTCAGTCAGTTACGTTATGGGGTTGGATAAAACTGTTCGGTTTTCCTCAGTAGCTAGGCAACCACCAGCAAGCACGCCATTACGAACATGCAGTTGACAGTGAGAAGCCCGGCGACGCTTGAGGGCGCCCCAGCAGAGGCCGGGGGCAGAAACTCCTCGATGACGACTTCCGGTTCCACTGGTTCGGGTCCGAGACACGAGTAGGTGACTGTGCTGTAGGCCTCTTCCGGTCGCTCGCACTGGCAGTCGAGCGTGGCCTGGTCGAAGGTCGAGCGCTCGGGGCAGCCATTGAATACCATGGCAACAGTGTGACCTGTGGAGTGATGTCAGCAAAGAAACGTACATAACTCATCAAGGAAGCCTTCGAGTTTCAATGAACATTTTTCCGTCTACTTTAAAGTGTGAGCTAACTGACGACAACAGTTTGCTGTCGGGCATTCGAAATGACAGCTTCTCCAGCGGACTAGTCTAGATATTTTAATGAAATAGTGCGGAGTGAACTAGTCTTATGTGAACGATCTTTAAACCCGTTTATCCATGCAAACTACATTGCGCATTATCTAATGCACGCTAACGCCGGTGGGCGCCATGTTAAAACCTCCCTGTGGCTTCTGTAGACAGTTTCAGACAACTCGGAGATCGCGACGTCTTAGGAACAGGGCGCACGTACCCTGCTGCAGGTCGATGTTATCCGCCAGGTCGCGTCTCTGCCTCGGGTGTGCGGAGCCGTACGGTACCAGACCACTGGTCAACGGGTTCGCTCCGCCCAGTCGGGTTGTCAGCATCTTGGGGGCGGAGTCAGCCAGACCACGCCTCCGCCTCCGGCCAATCTTCTGCACCAGTCGGTATACCGTGGTGATGGTGTAGGTCTGCCTCTGTTGCGACAGGGCCGAGTTGACGAAGCCCATGTTGTAGACGTTGTTATTCTGTCGATAGAGGTCGATTCATGGTTGGTTACAGTCGCAGACAGGCTACAGTCCACAGATATGTATATATAAGTTATAGACGGTCAGTAGCGGGCGCCAGACTGAAATGCCATGGAAGCCGCCATCTTAAAATAACTATTGGTGGAAGTAAATATCGCTGCCATGCATGGATGTATACAATTATTTAAAAACGCATACGTGTGTGAGAGTCGCCGTGAGTGGACTTCAAACCATAGGTTGCCAGATACACATTGCAATCATACTGTTACTGGCCAAGGCAGCCCAAATGACCAATGGACCTTTCGTATTGGTCACACTGCACCTCCATCTTGTAGTAAGTAAAAGTTACAAAGGTCCCAATAGATCGTTCGCACCGGCAGCTATCTTTGGGCCTTCTAGTGTTGTCAGTGAATTCAGTGACAATGCAGGTATAAAGAGTGCACTCTTGCCTTTCCAAGAGGAACACAGACTAGGCCCCAAAGATGGCCGCCGGTGCAACCGATCTTTATGCTGTGTACAAAGCACGCATGAAGCGACATGATCCTCGTAAACAAGTTCAGGTGGGAAAACCCGGCTTAGGGTCAGACTCGGGCTTTGTCTCCATTTCTCTCATCCAGAGTATAGGGCATGACAAAATGAGAGGCCTTTGTTTTTTTGAATGTATACTGCGTTTTGAAAGATAATCCAAAGCCCCAACAGCTTGCGTTTTTAAGCCTTTGGATAACAGACGAAGCCCGAGCCGAAGCCCAAGCCAGGTTTGGGAAAACGCAGTGGCTGTTACGGCAGTCGTCCGTGTGGTTCCCTGACTTGATTGTATTTCGTCAGCATTGCAGGCTGGTTGAACCAGTCTATTAGCCGATAGTCTGGGTCCAAGAGCTAAACATCCTGACAAATACTGTGAAGTCGGGGAACCACACGGACGACTGCCGTAACAACAGCCGCTTCGTTGGGAAAAACCGCCCTCTCATGGGATTGTGTGCTTACCGTGTCGTAGGAGTTGGTGGTTAGAGACTGCGCTGAGTTATCGTCCGCGAGATCTGTTGAGTTGTAGTAGGTATCGGGAAGCAGTTCTCCTTGTTCGTCCACATCCAGTGTCTTGACCACGTAGCTGAAGTCGGCGCTGGTGTAGGCCACGTAACGGTTGGACAAGGACGCCCCCAAGCAGCCCTGTCATGAAATAGAGGAAAGGCCGTTGTCGTTGTAACAGTTAATAATCAATTGTTGGCCATGGTTAGAAAGCCCATGGGAATGGACGCTAGCAGCTAGCAAGCGCGGTTTCCATTGATTCTTGTGCAAATGGAAGCCGTTGCCAATGATTCAGCCAATGCACAGCCTTAGGCAATTGTCAGCAATGGCTGAAAGTAACACACAAATAAACGGGAATGGAATATGTGACCCGGCACAGCGACATGAAAAATATCCCACCAAAACACTTTTCGAGTAAACAATGCCTAAAGTCAAAGTATCTTCTCAATTCGATTAAAAATCAATTTTCTTTTCTTTTTTCTTTTTCGGAAGGTTAATGTATTCGAGGAAACTTTGATATCATTTGAAAGCTAATGGTACACTCTTTCACATCATTAGAAAATCTCAAAATCTCAAAAGTGGGGGTTATTCCTCATTATGATGTGCCGGGTCACATATGCGGTTTGGTCAATTAAGACGGCGAGTAGTTTGCATAACTTATACATGTAAACCGTACTGTATGGCGCAACCGTTAACCTCATTTCAAGGCAGTGGCTTTCGACATGGCTTCACGCTAATCATTGGCCATTATCAAAGAATGAAGTCAAACCGATCAGTGCAGGCGCTGTCTTGTTAACCCCACAGAACGCCCCTTCTCTTAGAACATCTGTCTTGCGTCGGATTTCGTGGACCACGAACATAATTATTGACACTAATCTAAATTTTCGGTCGACGCACACACTAACGAGAAGAGTATCAGTCGTACCTCTTCAGTACCGGACCAGTCCGCCCGGCACACCATGAACAAGGTCAAGTCGAGGTCAAAATCCTGCCGTAGAGCCTCCGGGAAGTACCTGAACGAAAACAGAAGGAAGGGAACTAAAAAGTCACTGATTTCACGACACATTTTACAGTGAATTTACGGGGAAAATAATCGCCTCTCAGGTTGACTAAAAAACGTGAACATTTAGGGTGGCAGGCTCCAGCCTTGAGGGATGGCTAATTCAATTACCAGTAGGGACCACCAGCCCCCATAGAGGTACTGTATGGTGTCCTTGTAATTGTCAATCCCAGATACAGTCCTAAATTTCCTCTCGCCATTTACCACCAGGAATGTGGGCTTTGAGACCACTGGTGAAAACACTTTGAAGATGACTTGGCAAACTGTGTGCTTTGAAATAGGGGTGATACACTGAATTTTCTTTTCACGGCTAAATGACATTTTCACCCCATTTTCACGGTTTAGATGTTCATAGTGTCAGGAACATCATCTTTCTATCTTGACTCTGGAACTGAGAGTCGCCGACCTGGACGTCTTATTAAAGGGTCTCTGCAATAAACATTGTATCACTTTAATCCATGCTACAGAGCTGTCTTACAATGTTGCTGACAATTACCTGACGACGATGCTGACCGGTTCCATGTGGTTGACTCCTCGCCGGTCGCCACCGGAGCGGAGATCCTCCCCGTTGTCGCCCGTCATCGAGACCAGCTCCACCCACGGTGCATCCTTGAGGCTGTCCAGCACGTTCACCACCGTCTACAACCCGGGGGGAAATCAACAATACCGACAACTATGAAGTGGTACCAATCGTGCCGTAGCCAACTCGCGGCACAAATTGCCCGCACTGAATCTCAAACACAACTGTTTCGATCCTAGCAGGACCTTTCTCAAAGGCAGAGTGACAAGGACAAAACAGATACATGTACACGAAGGAAGGGGGGAGAGGGTGAATAGGAATATAGTGAATATTCACTCTCTCCCACTTCCTTCGTGTATATACATGCATCTGTTTTGCCCTTGTCACTCTGCCTTTGAGAAAGGTCCTGCTAGGATCGAAACGTCAGGCCCACTTAATTTTAAGATTTACATTTTGGTATTTTTAGTCAGTAAGCAGTTTGTAACATTTTTGTATATCACAACTGGAAGGGAGTGAGGTTTCTATCTAGCAGGATACCTTAGTTTTCCAAAGGCCCTGCTAGGATCAAAACTTAAGCCCTCTAATTTTGATAAAGACCCGAGGAACGGAACTTCAAGCCCTCGATATTTGAGCGAGATCTGGACATTTAGTACGTTCCTCGAGTCTTCAAAACAAAATATTTGAAATAATGAGTTGAATGGCCTAAAAAAGCCCCATTTTCATCTCGAAAGACAAAATAACGCATTTATCTATAATGTCATGCTTTGACAGAGAAATCGGGTGCCTTCACTTTTCTGCCATCTCTTTTTATTTCAGGCTACTCTATTTGAAAAGGTGCTTGCCGGTTAGAATCCAAAATATTAGGGATTGTTTTGGGGTTCGTGCAATCCCACGACGTCACATACGGTCAACCGTGATAGCGCCCTCACCTGTATTGTGACCTCAATGGAAATGAGGAGCTTCTCTCCCGCCAGCTCCGTACAGTCGGATGGATTGGATGCAAGAGGGTCGTTGCACCGATACATGGCGAAGGTAAACTCGAAGGTTCCTGGAAAAGCCAAGGTAACTCCATCAGATACAGCCAAGGTGAATAAACAGCATCTCATTTTCTTTGGAATACAAATTATGGTCAGTGAAAGATAGTCATGAACAGATTTTACAAAATCGTTCATATCCAACATTATTTTCACCTGTTGCATCGATGGGTAGTTCACTGTTCTCAATTTCAACGTCCAAATCTAAAACAAGCTGAAATTCCCACGTCTGTCGACATCGGTCAGTTCTGCAGTTGAGTAAAAAAAGAAAAGAAATACGAACATAACTGCCATGTAATTTGGTCATCAAGCCCAGTGTTAATTAAAGATAATGGAAAACGGCTAACTAAAGCAGTTTGCAAGAAGCAGATTCAACTAATATAGTTATGAGCGTTTGTGAGCAAACAGTACATTTACTGAAAGTGAATATGCCAATCCAATCATCACGGGTTCAAATCCCGGTCCAATTCGCAATTTGTTTCCAGTCAAATTATAAAGTAGGGCAGTTAATGGTTCAATGCTTTCTGATTTGGGAAGGCTGCAATCTAAGGGCCGGATAGCGCAAAATAAATGGTAAAGAGCAATGGTGCACAAAACCAATGGCTTTTGGGTTCAAGTCCCGGTCAGACCAAGCCTATTCTGTGCCATTTTTGTGCTTACTGACTACATGACCAAAATGCATTGATACATTCCTTTTTTGTGAAAGGTCCCGCTTCTGCTAGGACCGAAACGCAATGCTCTCTTCATCTTTACAAGTAAATAAAAAAGCAATGCTGCAAACTGCTCAGTGACCAAAATGACCTGCGATACATAAAATCTCAAAAGATAGAGAGCCTGACGATTCGATCCTAGGAGAAAGGTCCTGCTAGGATCGAAAATGCGGGCCACCGATGACTCACGAGACGTATTGGCACTGCTGCGGTCCATCCGGGTACTGGTAGTCGAGGTCAAGGTTCAGGCTGATGTCGTCGGTCAAATTCCGGGGAGTGTACTTCAGATTGGTGGCGTTGAAGAAGGAGAGCAACTCGTTGTCGGGCGACTCGATGGTGGTGGCGAATTGCATGTCAATGGTGGCTCTCCTCTGGTTGGGGATCGTCTGCGAAGAGGGAAGAATTAAAGTAAATAAAACGGAGTATCAATAAAGCTACAAATGACAGATAATAATCATTTCATTTCTAATAATGCTCGTCACTGTCTTTTATAAAAAAATACTGCAAACTGCTTAATAATTGGAATTATCAAAAATGCAAATTTCAATCTGCAACATTACAATGAATTACGTATTTAAAGATAATAAAAAAAAACTGTTGCAAACTGCTCCCTGACTAAAATGACCTGCAATACACCAATCTCAAATATTAGAGGGCCCGACGTTCCGATCCTGGCAGGATCTCTCCCAAAGGCAAAGACCTTTGCACGTTTGTACTTTGCATGAGACGATACCGTTAAAGCAATTATTTGTTAAAGAAAAACATTGGATTGTAAATATCTATTGATCGTGGTCGAGGTTACCCTCTCTTGCTGCTAACTGAACGCTGCCCTGAACGCGGCGGAACCGGTGACCAATGGGTCTCGAGACGTTGTGGTTACTCACCGGGGTCTCGGGCGGAAAGTATGGGCTGATGATGACGAAGTCCAAGACGGGCTTGACCAGGGCGCTAGAGCTGACCACGAAATTTACAATGACCACCCTGGTCAGTCGGTAGATCAAGTCCACACTGGAAGTCACATACGATATTCCCTGTACAACCGACAAATACATCATTATTAATTGTTATAGATGCCGATATTCACAAATATTCAAAATTCGCAATCCCCGATGGAGAGCAGCCATACACTATCTGGGTACACCCTAGGTATTAATAGATAAATAGGCTGTGCTTTGATAGACAAATAATGCTACCAGCTGATATTCGGATCAACGTAGATCTCTATTATTTCAAGTGAATAAAACTGGTAAAGGAGCGATGGGTGCCTAGCGAAATTCGCCTGTTTCCAAATTAGAGAAGAGGTCGCCCTTGTGCGGTGAAAGTTGATCTTTGTTTCTGTCAACAATACATAGACTTCGACAGCTCGTCAACAACTAAGGTTACCTGATTTTTTTTTCTCAACAAGGTCAAGTGACGTTTTGATCTTATTGTAGGACCTTTATCAATGACAGAAAAAGTCGTGATATTATAGAAACGCCAGGCCCTCTATTTCTTAACATTTTTATTCGCTCATTATGTAAAAAGTAAGCTCTTTCTCATAGGCAAAGACGTATTTGTTTTCTCGAAATATAACGAAACTAGTGCAGGTTTCTAGCTGCCAGATGGCCAGGCAAATATTGTAAATAAGACTTAAGGCTTTGCATGGTGGGTGAATCAATATAGGAAGGTTTGCGGTGACACCATGTATCAGGTCTCTTAAAGGAAGAGGGTTGGTTCTGAAAAGAACCCGAGTGGTAACTCGACGTTTCGACCAGTATGCTCTGGCCGTCATCAGGAGAATGTCTTGGGCTCGGTGGTGGAACTCCTTATGTACCGGTGGTCGCTGAGGCGGGAAGGCGGGAAAGATAATCCTCTGGGGAGGATTATCGTAAGGGGGGGAGGGGGCTTAGGTCACTGAGGTGGGAAGGCGGGAAACCCTAAGGGGGAGACTAGTGGGGGGGGGGACCTATGGGTGCTTACTGGGGTGTGTCAGAAGGTGGTGGGGAGGCTGTGGATATAGGTGATCCGTAAGTCGGCTAGGGAGGGGGGCTTACACTAGTGCGGGCATGGTCTGGGTGACCTGGGATATAGAAGTGTTGTAGTGTTGGTTCATTGGCCCTTTGTTAATTAAACTCGCCTTGGTTCCATCAGCGGGGTCCACGGGTCTCACATTGGTGAAGTAGATGGTGGTGCGAAACTCAATGCTATCCTCCGTGTCGCTGTATTTCCAGATGTTACTCCCGCTCGTGTCGGTGCAGTTGAAAAAGAAACCAAAGTCATCTGTCGGAACCAGATATGAACCAGAAAAATTGATCAGATTTACCATTGCACTCACGAAAAGGTTACGGAGGTTACAATTGTCATTGAAATAACTGAACAAAA
Source organism: Luidia sarsii (assembly GCA_949987565.1). Lineage (NCBI taxonomy): Eukaryota > Metazoa > Echinodermata > Asteroidea > Paxillosida > Luidiidae > Luidia > Luidia sarsii. The sequence continues at coordinate 12,837,982 of OX465102.1, read as the reverse complement.
TATCAGTTCACGGGAAATGCGTAGTTTTTACAATATTTTTTCAATAAATATAATAAAAGAGTCGAATACAATACAATTGAAAATACGATAGAGGAAACTGAAGTGGAATATTTCTGGCAATATTTAGCAATTTGGTACAACATTTTGGCATTTCAGCAGAAAATAAAAATTCGAAAGTGATTCTAGACAAATCTTCATTAATTCTCACTGAGGCTCGCCTACTACAGTTTTAGACCTATCTGAAACCACGCCCAAAATTTAAAAATACATTACGCAGTTTTTGTTCAGAATGGGAATTGCTTTTTGACAACGAGCGCCCTCACTGGACGAATAGCGCCCTCACCGTCAAACGACAAGATGTAATCTCTCCTCTGTATGGGATTACCGCTGCTGTCCAGCTCGGTGAAATTAGTGCCTCGCATGTAGCTTGTGAATAGGCGCTTGTGGACACTGTTTCCGTTGCTTTGATCGTCCAGAAGGGAAACATTTCGTGAACTGCAATGGTCAGCGGGTAGGAAAATAAGGATCAAAAATATAAAATGAAGCAATAAGAAATAACAGACTGTGTGAAGTCGTTGACCGTTCAGATATGTCTTGAAGCAATAGGAATCGGTCTGCGGTGAATCACTGGGTAATCTGTATGATTGAATATTTCGAAACGAGATAGACGCCGAATTCGCAATTTCAAGGCTTAGATTGTACGTGTGTGCACTCATCAGACATAAAAGCCAAGGAAACCAACCAATGGATCTATGGAGAGTTATTGTTTCTTTTGAAAGAAAAAAGGGGACGCCTTTCAGCGCTTGGAGAAATGGGTTCAAACAGTTTAGGAAGATGACTCTCCACTTACACAAAATTTCCGACATCGCTGAAGTAGTAGCCGGTGGCCAGGTTTGCGGGTTTGTAGGGAGCCTCAAACATGACATTGGAGCACTGCCCGGTGTACTCGGGTCGAATGTTGCCGGTCGCCGGGTCCACCGGCGGGTTCTTGTTGGCATCGTACGCCTGGAAGTCCACTATCCAGTACTCGGGCTCGCCTAACGTGTCCTGCAACAATCCAGACGCAGTGTGAACACAGAGGAACGAAAACTCGTTTGCACTTTGTTTTTTGGCATTCGCACCCACTGCGTGCGATCCCCGAACAACCGGAGCACGGCTGCTCTCGAGTAATGGTTGATCATCTGAATGCAAGACAGTGGGGCTGTGACCGGGTTTAGAACAAACTGTTGCTTGCATCTGAATGGAAAGGAGGGGGATGTGATCTTCGGAGATGTACGACTGTAGCAAGTAATTGCTTCGAACTGGCAACCCCACCAAGCAAAAGTTAATTGACTGAATGGGAAGATAGTCCGAGTGTGTGATAGGTGTGGGGATAAAGGGCTGCTGAGTTAAGACAGAGCGCCGAGATGGAGTCCCAGCCCAATCAGTAATTGTCTTCGCTCATTTTGAAATCGAATGCTTTCTGTGGGCACGATATCGCAAACCCAACAACATTACTCTTCACTAAAGGCACCTTGTAACAATGAACAACAAAGAACGTTTTTCATAGAAATTGTAAACGTTGACTATGACGATACACAAGGGCATTCTCTTATCTTTTCGGGTTAGTTCAGAGAACGAACTCTCATAGGTGAAACAATTCTTAATATTATTTCAAGTGGATTGTAAAGCTATTTTACAACTTCTGCCTTTGCTTATATCTCAACCCAAGACGAGCAGAGTATACTGTTCGAAACGTCGAGTTCCTCCGGTTCTTTTCAGAACCACACTTACTCACAAAAGAGAATTTACATGGTGTCTCCGCAAACCTATTTATCCTGATATTCTCACCATGCAAACCTTCAAATCTCATCCATTTTCATAATACAAATGCCCACACTGGGCTCATTATTTCCTAATTAGTGATTGAATTTTGGACCAACCGAAAATAAAAACCACCTCGGTCTACAAACCTACCTCTAAAACGACCTGGAAGTTGGTCATGCTGTCCACTATCTCGAATTCGGCCACGTAGGCTTGACCCATGTCCCTGAACCGGAAGTCCGTCACCTTGTCGGCGATGGTCTCGCCGAAGGCCGCCTGGGCCGCGTGCCAACGGAGAGGCCCCGAGACGAGGACGGCCAGGAGGACAGCTACACTGCCGGCAAAATCCATCCTGAAATGCTGAAAGTAAAAGCAAAAGACCAAAATTTATGAAAATCTATCTGGACATTGATCAACGGGGAGGCGCTGTGATCCAACGGTTCGATTGTTTACATGCAGCGCAGAAAGTTGTTGATCCGAATCCCATTCGGACGAGAAGCTGGACAACTTACTGTCTACACAGCAGCGAATGGGTACCTGGGGTCTCTTCAGAGCTCTTTAAAACCCTGACCTTCCTCAACCCTCCATAATCCCCCAGGATGTGTTGGAGGATTGCGGAGGATTGGGGAAGGTTTATTGAATTTACACTGGAGGATTGATGAAGCATACTACAACGAGATCTTGGAGCAGTGCGGAAGATTGAGGAAGGTTGTCAAATATGCACCGGAGGACTGGGGAGGACTGTGAAGGATGATTGTGGAGGATTGAGGAAGGTCGTCAAATTTACACCGGAGGATTGTGAAGGATTGAGGAGGGTTCCAAGTAAACAGGTTAGGGGTTGAGAGGTGGCAGGGAAAGGAACTTCATGCCGTTTCCTTGTAAAAATAATGATGTGTTTATGTTTAACTAGGCACATCCGCTACGCGATATTGATAGCACAGGGCATCCGTTACCTTTCATACGCACCGAGAGAAAGGAAAGCTATTTATGCACTCGTTCTTAATCTAAATAAAATAAATCAATTTTAATGTTTGGAAAAAAAAATCACAAAATAGCTTCCACCATCGTTCATAGTATATCAATTCCAACGCCAATTTTCCGATCCGATTTCTGTCCCCGTATAGCAGCATAAAATTATTCCCTCAATTCAAATTCCCGCCCATTACTGTCGACGTTTGATCGTGCTCCACCAGCTCTACAAAGTGACGAATTCCATGGATTGAAGCAGGGAGTGAAATTTCCTGGCTAATTTACGGCTTTCGTTTTCGGTGACGGACGGGGTGGAATGCAGAGTGAATAGGAAGGGTTACATAATATATGCTTGAGAATACTTGAGTCTAAAACTCTACTGTAACCTTACGTGACCGACCCGATAACACACACTCGGCCAATTTAATAAAGTGCATGATATCTCGAACGGCTGTTTTTTTTAGCAGCTCTTCAGTTGAAGTTCCATGGACTTCGCCAAAGTCCATGGACGTAAAGAACGTACCAGCATTGCACGAGGCACGGGGCACGGGGCACGGGGCACGGGGCACGGGGCACGGGACACGGGACACGGGGCACGGGGCACGGGGCACGGGACACGGGACACGGGACACGGGACACGGGACACGGGGCACGGGGCACGGGACACGGGACACGGGACACGGGGTACGGTTTTTGAATTATTTTCGTGGCGTTCTGAATCTCAATTTCGTTGAAGGGAGACGTCTTTCGAGGTGGAGTTAAACAAACGACAACCACTTACCGTGTAGCAGAAGGGAACGTGGTTAGCGTGCTCCAAGGTGTGGTCCTGGTGGGGACCAGGGCGACGATGCACGGTAGACCACAACTGGCGATGCTCCCTCCAAGACGGCTGGACACGAAATGCTCTCTTCTCCAACACTGCACGACGACTTGATAAACGCGCTCTCGCCCCCTCCCCCCACCCCGCTATAGCAGGCAGGACCAATCACAGGCGGCTCCTACAGTCACGTGTTCAGTCACCGGCGAAAGGTCGGGAGTTCATGGAATGTCCATGGAATGTTTTGTAAAAAGAAGAGAAAAGCGGGCGCCTTTTTTTCTGAGCTAGACTGGCATTGTTCGTGGAATCGTGGGCCTTCCTGTTGGCATTTTTAAATGAAGCCATTACGCAACAAGAGCGGGTGAGAGCGCTTTGTGGCTCGTGGGCTGCATAGTCCGTCAACTCGTTTCGTCATCTCTACAATAGGAGGAGAAGTCGATTGTTCACCCTCTCGTGCCAGACAATGAACTCGAGAACACTTGGCTGGAAAAAAAGCGGACATCCTTAGCTTTCAGTAACTCTGGTGCAATTATATCGATTTAATATAAGTATTTATATCTGAGGGTTGTAAAGACACATGGAATTCGTGCATTACAGTGGCGTCAGAAGTGACCACGTGAAGATTTATGAAGTTATATTATTTACATTACGCTTAAAACATTTGTGACTATATTATGATTGATACAAATCTTTTGTACACGGATAAAAAAACCTTAAGTTTATAAATTGAAAGAAATTATTCTTAGTAAACGTTTTGAAGAATCCGGGGAAAATGAAACCAACATAGACCTTTTTCAGTTGTACCATATGGTTGTGCGTACACTTTCCGTAAAAAGTGGTTCAACGTGGCGGCCTTTCTTTTGTTTGGTCACGTGGGTGAAAAGGGTCTATAGGGCCCGTTTTGCCGACCTACAATCGTATGATATCAGCCGATAGAGTTTCACGTACGTATTGATTACTCGTTCACAGTTGCAATTTGAATAATTGTCTGGTAACGCGAATGCCTAATTGCATTTACGTATAGCTAAAAACCCCCATAAAGGTACCACAGAATCCGAGACACGTCCATTTGTAACAGAACCGCTGCCTCAAATACCGAATGACGTCCGCTAACTTGTGGGCGATATGACGCCGTAGCCACATTGTTCCCGTAGGTGATATTTTGTCCGTACCTCAAAATTATTCGCTATGGACCGATATGTTTGTGCACAAAGTATGAAGAACTGAGTTTCAGGTCACTCAGATTGTTCACGTACGTTTCATTCGTTGCGCAGAAAACCTTATTGGCTGTGCAGAAAGTATATCCCTAGCTTTAACATCAACTGGTATAGCCCCCACCCCGTGAACAAACATAGGGGCCCATAGCAAATACGTGGTATGGAAACAATCGCTTCCGGTAGTGTCTTGCAGTCTAGGTACCAGACCATTCTCTGATGCGATTTGCCAGTGGTGCATTCAGTCCACGGACTACATGTGCATACTTTGAATTGACATTTACATTTCAAAAATGGCCTAAGATTTTCTTAAAACCTTCAACGTAGCACTGAGCAAGGACGATTGAAACTTGAGTATAGGACAAAAGAGGGCGCACTATACCCAGCAGGCTGAATTTAGCTCTCCACATGTTGTGCTCTTGTGATATTTCAAAACATTTCAAAACATTCCAACTCGAAAATTCCTCGACAGTTGTCAGTAACAATATTTGTTAAAGTTTTTTGTGGTGGTAACAATCCAAACAATTCTGAAATTATTATAATAATACAAATATTAAAATAATCTGACGATACAGCAGCAAATACTAAAATAGAATAATAAAATAACGGAACATTTTTCAGATATTTTACATATACTTACGTGCTAATATATCATTATCCTAAAATCCTTCAAAGTGCCAATAGATGTATAAAGATAGACAATAGGAAACGTACTTTAAGTACTATTTTTCAAACTGGACTTTTAGATACAATCTTCTGTCAATTTAAACAGACAACAAAAAGGGTGCACAAAGATAAATTCACAGATACAAAATAACAAAAACGCGCGTAAATGTGCTCTCTTAAAGAGATAGAGTAACGAAAAATGGCAGTTTTGATTTTCTTTAAAGCGTAACTTCGCGAAACAGTGGCGCTAATATTATGTAATGGCAGATATAAAGACGCATGCGTGGACTTTACAAAGTCTCTCCAGTCGTTTGTTTCGGAAATGGCTGTACTTGAAAAGCGCCATCAAAGTTCAATCGTCGACGTAGTCATAGGCCGTTTTCGAAATGAAGGCTTAGGCTCGGGCTTGGGTTTCGGTCATATTGAACTTACTCGTTGTAATATCAGAGACATCTAAAAACAAACGTTTAGCCCCAGTATCTTGGGGAATACCCTTTACCTATCAAGTCACCAAAACTTCAAATGCGGAAACAAGCCTGAGCCCGAGCCTAAGCCTTCATTTCGAAAACGGCCATACAAGACTATGGCAGTAAAAGTGTCTCCCTCACAAGATTCGTTGATCGAATACCTAAAGTGTAGACTACTTGGGTGTTTACTACTAAAATGTTGGTTAAACCATGATGTACTTTAATAATACCAAGTTTGGGCTTAAAGTTAATTAATTCTTATCCAGTGAAGGATACGAACCTGGGTTTTAACTCATATCAGTCAAATAGTACACTGATTTATCCCAGATTTGTTTTTATCACTATATACATAAACAAAATACGGCTTGCCGCGCGTTATCTGTACAAAGTAAGCGTCTCTTTTGAGGAGTGTGGGGCTCTGAAAAGAGCCGGTATTAAACTCCATGTTACATATGATGTCACCACAGAAGATGGGTTACATGGTGTCACCACAGAGGATGGGTTACATGGTGTCACCACAGAGGATGGGTTACATGGTGTCACCACAGAAGATGGGTTACATGGTGTCACCACAGAAGATGGGTTACATGGTGTCACCACAGAGGATGGGTTACATGGTGTCACCACAGAAGATGGGTTACATGGTGTCACCACAGAGGATGGGTTACATGGTGTCACCACAGAGGATGGGTTACATGGTGTCACCACAGAAGATGGGTTACATAGTGTCACCACAGAGGATGGGTTACATGGTGTCACCACAGAGGATGGGTTACATGGTGTCACCACAGAGGATGGGTTACATAGTGTCACCACAGAGGATGGGTTACATAGTGTCACCACAGAGGATGGGTTACATGGTGTCACCACAGAGGATGGGTTACATGGTGTCACCACAGAAGATGGGTGACATGGTGTCACCACAGAAGATGGGTTACATGGTGTCACCACAGAGGATGGGTTACATGGTGTCACCACAGAGGATGGGTTACATGGTGTCACCACAGAGGATGGGTTACATGGTGTCACCACAGAAGATGGGTTACATGGTGTCACCACAGAGGATGGGTTACATGGTGTCACCAGAAAAGATGGGTTACATGGTGTCACCGCATAACTTCCACTAGGTTCTTCCACCATGCAAAACCTCCACGTCTTATCAAGCGCCGTCTCCATGTGTTTGTGCACAATCCCTTTTCTGGCGCCGACTGTTTGAACTCTGCGCTCTCCCCAAGCCCCTGATTTGAGCGATTCCCTTTATAGGCCAGCCTCTCCGTGCAGGCCCTCACGGCCAATTCAATTTCAATCCATTTTGAATTCTGATAACTTCGCTCATAACTTTTATTCTTAAAATTTAGGCGGACCTGACGTTTCGATCCTAGCAGGACCTTTCTCAAAGGCAGAGTGACAAGGACAAAACGGATACAGATACCTTTGTCCTTGTCACTTTGCCTTCGAGAAATGTCCTGCTGGGTACGAAACGTCAGGCCCACTAAATTTTGAGATTTGCATTTTGGTAATTTTAGTCAGTAACTAGTTTGCAACATGTCTGTGTATTACTTATTTTATTATGTGCAAGTTGCATTTAGGACGGGCAATGAATGAATGTACACGTAGAAGTCTAAGTAGAAGAATAATGTCTTTCCAATTTACAGTACATCATTTGCATATCTAGCTGTAATTTGGATATCAAGTTAAGATAGCTCGTCCACACGGGTGAAGCATTTTGTTGTAGCATCCATTCCTGCTGGGTTTTAGCTATAGCAACGATTTCTCTCACATTGAAATTACGTGCATTCATGCACAGATTCCTGGTGGGTTTTAGCTATAGCAACGATTACTCTCACATTGAAATTACGTGCATTCATGCACAGCAGACACAGGTTTGTTGACATGCTATGGACATCAGTTACAATATGCATTTTGAGTCTCCATTTCGCCGAACTTCTGGTATGTTAGAACCATGGAGGTAATTCTACTTCTACCTCCATGGTTAGAACGATTTGGATATTGTAATACTGTGTCCGACCTTGGCCCATGTTTGATAGGCTATAATGACCAATGTGGCGTCAAGCCGTCCCGAATGGTCCCCATTCAGTAGAACGCTCTAGTGCCAGTGCTCAGTGGGCCGACACTTGCAACACGTTGCTGCAAACTAACATGCAGCAACGAGTCGAGTCAAGGATCAGGACAGGCCCTGTGCTGACTGTAGGCTGGCTATACAGATGTGCAGTCTCTTCAGGATAAGTTTGCAACTATTTGAAAGAAGTTGCGTCCTTTAAATTACCCAGGAACTCACATCAGCTTTGAAAAACCAAACTTAGCGAAAATAAAAGGCGTGGACGTTAACCATTCCCTCAGTGAGTCACCGATTGCAAGTGCAGCTTTCATCGATGGAACGCCATTGCGAAGTCTACTCAAGGGTATCTAGCGCTTTACGTATACTGTACCTATATGCGGTGAGCTTTTTTTTTTGGAGATACGAAGTGCTTTGAGAAAGGCACAATATTATTTCCATTACAAAGGAAACCAGGCTGGATTTGGTCAGATGAGGCTGTGTAGGGAGTTTCATGAATGGCGATGACCGTGAACAGAAATGTTGGTGAGAATGGGGTTGCGTTTTATAACGACAAAGGACTGTGCTCTTGATTTAGATCACCAAGTTCCAATTATCGGTATGTCAGCAGTTTTATCTGCTGAATTCCCACCGGAAAAAACGAGAGTAAGGCGCAATCCCGCGAGATTAAGGCGTACACTTCTCAACGTTTATGTGCTGTGCTCTTGTGGTGGGTAAAATGCATAAATAATAATCCATTAAAAAAAAATAACACACACAAATCCCCAATAGTTATCTGCCGCGATACACAAATCATTTTATCCTCACCGCTTAGATTGTCAACACTTGGTGGTGCTGTTCAAGCGCAGCAGCTGCAAGCAGCCTAGCGCAGACCCAGGACCTTTTCGAAAACTTGACTTGGGCTCTTGGCCCAGGCTTCTTTCTCGTCATCTATCAGCATATTGTTCATATTCACCGCGGAATAGAGCATTTGTTTCAAAGGTATACTAGCCCCCCTTTTTACCTAGCGATGTACGTCGGAAATGAATCCGGCGCCTCAGCCAGAGCCTCAGCTAGAGCCAGAGCCTGAGCCACGGTCTCAAAAAGGCCCACAGACGGGCGGCGCCTATTGAAATCAATGAAACCGTTAATGTGCCGTGCTAAACCCGACTAAAGTGCATTTTGTGTACACATGGCCATGGTGCAGTGACGTGCGCTCAAGTTTGCCCGTGGTTTATGCCGCCAATCCGCGGCGGCGGCGACCGCTGTCGGTCATCTATAGCTTATCTATGTCGGTGTTCCAGATCCAGTGCGTTAGCTTTGGGCGCCAAGTGGTGGCTCCCTTCGATTGAATGCACTTTTACGACTGAAGAAATGGAAGGGTCGAAACACGATGGGCCTTTCAGACGGTGCTGCACTCTCTGTTTTCGACCACCGGCGAGGAGTTGCTATCGTAGGACTGCTTGTGAACCGACGAGTACTCAGTCGGGGGCTCCGTGGACGATCCAATCCTTCCTGTAAAAAAGGCAGGCGAAAGTCAGCCGAGCAGTCGGGACACCAGTTCGATCAACAGGCGACATAAGCAAAATGAGGAAATTGCACCGCTGAGATACAGCATTGCTGGTTCTGTGCTCTAACAGGAGCGGGACATATTTTCCTTAGAATTAGGGCAAATCTGACTTAAAAACAGGATTGACAAAACACCCACTCACAGATGTCAAATGCTTGTGACAGGTTCTAGGATCTTCCCCAACTGCTGTCGAGGGCATGACGTGCCGACAGCAACATGCGGGGCTTTTCTCAAGGACAGTTGTGGCTACTGAGAGAGTTGTAGCACCCAAAAATTAGCAGTCGGCCTGCATTCAATTCCTGGACAATGTGCTAAAGAGTGATTGGTCAGTTGTTATACAGCATTCCTCTCATTTTCCCTGGAACACTATGATACCAATCCAAAGAATTTACGGTGGTGAACCATTTGGGGCATTTGATATGGGAGAGTGCTTGAATAGAGTCCCGATAAAGTTTGATCCCTGCGAATCATGGAGCTTTTATGCTGATCGAAAGGCACAGACCCGGTAATTTCTCGTTCCTTTTTCACAGGAATTGAAATTGATAGACTGATGTCCTCTGTGCCCTAAACCCGATTTTTTTTTTTTTTAAATTAAAACATGGATGGGTGCCATTGTGTAAATCAGCAGCTTTGTAAGTCAGTTTGTACACAGTCTATGGCAGTTGCCCTGGGACCTGCTGGGATTCGTTTCCTGGCTCGGGGTGAACCCTGATTCTAAAAGTGACTAAAATAGGATGCTCAGCATGAACTGGGGTAGGAATTAACGGAAGGTTTTTGCATTTGGCAGTAATAATTTTTTTTTTTAGATGAAGCATTTACCAGAAAGACCTTCGAAAGTTAACGGATTTCGTGCCTCATAGGGGCTTACTGATTTTGTTCCAAAATCATCTAATAAATCTGAAAAAGGGCTAAAACTTTCGATCCCTGCAGGATTTTTTCTCTTTGAGAAGGATAGAATTGTCAGTGTCTCTTATTTTTTGAGATACCGGCGAAAGTTCGGAACAATATCAAAACTAACAGGTGAATAAGCAGTTTGCGATAAAATCTTTAACACACGTTCAAACCCTGCTCGATGTAATAAGCGCTGAGTGCTCAGTGCTTTGTCCGATGCACGATGACAAAAAGAGGCAGCTCGGGTGTGATTCCAACACATGACTTCTACGTTTGGAGAAATCAGACGTCTGAACCACTGGACCACCGAGCAGGTGATGGATTCGAATAATTTGTAGCGGCGGGTACAGCGTTGCATCATAGATAATAACATGACGCGTTTGCATCGAGGAGAATGTAATAATAACGTTATAGACACTGAGTATTCGTGATTGTTATAAAAAATGTTAATGTTTAACTTCTATAACATGATTATGTGGACGTGTATTTGTGACCTGGCACAACGACATGAGGAATATCCCACCAAAACACTTTTCGAGTAAACAACGCCTGAAGTTAAAGTATCTTCACAATACGATTAAAACTATTTTTCTTTTGTATTTTAGGAAATTAGAGGATATTATATCCAAAGGATTTTTCAGAAATCCGTCTCTAAATGTTGAAAAAAGCAGCATTGCCGTTGCCAAGGGGTTTTCATTTCTGTAACACTTTATTTAGCGCGTACGTGCGCTACACTCACTGACTGAGCTCCGCGTTCGGACCGCAAACTTCAAGGCTGTTTTTCTCGAAAAGTGTTTTCCGTTACTCGGCTTCGCCTTGGCATCTTTCTCGCGCTGTAACTTCGGAAATCTTTACTGAACGGAAATAATTTTGACATCGTTTGAAAGCCAATGGTATACTCTTTCACATCATTAGAAAATCTCAAAATCTTCAAGGCTGTTTTTCTCGAAAAGTGTTTTCCGTTACTCGGCTTCGCCTCGGCATCTTTCTCGCGCTGTAACTTCGGAAATCGTTACTGAACGGAAATAATTTTGACATCGTTTGAAAGCCAATGGTATACTCTTTTACATCATTAGGGGGGTATTCCTCATTATGCTGTGCCGGGTCACATTTGGTGTCGGCGTAAGGACAGACCTCTCATCAGGCTGAATTCGTTCTTGGAGCCGAGACTGCCGCTGCCTGATTTGCCCTGGCGGCGCTTGATGTGCTTGTGGAACCACTGGGTGAAGGAAGTCGTGCTGAGCGTGTACAGGATCGGATTGAGGGCGCTGTTTATCGGCAGCACGAAGATGACGATCCAGCCGTACAGGGTCGCTACCATTTTGGAGGAAGAAAAGACAAGTATGTCACATTTTCTGCCATGTTGTCGATCCCCACTCGAGTCTTCGATTGATCTAGCTATCTCCTTTTGAATTCGAGTTATTTTTTTTTCTCTTGTCTCTATCTAGATGGCATGATTTGATGGGACACGTTGTTCCTCGTCAGAGCACTGAGCAAGGTTCTTAGTGTGAGGCAGCATGTGAACATTATAGTTATAAACCGAGTGTATAAGCCAGGCTCTCCGTGCATGGCGTATTGACCCAGGAGCCACCGTGGTAAATCATTATTAGGCCTATTTGCAAAGGCGGCAGTAACACACCGTTGGAAAGAAACCCAAGTAATATGAATGTGAACTATATCAGACATGAAGGGTGACAAAAACATAGACACAGTACCTGGAATCTCGTAACCGCACAGCGAGAGTATTTTTAAGATGGCAATTGGCAGCCAGCAGAGGGCGTCTGTCAAGACAACGAAGAAGAACCTCTTGGCGTAGTTCAAGTCACCTCTGCGTCCGATGTGAGTGGCTGCCTTCCTTGTCTGTTGAATGCTGATGAACATACCTGCGTGAAGTGCCGAATGAGGACAGTATAGGAACCGTATGCGGGAGATTTCACCAGACTCAACTCCCTACTTATATTAGTGATCGTGTACAAAAATAATGGAGGACACACGACACTGATATTATTATATCCATTGATAACTCTGCGGCTTGACAAAATGGAGGCTTGTAATCGGAATCATGGTTCAGTTGCTTGTCTTCGATATGTAAGAGTCACGGGAAAGGACAAGCATCTTGGTGACAACCATACACTGAACAGTACCGCGAAAACTTTCACATTCAGCAACAAACCACATTTTTTTTTTTTTTTTGGGGGGGGGTCATGTTTTGACTGATGGAAACGAAGCCCGAGTCTGGAGATAACGATCACAGTCCGTGGTTACATGCTTCTGACTGGTGCCCCAAACCTGGCAAAGAAAGTTGACTTTTTTGGAAGCCCAACGTCTTAGTGCTGAACAGATTGACTTGCCTCGAACAAAGACCACAGTAGCATTCCTGAGGTAACAAGTAGTCTATCGTTGCTAGGAAAGCTTACGCACTATTTCCAACTGTCTTGAAGCGCTATCCTAGTGTGTTATCGAGGTGGACAATTTGCGGTGACACCATGCAGGTCATCTCTTTTGGGACCGAGTGTGGCTGACACAAGAGCCGATAAATTTGACAAGAGCCAGTTAACGGCTCTTTCCAGGGCAACACTCCGTCTCAAAAGATAGGACCTTTATAGTTACGTGGTGCAACCGCAAACGTTCTACTTCGTACTTTCGCAATGAAAACCTTATCTGAAAAATCTTATCTGAGTTGAAAGGTTGGCAAATAAAACTTTGACTGGACCCGGACTCGAGCCCAAGGCTCTGGATTAACGTACCAGTGCTCTTCCATCTGAGCTATCCAGTCCTTAGATGGCGAACTTCCCTTATAGTCAGCCCACTCTGCAGGGATGGGGGCGCCAGTCAGAAGCAATTCAACCCATTAATTTGCCGTATATCTCCGGGGATCACACCTCCGCTTTCATTCAGAGGCAAACAACCAATTGTTGTAAAACTGGCTAGAGAAGCTCGGTAATCACACAAAGTGGATGCAGCTTTTTTTTTTTTCAATTCAAAGCAAACAAACAAAGGAAAACTGACTGGTAACTTTTTGAACAATTTGAAGAAAATTAAAATCACCACGAAAACTTTGACTGCCCCGGGACTGGCTCCGTAAAGTCAAGTCTCCCTGTTCAGTCAAGATTTTTTCTTGCCAATTTTTAAAAATTGTTCAAACAAGTTTCCATTTTTTTATTTTTTTGTGGGAGGGGGGTCTTATTAGTCTAAGTTGTTAACTTTTACTAGTTCGACCAACACGGCTATCTTTATACAGTTTCGGTATCTTTGACACGAATGCCACACAGACGTCCCGACTCACCGGTGTACGACACGGCGATGGCAGCAAAGCAGCTCGCGTTGAGCCCCAGGAATATGAAGGACGAGTACTCCCAGCCGTTGAGCCAGGGGTCGTGGATGTGGAGCGGGAAGCAGACGCCGTTGCTGCCGTAGAAGTTGACGAAGTAGCCGCTGCTGGTCAGCGGTACCCAGGCCACCATGGCGCCCAAGAACCAGATGAAGCTCATGACCACGGTGGCCTCCTTGGAGGTCAGCCTGCCGGTCGAAAAGAAACCAGTCCTCATCGGATGAAGTTCCATTTTCATTTCATTGCACTTGATATGAATGCGGAAGGCCAGGGCCCAATTTCATAATAATAATAATAATAATAATGGACATTTCTAGAGCGCCAGAATCCGTCTGCAAAGACGCTCAAGGCGCTTAACAACATCATACAGAATCAAAGAAAAGACTACATATACAATTAATTGGGAAAACTATGATCGAACAATATATGTTTTGAGAGAGGATTTGAAATCCGATATGGAGGACATACTACTGAGACTTCCTGAGAAAGAACATTCCACAGGGTAGCATGGGAGAAAGCCCGCTCACCCCATAAATTATGGACGTGTGGGACTGCAAGCAGATAAGTATCCGATGATCTGAGACATCTACCGAGTTTGTAATACTTTAGAGCCGCTTAAGCGTGAAAATCTGCTAAGCAGGAAAAGTCTTCCTCGTGTAAGCAGGATTACAATCTGCACTGCGATGCAATGCCAATTGCTTTTGACTTGTATTCCACTCTTTTTTGCTTAGCATGAAACACCAGTGAAGTTTGGGTTGGAATGGGGATCCTGTGGCTCATGTTTTTGCGCTTAGGCACATTTTGGCGTTCAAGCGGCTCTATGAAATTGGCCCCTGACGTTTCAATCCTATAGCAGGCCATTACTCAATTAATGCAGACTGACAGGGACAAAAACGGCGAGGAAGGGGTGGGTGGGTTTGTCACTGGGACACAGATGGCAGAAAATGGACAAAGAGGAAGACTTGCTGATATACTAGAGAGACATCAAAGGGAAGGACCGGGGTAGGAAAGAGATTAGAGTGGGGAAAATCAGAGGAAATCGATCAAAGAGAAGAAGTGGGGGAGTGAATACAAATGAACGAGGATATTGTTAAATATTGAAGTGGTATGTCATTCCCCTTCAGTGGTTTGATAGTGCATTTGATTCCATTCAGTTTTTCTCAGGCATTTTGTTTTGCCGATTCTAACTGTTGTTTTTTTCAAAGAATGTCTGCCTATGTCAAAGGTCTTGCTAGGATTGAAAAGCCAAGACCCTACATTTTGGGGATTAGCATATTCACTATTCAAGTCAGCAAGCAATTAGTAACACTTAATTTGTACATCACCTCAGTAAGATTTGATTTCGGTAATGAATAGATAGTCGATCCCGATCTAATAAAATCTTTTGCGATTTGAACAAACACCCCGTGGCAATACCAGGGATTCCAAACAGTGCGCCCTCAAGAGTTTTGCAACGCGTTCGCCCATCACAATGCGCGTTATCGGAAAATGGTCGACAGACTCCGCGCATTGTGATGGGCCAACACGTTGCAAACTCTTGAGGGCTCACTTTATTGTGAATCGCCCGTATGTAAACAATTGCACGCACTTTTCTGCGCCACAGGTTTACAGGTGCAAGAGAAGGCATACCGATGGAGGCGGTAGGGGTAGACGATGCAGATGAATCTCTCCAGGGAGATGAAGGTCAGCATGAAGACGGACACCTCGCTGGAGAACATGGCCAGGAAACCGGCGAACTTGCAGGTAGCGCTCTGCATCCAGTCCAGGGCGTGCGTGTTGTACGAGTTGCGGAACCTGTTGTCATGGTAGCCGATGATGAACAGGTAGATTGACATGCAGAAGTCCGCGGCTGGAGAACGAGGTTGAAGAAGAGAGAGGGAGAGGGGAGAGGGGGAGAGGGGAGAGGGGAGATGGGAGAGGAGAGGGAGAGGAGAGGGGAGAGGGGAGAGGGGAGAGGGGAGAGGGGAGAGGGGAGAGGGGAGAGGGGAGAGGGGAGAGGGGAGAGTGGAGAGGGGAGAGGGGAGAGGGGAGAGGGGAGAGGGGAGAGGGGAAAGGGGAGAGGGGAGAGGGGAGAGGGGAGAGGGGAGAGGGGAGAGGGGAGAGGGAAAGATGAGAGGAGAGAGAGTGGATAGTGGAGAGGGGAGTGGGGAGAGGGGAGAGGGGAGATGGGAGAGGGGAGAGAGGAGAGGGGAGAGGGGAGAGGGGAGAGGGGAGAGGGGAGAGGGGAGAGGGGAGAGGGGAGAGGGGAGAGGGGAGAGGGGAGAGGGAAGAGGGGAGAGGGGAGAGGGGAGAGGGGAGAGGGGAGAGGGGAGAGGGAAAGAGGAGAGGAGAGAGAGAGTGGATAGTGGAGAGGGGAGTGGGGAGAGGGGAGAGGGAAAAAGGAGAGGAGAGAGAGAGAGTGGAGAGGGGAGAGGGGAGTGGGTAGAGGGGGAGAGGGGAAGGGGAGAGGGGAGAGAAAGAGTGGAGAGAGGAGAGGGGAGAGGAGAGAAGGGAAGGGGAGAGAGGAGAGAGAGAGGAGAGAGAGGGGGAGATGAGAGAGGAGAGAGGGGAGAGGGGGAGAGGGGTGACGGGAGAGGGGAGAGAGGAGAGGGAAGAGGGGAGAGGGGGAGAGGGGAGAGGGAGATGGGGAAGGGGAGAGGAGAGATGGGAGAGAGAGTGGAGAAGGGAGAGGGGAGCGGGTAGAGGGGGAGAGGGGAATGGGGAGGGGAGAGAAAGAGGGGAGAAGGGAGAGGGGAGAGGAGAGAAGGTAAGGGGAGAGAGGAGAAAAAGAGGGAAGAGGGGAGAGGGGAGAGGAGAGAGGGGAGAGGGGAGTGGAGAGGGGTGACGGGAGAGGGGAGAGAGGAGAGGGAAGAAGGGAGAGGGGAGAGGGGAGAGGGGAGAGGGGAGAAAGGAGTGGGGAGAGGGAAGAGGGGTGACGGGAGAGGGGAGATAGGAGAGGGGAGAGTGCAAGGGGAGATGGGAGGGAGGGGAGGGAGAGGGACAGGGGAGAAGGAGTTGGAGGGGAGGGAGAAGGAGAAGGGGAGGGTCAGTGATGCATTGCAGCGGAACATTGTCACGATCCATTTATCATATGCCGTAAGTGTAAACATCTCCAGGCATCTCTCTGTGCAGCCAACCTTTTCAATGTCCCCGTCTAGGCCTATGCACTGCAGAAACCGGGCACAATTTCCACGTCCAAAAAGGGGCCTCATACCATTTGCGCGTTCAATTATCATTCTTGCCGATTCCCCTGTCGGCTATATAGCCCACAACCTATTCCCAATTAGCCCGTGTGACTTCAATCTGTCAATTTCCGCTCAGGCTTCATATCGCACTATAATTATACATCTCAAGAGAAAATGAACAAATGTGACCCGGCACAGCGACATGAGGAATATCCCACCAAAACAATTTTCGAGTTAACAACGCCTGAAGTCAAAGCATCTTCTCGATTCGAAAAAAAAAATTGTATTTGAAGTTTATGTATTGGAGGATATTATGTCCAAAGGATTTTTTTCCGAAACCCGTCTCTAAATGTTGAAAAACGAGGTTTTCGGGGGAGTGTTTGAGTACTGTTTTCATGAAAATGTAAAGTTCCTGCCTTTTTGAATGGCCGCTTTCGAGGAGTTAGACTGGTGCTGCTATATTGTGTCTGGTGCCAAATGAACGAGCGAAGTCCTCTTGTACTATTTACAATTAAGTTCACACGGAAATAATTTTGATATAATTTGAAAGCTAATGGTATACTCTTTCACATCATTCGAAAATCTCAAGTTCTCAAAAGTAGGGGTTATTCCTCATTATGCTGTGCCGGGTCACAAATAGCTTGTGCAGTCTCGGAATGGTTGATACAGCGCTTCAAATGGTAAAAGGAAAAAAAAAGGTTGTCGCTCTGCAATGTCTATGGGAAGTCATTGCGTTTGCCCCGTCTTCAGAAAGTGGATAATAAGGATAAGAGTGGAGATAAATAAATCAAATATATTAACTAACGATTTGGTTGAGAACACTTTGACCAGATCCAGGCCCGAGGCCTCGGGTTCCATTCCCGTCATAGGAAAATGATCTTTGTGCTCACATGTCTCTGGATTGACGTACCAGTGCATTGATCCAGAGGTTTCGGGTTCAAGTCCCGGTCCAGTCAAAGTTTTTGTTCGGCCATTTTTTTTTTTATTTGTTAAAAAAACCCCAGTCAGTTTTTCCTTGTTTGTTTGACTTGAAATGAAAAAAGCAAAATCCACTTTGTGTGATCCGCGAGTTGTTGTAAGCCAGGTTTAGAACAATTGGCCGGTTTACCTTGCTGAATATACAAACGTGGTAAATTAGGTACTGGTAGATTAATACCATCATGACAGATGTTCGTATCGACGAACTACCGTGGGAAAGGGACCATTGGTCGCGGTGCACAGTTGTGGTGCACTCCATAGAGATACCACTGCGTGGTACCCTGTCTCGGACTCCGGATACGACTTCCATACAAGTCGGCATTGCAAACGACAAGAGCTTGCTAGGTATGCTTTGAAGGGGCATTAAGGCACTACAGGAGATATACCACAAAACGTCCATACTTCTTGTTCTGTTGTAATCCCCTTTGCAAATGTTGGCTTACCGACAACGAAAAGAGAAATCCGAACAAAGAAAAAAAAACACAACTGGACGTACACGTCGGGTTAATCATTTGATTTCCAAATGCCGACTGCTCATTTCCTCTCGATAAATATTAAAGATCTACCGGTAAACAGACCAGTCATTACGGAATTGCGCAGCAAGGCAATGTGGAATCAACAGCCGTGTCGAGG
The DNA here is from genome assembly GCA_949987565.1 of Luidia sarsii. Taxonomy (NCBI): domain Eukaryota; kingdom Metazoa; phylum Echinodermata; class Asteroidea; order Paxillosida; family Luidiidae; genus Luidia; species Luidia sarsii. The sequence continues at coordinate 12,819,423 of OX465102.1, read as the reverse complement.
GATTTATCGGACAAATACTGACTGATGGGGGAGGGCAGAGATATATTGTCATTCCCTAGGGTGGGCAGCCATTGTGATGGGGTCTGTCTCAGCGGGGTTCGGACCCGCGAGCGGCCGTCCGCCAGCCGGTGATTGCTGTTTGCACGCTGAATCCCCAGGATTGCGGTCCGCACGCAAGTTTGGCAAAAGACTGCTCCGTGTAAACACATATGAAAGCCGCCAGTACGCTCATCACGATTACTGCACCGGGACTAGCATTATTGCACGGAGGCCTGGGGACCGTGTGGGGGAAGAAACTTTTAACTATAGATGGCCGAGGTAGTCAGAGTATTGCGCAGCCGGCTCTTCTAATTAGCCGCATCTGTGTATAGTGAAGGCCCGTGGGGATATACCCGGCAGTGCGTCGGCGTGCACCGTGTACGAGACTCGAGCATACTATACCATCAGAGGCTTGTAGGAGAGCTGCGTGCATTGCTACAAGCTGCACCATGCCGTATGCCATTTGGTCATGGCCGATTGCCTGAAGAGATTCAGAATCGCTTGTGAGCATCGCTTTGCTGAGGAGAGAATGGACGTTATGCTGGACTGTCGATGCAACCCCTTTCGCGTTTCGTGCGCACCAACGCGAACCCGGTATCGTATCTGCGATTGAATCCACTACTCAGTGGTTAAAAGATGCCTGTACTAGATAGTAGGAGTTCGAATCCCCACCGAGCTGCCTGTATTTTTTTCAGCAAGCAATCTGAAAATAAAACCCCTGACAATTCAGCGCTTGTCATACGTGGGAGTAAGGGCAAACCCTCCATGAATATGTGTATATGGGTCGCAAACCTAGGGGGATGGTTCGCGGGCGAAACGAAACAGAAAAAAACATTGACGAATCAATGGAACATTTACATACAGACTTATGCAGTAGGATGTCACTGGATCAGTTGCTGGAAAGGTCTAAGATTGCGTCATCTGGAGTAAAATGTTTGTATTCATGAACCTGTGTTCTGAGGGATGCATGTCTGATTTCAATGGAAGTAAAGGAAAACTGATTGGGGATTCGAAACCAAAAAGGTAAATAACTTTTCCAAAATATTCAACTAAAGTCTACTATACCGGTTGAATGCTTCTGACAGAAGCAACTCGGAAAAGATAAGTGGGTGACTGCTTAATATTATCTGTCTTTGTCCCCCCTAAAACAAATCAGGTGACTGGATAGTTTTGGTAGACGGTGTCATCGCACACCAACCCATTGTCGAACCACATTAGGAGAGTGAATGTAATTGGTAGACAGGGACATCGCATATCAGCCCTTTTGTCTACCCGCACAAGGTGACTGAACGCAACTGGTATAGACAGGGTCATTGCGCACTAAACCTTTGTCTACCCACAACAGGTGACTGGATTATAATTGGTAGACAAGGATATCATCGCCCACCAACGCATTTGACGAACTGCATTAGGTGACTAAAAATAATTGGTAGACAGAGACGTCGCACATCAACCCATTGTCGAACGGTTTAGGGCGGTGACTAAAAATAATTGGTAGACAGAGACGTCGCACATCAACCCATTGTCGAACGGTTTAGGGCGGTGACTAAAAATAATTGGTAGACAGAGACGTCGCACATCAACCCATTGTCGAACGGTTTAGGGCGGTGACTAAAAATAATTGGTAGACAGAGACGTCGCACATCAACCCATTGTCGAACGGTTTAGGACGACTGGACACAATTATTGGTAGACAGGGTAATCGCACAGCAACCCTTTGCTTTATCCACATCAGGTGACCGTATATGAACGACTTTTGCAGCGAGGCGATGGGCGGTAACGGGCCGCTCCCCCATGCAAGACACGGCAGCTCGGGCAGAGACCGGCTCGGACCCGGCCGGTACTTACTGCACAGGTTGATGACGACAAGCGAGTGGATCCTGTTCTCGGCCTTCATGAGGAAGCGGCTGACGAGAACGCCTGCGTTGCCCACGAAGCAGAGCAGGGCGATGGTCCAGACGGACACCCGCAGGATGACGTCCTTGAGCAGGTTCTCGATGGACGATATGCCGTCGGAGCGCGGCTTGCACGTCCGCACGTGCGGCGCGTAGCTGCAGTACCCGAACTTGGAGAACTCGCTGCAGAGAAGGGAGGACAGTGGGTTGTTGACGTTGTAAGCCAGTTAAACTGAATCATTAATGAGTGCCAATGACTTACGCCCTAGGGAGATAAAGCATGCATTGGATATCAAGACCGACACCGCAAAGCCAGTTTCCTGAGCGCTGCGTCAGATCGTCACGTGGCGAATCAATGTGTTCGAATGTACAGATTACACTAGACCACATTTCCAAATCAGTATGAATACATGTCTAATAGTTAACCCAACAGAAGGACACCTTTACACTACAAGTACTCTTTCACACTATATCAGCAGACGAGCAAAAATGCGTATGCAAAAATGTTGCAAGCTTTCAAAGGGCCATTTCCAAAACGCATCTTATCCCGCAGCGTGGGTGGACTCGCGCCAGTGTGTGGAAATGCTGGCGAAATGTTTGTTCATTTCCCCGATCCTGTATACGAGGCCGAACTTTAATACACCCCCTGTGGTTCTTGCATTTAGCTAGATGCGTCGTAGATCTATTCATATTTGAATTGTCCATTGCCCATCCGTGGTGAATAATAAATGATGGCCAACCTCCGCCCTCGCATTTTTTTTTGGCCATGTTCCTACATTAAGCATTACTCCGAGCGATTAAAACTCAGGACTATATACCGTCACGGGTTATTGGTGATTCTGAGTTTGTATACCGATTAGAATAAAAACAAAACACACCCTTGGATACCTAACGGTCCGGCCTTCTTTTCTATCGGTTTCATCAAATACTTACATGTGTTGGAGTTTGGGCAATCGTTGGAACATCCGAGCGCTAATGTTTTCGATGATCATTCCCTCAAGATCTCTAAGCAATCAAGGAACGAAGAAATACGATAACAGTTAAAACAGGGGAAGGGAGGGGAGTTAGAAGGTAAGAGGCCACTACCCAAGGCCTGGATAGCTCAGATGGTATAGCACTGGTTCGAAAATCCCGCTCCCACTCGGGTTCAAATCCCGCTCCTGTCAAAGTTTTCTTTGTTCAAAATTTCACAAGGAGTAAGTTTGTCATTGATTCGTTTCTTCGTTTGACAGGGTGTAAGGGTATCTCACCATGAACATCTCAATGGTGAAAATGTATTTTAGCTGTGAAAAGAAAATTCATCGTGTTTTCACCGCTATTTCATGGCACACAGTTAGCAAAGTCGTTTTCACGTTTTTTTCACCAGTGGTCTTCAAGGCCACATTCCTGGTGGTAAATGGCTAGACGCAATTTAGAAATATCTGGGAGTGACAGGTACAAGGACACAATACAGGGGGCTGGTGGTCTCTACTGGTAATTGAATTAGCCACCCCAAGGCTGGAGCTTGCCTCTCTAGATATTCACGGTTTTCTTCACAGTCTCTTTAGTGACCTGAATATGTCTTTATCAGGTCAGAGAAGCGATTATTTTCACGGTGAATTCACTGTAAAATGCCCGTGAAATCACAGTGACTTTTTAGTTTCATGGCAAAATGACATTTTCACGGTTTAGATGTTTGTAATAGTGTCTTGGCCCAAGCGATGTTAGATAATAGTTCCCACACCATCCCACACTGCCAAATTCGCGCACACGTTTCTTTACAGAGCACCTGATAACTACATTATAATGCTTAACAATGAATTGGTAAGCGTCGTCGCCAATGCATAAGATTACAGAATGATTCAATTGCAGGGAATCTCACGCCGTCGAAGTTATTTACTCCAATTAAGCGTTGAGACAAACTTTCTTAACCAACCGCACTTAGGCAATCACCTTTCTGGTCTCGCACTGATACATTTTATTAATTTACCGTAACGTATTACAGGATAACTGAAGTTAGACCAACGCGTACTGCACACATCGAAGCGTGGTTTTACGCGGTAGGGGCTAATTACTTGGTCGTTACATTTTGGTATTAGATTTGGAGCGGCAACGCAGAAAACTTGCTTAATCCAAAATATAAAGATATCTGTGTGCTCCGGCCCACGAAGCCCACGAAGCCGGTCATTTTATCCAATGAGCAACTTTCTGTTCATGAAAATTTTTCAATAAACCGTGGACAGTAAACTGACCGAAAATGTTTTGGCCGCTGTCAACTTTTCCCACTGATTGGTGAGACACGCCTCTCCTGAACTGGGGAGAATCACACGGTTCCCTGGGTTCCTGCGGAGAGCCGAGGCGGTGGACTGACGAAGCGTGTGTCAGAAAATGCTCATATGGAGACAGAAACAAAACCCACCCACACAAATCGTTTGATGTTGTCGAAGGGTTGTCTATTTACTTACAAGACATCTAAGAGATCCAAATCGTCGAAGAGGTCCTCTGGGAGTTTAGTGGCTGGACTGAAGCCAATATTCCTAGAAGAATGAAGAGACGCCGAGAGAGAAGAGCGATAAATCAAGACATAAAGATAATGGTCGTAACAGAGAGAGAGAGAGAGAGAGAGAGAGGGGTGAGACATGGGGAGAGAGGGCAGAGATAGAAAGGGGGGAAGGACATCGAGATTGAGGGACAAAGACAGAAAGACACACATAGAGATACATAGCGAGAGACAGAGAAATGGAGAGAGAGAAAAAAGAGAGAGGGAGAGAGAGAGTGATAGAAAGGAAGAGAGCGAGAATGAGATGGAGACAGAGAGGGGCAGAAAGACAGAGTGAAAGGGAGAGAGAGAACAAGAAGGGGATTAAGCTATTAGATCAGACGGCAGCACATCTTGACGTCATACCCTGCAGACTGACGTCGCCACAGAGATGTATCTGGTCTCCAAGGGAAACATTCAACAAGTTGATGACTGACAACGCACACCCCAAGGAAAACCTAGACTTGTCAGCTAATGGCGGTGTATCTCAATCATCGCTTGCCCGACGGAATCAAGTATGTCACGTGGTGCCTTGGAGTGCACAGTGTACCTTCCACGGTACTTTCTGAGCGTGGGGAACAACATTACCTCGTGCGAAGAAGACACAATCTCGAATCAGATAAATCGGCTCGTTTGGTGACCAAGTTCTGGCGCCAAGACGCGTTCGTATAACAAAAACCCTTAAAGGGAGCATGAAATACAATTCTGATTGATTTTTGTTGTTCTTAAATCAATAAAGTTTGACGTTTTGAACAATAATTATTACATGTGGGGTTGTGTTTATTTGCATGAATAATCGCCCTACGAAGAGGAACTTCATTAACGCACACAATGATATGATTCTTGCGTCCACGGTAATGGTAATGTTATACCAATGTGTATTTCTTGGAAAATTAAGTCTTCGGTGAGCGAAAAATGAATGCGAAGGAGAAAAGCAACGAAGAACAGCAGAGTTGATCTAAACGATTTCGGTAAAAGATTGTATAGATGCCGTTATGTATTG
>OX465102.1:12810215-12813768 GCA_949987565.1 Luidia sarsii | reverse complement strand
GTTTTGGTGGGATATTCCTCATGTCGCTGTGCCGGGTCACATTTTAAAGTACATTTTATATTTCATATGAAATAGTATGAAAATTAAATTTTGACCCATTGTTTTTTAATTAGAGCTAGCCTTTTGAACTTACAGACTAGCGAGCTCCTTGAAGGACTGGAAGGTGTCTCGATGGATCTTGGTGATGTTACAATGTTTCATCAACCTGGTAATGGATGAAATAAAATATTACATGGATGGCTGGAGGGATGGATGAAGGGAGGGATGGATGGGTGGATGGAGGGATGGGTGCACGGGGGAAGGATGGATGGGTGGAGGAATGGGTGTATGGAGGGAACGATGGACGGGTTGATGGAGGGATGGGTGCACGGGGGAAGGATGGTGGGTGGAGGAATGGGTGTATGGAGGGAAGGATGGATGGGTGGATGGAGGGATGGGTGCACGGAGGGAAGATGGATGGGTGAGGAATGGGTGTATGGAGGATGGGGATGGACGGGAGGATGGAGGGTGGGTGATGGTGCACGGAGGGAAGGATGGTGGGTGGAGGAATGGGTGTATGGAGGGAACGATGGACGGGTTGATGGAGGGATGGGTGCACGGAGGGAAGGATGGATGGGTGGAGGAATGGGTGTATGGAGGGAACGATGGACGGGTTGATGGAGGGATGGGTGCACGGAGGGAAGGATGGATGGGTGGAGGAATGGGTGTATGGAGGGAGGGATGGATGGGTGGATGGAGGGATGGGTGCACGGGGGAAGGATGGTGGGTGGAGGAATGGGTGTATGGAGGGAAGGATGGACGGGTGGATGGAGGGATGGGTGCACGGAGGGAAGGATGGTGGGTGAGGAATGGGTGTATGGAGGGAAGGATGGATGGGTGGATGGAGGATGGGTGCACGGAGGGAAGGATGGTGGGTGGAGGAATGGGTGTATGGAGGGAAGGATGGATGGGTGGATGGAGGATGGGTGCACGGAGGGAAGGATGGATGGGTGGAGGAATGGGTGTATGGAGGGAAGGATAAACGGGTGTGTGGAGGAATTGGTGACAGTATGGATGGATGGGTAGTTGGAGGAATAATTATATGTATGGAGGGAAGGATGTTTGGGAGGAGGAATGGGTGTATGAAGGGAGGGATGGATGGGTAGGTGGGTTGAGGGATGGGTGTATGGGGGAGGGATGGGTGGGTGGAGGGGTGGTGTATGGAGTGATTGAAGGATGTATGGAGAGACAGGTGTATGGGGGAGGGATGGATGGGTGGAGGGGTGGTGTATGGAGTGATGGATGGGTGTATGGAGGGAGGGAAGGATGGATGGGTGGGTGGAAGAATGGGTGTATGAGGGAGGGATGGATAGGTGGAGGGGTGGTGTATGGAGTAATGGATGGGTGTATGGAGGGAGGGAAGGATGGATGGGTGGGTGGAAGAATGGGTGTATGGAAGGAGGGATGGATGGGTGGGTGGGTGGAGGGATGGGTGTATGGGGGAGGGATGGGTGTATGGAGAGATGGGCGTATGGGGAGGGATGGGTGGGTGGAGGGGTGGTGTATGGAGTGATGGAAGGGTGTATGGAGATATGGGTGTCTGGGGGAGGGATGGGTAGGTGGAGGGGTGGTGTATGGAGTGATGGAAGGGTATATGGAGAGATGGGTGTATGGGGGAGGGATAGGTGGGGGGAGAGGTGGTGTATGGAGTGATGGATGGGTGTACGGAGGGAGGGAAGGATGGTTAGGTGGAGGGATGGGTGAATGGACGGATAGATAAGTGGGTGGAGAAACAGGTGGTTGGAGGGATGGGTTGGTGAGATAGATTAACGAACGGACGGAAGGACGGACGAGATAGACATATTTTTATTAAAAGCGACTGATGACAGACGTCGATATCCAAGATGCGATTCTCCCAAAATAAAACAAATTGATCCAAGCAAGACCTTTCTCAAAGAGGGAACGAATTGTTTCAGAGGGAACGAAATGATAATTCTAGGGAACGAAATATTATTTCGAAGGGAATAAAATATAATATTTCGAGGAAACGAAATACTTTTTTCGAGGTAACGAAAAAAACCGCATTGTACCTGTCCCCTTAGGGGCTCCGTAGATTTCTTGTCTATTATTCAACACAAATTTGGCACGCACTCGATTGGTAAGATTCGATAGTTCTGTGTGTAAAGACCGCCTCCTCTTGCTGACGGGCTATATATACTCACAGCATCTCGATACTGATGTTGCCGGCCAAGGAGAAGTTCTTGGGGGAAAGGTGATCGAGGGGATTACCGGAGAAATCGCTATGGAAATTGGAAACAGAAAAACAGAGAGAACGCTGAGAAATATTTTCCGGTAAATGCTGCATGCAGCGGACGTAATCAGCCCCCTCAGGTTTTTTTTTTGCATGTGCCATGCAATTCCCAAAAGGATGAAAATTGCCAGAGGATTCGGTAATTTACAGGAGCTGAATACCATTTTTAGGGGGATTTCCAAAAATGATTCATTCATATGAAATGAATGTCAACTTAATTTAGTATGCATAGCCCCTAGTTGGCGCAATATAGAAAATAGTAGGAGGATCGAATGTCCGTTGATTCGGATTATCAAAATTTGAATTTTGGTTAGGTCACAAAATTCGTATCTCAATGTGGAAAGGTCATTTAAAGAAGTCACGTAAATACAGGTAAATAATATCATTACCGGCACCACCACCACCGCCGCCGCCGCCGCCGCCACCGCCACCGCCACCGCCACCACCACCACCACCACCGCCGTCACCGCCACCACCACCACCACCACTACCACCACCACCACCACCACCACTACCACCACTACCACCACCACCACCACCACCATCACCACCACCACCACCACCATCACCACCACCGCCACCACCACCACCACCACCACAACCACCACCACCACCACCACCACCACCACCATCACCATCACCACCACAACCACTACCACCACCACCACCACCACCACCACCACCACTACCACCACCATCACTTCCACCACCACCACTTCCACCGCCACCTCGCGTGCTTCTACTTTATAACGGATCACTCACATCCACGATAATTCCTGGACGTCACGAAAGGCGACACCTTGTTTGAAGTCCCGTATTCGGTTGTCTTGCAGCATCCTGAAAAAACCCAAAGATACGAACGAAAGAAGATAAGCTGACTTAGTTGCTGTTGCTTTGAATATCATAAGTTGTTGTAACCTTCTTAAAAAGCCCGATCATTCGATATCAGATATGAGTGTACAGGGCATAGAATCCCTTGGTCACCTTAGTAATGTTGTCCGTCTAAGCCGTGAGAAAATGTGGATGAAGCGTCTTCGGACTATTCAACCACACGGTCTCAACATCCAGGAGGGTAATGACTAACACCATGCAGCTTTCTGATAATCCTTCTTTTGTTTTCACTTCTTTACACTTCTCTCTTTGATCTTTCCCCCTCTTCTCACTAATCCCTACCCTACTCCTTGCCCTCCCCTTTGATCTCACCCTACCAGCTTTACTCTTTGTCCTTTGTTTCTCATCCGTGTCCTATTCACTCTCTTCCCC